>JAZAVK010000019.1:0-373250 GCA_037954305.1 Neonectria magnoliae
GGTATATCGGGCCCGATTTAGGTTTAGGGGTTCTAGGGGGGGGGAGGGGAGGGAGGTTAGAGTTATTAGCCTAGGGTTTAGGGAAGAATCTCTATGCAAGAGTTTTAGCCTTCTCTATATAGAGTATTACTAGCTCTATATAGTTAGGTTAGGTAAGGGGTAGTAGCTATAGTAGGGCTACTATGGTTCTACTATGTAGTCTTGCCTATCTTTCTATTGCCTAGAACTATATACTATTATACCTTAGAAGCTTTATAAGGAGTTCTTTCTAGAGGGTATATTAAGTACCTTTTACGCTATAGTCCTATTATACTTATGCTTTAGCTAGGGCTTACTAGTCTAAGATTTAACTAGTATGCTAGGCTATATAGCGGGCTCGTTTAAGCTTGCTAGTTACTATGGATATTTTACTATTCTACTATAGATTTTAGTAGGGTATAGGTTTCTTTTGCTTTAGGGTTATAAATTAAGCGATTGCTTTTAGTTATTTAGAGAGCTAATCTACTGCCTTATTAAGGGCTTTAATAGTAGTTATTATACCCTAGGTCTATTAAAGATAAACTATTACTTTACTAGTAGCTTTATAAGGGTTAGTTTTCTTCTAATTATAACTAGGGTCTAGTTTAGGGGTTAGTTTATCTAGGGCAATAGTAATATAGATTTATTATAAGAGATAGTCGGATTCTTTTAGTTTATAGTTAGTTCCTTTATATATTATATAAATAGTCTCTAAGGCCTAAGCTAGATTAAGGGTACTATTTCAGTAGCCTTAGGCTAGCCTAGTAACAGTACTATAAAGTATAAGGAGGCTAATATAGTACTATACTACCTCCTAGATAAGGATATTACTACCTTAATCTATTTAGCTATAATAATCCTAAAGAGGGTAGTAAAGGTTAAAGTTACTAATAAGTAGTATATAGTTACTTAGGGCGGTTTTAGCTAGGGCCTATAGTATAGGTAAGTTACCTTTACTATTTAGGGGGTTATAAAGAGCTATAATTTAGTATTAGGTCTTTAAGAAGGTAATACTTACCTAGTTCTCTCCTACTTCGAATAACTATAACTTAGGTCTATATTACTTATTAATATATATCGCTACTTATCCGCTTTAGTAAACTATATAGTAGTTATATCTACCTAGGTAGGCTAGGGCTCTAGTCTTAGAGTTTCTATTAGGTTTAAGAAGTATAATTATATTATATTTACTATAGGCCTATAGGGTAATCTATATAAGGGTAGGCTAGTAGTTAGTATTCTAGAAGAGTATTAGTATTAGTTAGTTGCTTAGGGGGGTAATAGTAATAGTAAGGAAGCAGAAGTAAATATTATAAGTGGGGATAGTATATAGGAGGTATAGGCCTAGGTTAAGGACTAACTAGGGATGCTTTATAGTCTATTTACTAAGCCTAGGGGCTTTCTAGGCCTCCTTAGTAAGAGGCTTCTAAGTAGTTAAGCTAATAGAGGGGGGGGTAGGAGGCTCTAGGATATAGGTGCTTTAGTTACTATATAGTCTTAGAAGCGGAGTAGTCTATTTAAGTAGCCTTCCTTAGTACGTACCTAGTGCGAGGCTATAATAGGGTAGTTATAGCTCTAAGCTATATATTCGCCTTTATATAGAATATAGTTTAGTAGGATCTCTCTTTACTTAGTTAGGTATCCTTCTCTATTGGGGTATATAGTGCCTTTATATTACCTATAGGTAGGAGCTAACTTATAGTTCTAAGCTAGGTATCCGAATTTAAAGTAGTTATAGTATTAGGTAGGATAAAGTCCCTTATTAAAAGGTTCATAATTATATAGTTATATATTAAGTAATAAGCTATTATTATAAAGATAGTTTACCTCCTTAATAGAGCTAATATATAGGATTAGGTTTATCTTTACCCTAGGGCTAAGGCAGCTAGTCTTTTATTTTTTTACTTAAAGGATCCTTAGTTAGTTAGATTTAGTAATTTCTTTAATAAGCTTATTAGTATTATTTAGAATAGATATAAGTTAGATTCCCTTCGCTATTACTATAAAGGTTAGGGGGGATAAGGCTATATTATTACTAAAGGCTTTAGTAACCTAATCCTTAGCGTAGTAGGCTTATACCTTATCGGTAGTAAGGAAAGTAAGGACTATATTACCACTAGGGAGCTTTCGTACTACGATAATACTAGAGTTACTGCGGGCCCGGTTCGCTGCTACTATAATATCTTTCGGGGTTTGGTTACTAATATCGGGAGAAGTATTTCTAGTTCGGATAGTAACTTTGCGTTTAATGTAGCTTTAGGTTGTTCGTTCGGGGCCTCTACGGTTTAGGGTTATGAGGTTTCGCGCTATGACTGATGCATATAATAGTTAATTTCTTTTGCGGTTATTAGTTCTAGTAAGGGCTATCTTAATAACTAAAGTAAGGGTATTAGTAATATTTAAGGTAATTCGTTCTTTGAGGCTTGCTTCTAGGTTGCATAAGGTATCCTTTTCGTAGGAGGCGTGTGCCTATGTCTTGTATGTAATGCCGTAGGATTGGATAATATTCTAGACTTATTTAAGGAGGTTAGGGGGGATAATTCTAGTAATGGTATTATATACTTTGCTTTCTAGGTTATTAACTAGTGTTCTACTAGTTTCTGTATTGGGTTTGTTGCTTTTGCTTGGTATGTATTAGCTGATTCCTGCTAAGGGGTTGTATTGGCTTTAGTTAAGGCTATGCGCCCTTGAGTTAATAGTTATTAGTAGTGTATTAGTGCTATTACTATGGCCCTGATATGCTATTGAATCTTGAGTAATGTGTGTATGAGGATTTCGAATCTAGTGTTGGAATGTATTTTAAAGGTAGGTTGGTAGTATGGTAAGTAGAAACTAGGAATTTGTAAAAAGGTTGAACTTGATAAGTTATTAGTAGTTAATTATATTAAAGGTCCTTATAAAGTTAAGTTAAAGGAAAGAGCTAAGGCTATACTAGGCTTAAGCTATATATATAGCTTTAATAATAATAGTAAGGGTAAGCTTAGTAGACCTCTTTAGCTAATTGCTTATCTATCCTATAGGTAGAAGCTCTTTTAATTTTATTATAATTATAATATATTAACTAATAACTATTTTAATAATTTTACTAATAATATTAAGTAAGAATATTAGTTATTATCTTAATATAATTTATTATTTAGCTAAAGTCTTATTTACCTTTAAGATAACTATAATAATTATAGTATAGAAGTAGATTAGGAGGTTGTTAATTATTATACTAGTATTTACTATCTTAATAATTATAAGTATAAGTAGCTTACTATATACCTTTAAGAATTTAGTAGGGATACTATCCTTACCTAGGGCTTTCTATAACTTAATCTTTTATAGGGCTTTATAGATCTCTATAAGTTTAATATAAGGGTATATTAAGCTCGATTTAGGTTTAGGGGTAAGAACTAAATTACTAAAGCCTTTAGTGATAATATAGCCTTATCTTCCCTAACTATTATAATAATTATAAAGGGAATCTCACTTATATTTATCCTAAATAATATTAATAAGCTTATTAAAGAAATTACTAAATCTAATTAACTTAAGATCCTTTAAGTAAAGAAATAAAAGACTAGCTACTCTAGCCCTAAAGTAAAGATAAACCTAATCCTATATATTAGCTTTATTAAGAAAGTAAACTATTTTTATAATAATAGCTTATTATTTAATATATAGCTATATAACTATAAGCTCTTTAATAATAGATTTGTTCCTACTTAATACTATAACTACTTTAAATTTAGATACCTAGCTTAAAACTATAAGTTAATACTAACCTATAGATAATATAAAAGTACTATATACTCTAAGAAGGTAGAATACCTAACTAAGTAAGGTAAGATCCTATTAAACTATATCCTATATAAAGGTAAATATATAGCTTAGAGCTAAGACTACCTTATTATAGCTTTATACTAAGTATATATAAAGGAAGGCTACCCTAATAGACTACTTTACTTTTAAGATTATACTATAATTAAAGCCTATATAATTTAGAGTTTTCTACTCTCCTCTTTATTAGCTTAACTCCTAAGAAGCCTCTTACTAAGGAAGCTTAGAAGGCTCCTAGGTTTAATAAATAAATTATAAAATATTCTTAATTAATCCTTACTTAAAATATTTACTTCTACCTTCTTACTATTACTATTACCCCCCTAGATAATTAACTACTCTTTTAGAATACTAACTATTAGTCTACCCTTATATTAATCGCTTTATAAGCCTAAAGTAAATATAATCTAATTATACTCCTTAAAGTAAATAGAAACTCTAAAACTAAAGCCCTAGCTTACTAAAGTAGGTATAATTAATATATAGTTTACTATAGTAAGTAAGTAGTAATATATATTAATAAGTAAATATTACTTATTAGTAACTTTAATCTTTATTCCTTACTCTAGGATTACTATAGCTAAATAGACTAAGGTAATAATATCCTTATATAGGAAGTAGCTTAATATTATACTAGCCCCCTTATACTTTATAATACTATTACTAAACTATTTTATAGCTATTAAAATAGTACTCTTAACCTAGCCTAGGCCTTGAAGATTATTTATATAATATATCTAAGAACTAACTATAACCTAGAAGGAACTAACTATCTCCTATAATAAATCTATATTATTATTACTATATAGTATAATAATCTAATTAAACTTTAGACTAGTAAGCCTTAGCTAAAGTAGAAATATAGTAAAGTTAAAATATAAAAAATACCTAATATACCCTTTAGAGAGAACTCCTAGTAAAACTTCTAAAGTATAATACTATATAATTCTAAGTAATAGAAAGATAGGTAAGACTATAAAATAAAACTACTATAGTCTTACTATAATTACTATCCCTTACCTAACTAAACTATATAGAGCTAGTAATACCCTATATAAATATAGCTAAAATCTTCATATAGAGGTTCTTCTTTAAATTCTAGGCTAATAACTCTAACCTTCCCTTCCTCCGTTCCTCTAAACCTAAGTTAAGCCTAATATACCTCTATATTAAATCTATAGAAATTTAAAAAGGTTTATAAAAAAATAGATTATAAGAAGCCTTAGGTAAGGATAGTACCCTTACTAAGTTTTTAAAAGTATATAATAAGCTACTTATACTTATAATTACTAAGATAGTAAATATTAGTATTATAACTAGCTATTTCTTAATTTACTTCTATACTATAGTTATTATAATTATCCTAAAGGTAAATAAAACCTAAGCTAAATAGTAAACTATATTAGAATAATAACCTATATCCTTACTTAGTATAATTAGTAAAATTATTAAGATAGTTATTAGTTGATATATTATAATTGTAGTAGAATTAATAGGGCTATTATCCTTAAGGTAAATAGGAAACTAACTAAAGAAATCTATAGAACTAACTCTTACTATTATTATTTAAGTAGTGTATATAGCCTAGGCTTAGTATAGTCTTACCTCTCTCTTCTAACTAAATTTTATAAGAGCTTTTAACTTAATTAACTACTAATAGCTTATTATAGCTCTATAATAGAAGGGTTTCCTAAAATAGCTCTTTGTATAGCTTACTAACTACCTTATATTATAGATAGTATACTTTTACTTTAATAGCTAACTTTCTAACTTTATTAAGATCTAAGCTAATATCCCTTAAGAATCTTCCTTATTACTTATACTATTTATTATCTTTATTATTAGTAATATAGTAGTTAGATTTACTAATAATACTAACTTATTAGTATTTAGATATAATATAGAAAAGACTTATACCTAACTTACAACTACTTAGAATACTTATAATAATCAAGCTTAAATAAATAAAATAACCTAAGAATAAAATAAAGTAAAGCCTTTATACTTTACCTAAAAATATATAATATATATATATAGCTTATGTAATAAATAGGCATACATAATAAAAATCCTAACCTCTTAAGCTAGAGATTATAATAAAAATACTATAAACTACTTAATTAATTAAAACTACTTACTATACTCTTCCCTAGATATCTTAATCGCTACCTAATAGGTCTTTATATTATAACTAGGCTTACTATAAATACTATAATACTAAATCCCTAGTTATACTAACCTCCCTTAACTACTACTTCTTAACAATTTAGCTATTACCTACGTATTAGTATCTATTTGATTAATTGCTTACCTTGCTTTCTCTACTATTATAACCCCTCTTCTCTATAGCTAGGTCCTTTTTACCCTCTAGCGCTAGCTTAGTGTTTTATTTATTTATTAAAGGTCTTAGACCTCTACTCTTACGAAAGCTATCTTATGTATAACTACTTTTATTCTCTTTATAAGAGACTTTAATACTTTAAGAATTAACTCTAGAGAGCTACTTTAGTACTTTCTAATCTATCTTTTAAGGTATTTAGATTAAGATTAGGCCTTAAGTATAATCCTTAAGGTCCTTAATGCTTAAGAGGTTAATTAATTAGATACCTCCTTAACTAGTATTAGTATCTATAGTTATATATTAAGCTTTAAGACTATAGTTTCTAGGTTAAGAGGAATAAGGCTAGCTCTTTTAAAAGCCCCCCTAATATTTCTTTTTATTATAGTAGCTTTATATATAATATAGAAGGCTAGAAAGAACTTAGTCTTTAAAATATAGATAATAAAGTATTTAATTAAATACTCTATTTCTTAATTATAAGCCTTCTTTAGTATACTAAAGTACTTAATATTAAGAGGCTAGAGTAAATAAGATAAATAAGGTAGTATATAAAGCTAGATAATTTTCTTTTCCTTATAATATCTCTTAAATTTAATAGATTAGTAACTTTTATAGCTATTAAGGATTAAGAGGTAATAATAACTATTTATTCACTTAGCTATATATTAATTAAAGTACTTAAGCTACTTAAGACTAGTCTTATTATTAGTCTAGCTATTTTAGGTTATTATAATAGCCTAATTACTTAGGAGATTACTATAATACTAATTAGTAAGGTAATATTAGCCTGTACTAATAATAAATAGCTAGATTACCTAGCCTTTTATATTAATTACCTAGATAACTATAATCTATTCTTAGTTTCTAGGCTATACTAATTTTAGCTTTAAATACCTTTCTAAACCTATAATAACTATTCTATTTATAATTATACTTATAAGAAAGTTAGTCTTATTAAAGTTATATAGATTATTTAATTAAATACTATACTTTATAATTATATTCACTATAAGCTAAAACTAATTACGAATAATAGTTAGATCTTTATATTTAGCTCTCTAGTAATTATATTTCTAACAAAAGCATATCTTAAGGTCTAGCTAGGTATTGCTTAATAAAGTTTAAAGCTTAATATATACTAACTAGTAGTGCGTTATAGTTAGTAAGCAATTAATTAGCTATTTCCTTTATACTATAAAGCTAGGAGGGAAATCCTTACGAATCTAGGTTAAGAATAAAGTAAATAAGGATCTCTTCCTCTAGATCTAAGAGCTTATATAATTTAGGGATCTAATTAAGTTAGGATTAAATACCTTACTGCTAGCGCTATAGCTTTATATTACTAATATTATATATCTCTATAGTATGTTAGAGCTTTAGTTTTAGGTTATTTTAAAGGGCCTAGAGGGTAAGAAGGATTCTAGCCTTATTATTAAACTAAGATATACTAAGTAGTTAAGAATTAATTAATTAAATAAAGATAATATAGGTTAAGGGATTTTTATTATATATACTTATTTATTATATAAGCTATATATATATGTTAAAAATATACAGAGAATATTAATTATAAAAATAGAATAATTTAAATTTAATAAAGTATAAAGATTAACTTATAAATACTAAAATATCTCTAACTCTTTTTTTAACTACTTTTTATAATCCTTAAGTATAATAGCTATAAAGCTAAGTATTCTTTTTAGAGTCCTTACTAATAGCTCTAAAGCCTTTAGGGAACTAAGATATAACTTTTTAATTAGTTTAGACTAATTAATTTTATAACTCTAGTTTTAACAGCCTTTACTTATATAGATAAAAGTCTTAAGATAATCGCATAATAACGAAAGGCCTTACTTAGAGGATAAACAATAGAATACACTAGATAGAGTATAAGTATATAGAGAAGATTAGCTATAAAGATAGGATAATTTAAATATAACGAAGCACGAAGATCGCTCCCCTTAACTTATGGACACTGGAACGTCTCCAACTCTTTTTCGACCATTTCCCACAATCCCCGAGCGCGGTAGCCGCAAAGCCAAGTATTCTTTTTAGAGTCCTTGCCAACGACGATGAAACCTTCGGGGAACTGGAACGGGACTTGACAGTGAGCGATGTACGACGGGAATAGAGGCCCTTATCTAGGCTTTGTAGCTGCCGCCGAAAAGTCCGCCCGTAAAGGTCGGCCTTGGTCCAGTTTGAGTACGAGATCTGGTATGTCGTACCAGTTTCAAAGAAGACGGGCAACGGAGCCACAGAATCACGCACCAGAGCCTGGTACGCCTCGACCTGGGCACGGGTGCCTTGCTCGTTGATAGCAGTCCGCATAAGCGCCGCAACTTCACTGACTGGCTTCTGTCTCGGGAAGCAACAGGTTGGCGAACCCAAAGCAGTTGGACACACGTACGGCTTTCCAGAAGGGAATAAATACTTCTCCAACGCCTGGCGGAGCGACATGGCAACTTGCACAGTAACAGGACGTTCTGAGGTTAGCGGGAGGTGTGAGAGCGCAATGCGTGTCCACCAGGCGACGATGACGTCGTTGTCTGTTATGAACAGCGTCTTGATACCCGCGGCAGCGAGTTCTTGTAGAGCCGCGGCGCGGAGCCTGTCGAGGAACCAGCCGGGAATTCAGACCATGCGGCACTCCTTCTTGCCGAGCAGCAGACTGTAGCCATTCCCAAGGCTGTAACCCAACAACGACGATGTAGTCATGCACTGGTCTGCGAGCTTGTGTGGTTCTTTTGGAAGCTTTCCCAGCTCCGCGAGGACGTCGTAGTCAAAGCCCTGTTGTGCCGAGACCTCGTGGCCTTGCATCGTGAGGATCCAGCCCCATACCAGCGCCTTCATACCCAGGGCGTGGCGTCGCATGCTATGTGTAGCCAGTGTAGAGTGACGAGAGTAGCATCCTTGAAGGAGACGACCTGAAGCCCGAGAAGTGGCCGATCCGAGTAGAGGTAGTCGTCGATGGAAGTCGGGTGACCCGGCCGGCACGCCAAATCAATGGTCTTGTTGGGGTTACCGACGACGACTGGACGCGTGGATGGCTTTGGGAGCCGTGAAGCCACTGGATGATCGGCCAGTGCTACATCGTAATAGTCCACATGAGTAAAGCCGACGGCTGGGCGCTGTGAGGTGAACTTGGCTGGGATGTGATACTCTAATGTCCCCTTGACCTGTACTTGCTTTAGACCTGCATTATACGACAGCCCAGTGACTGCGCATGAACTCACATCTTTCCTTAACCTGGCACCCAGCTTTCGCCAAGTATCGTACGAGGCCAGCTGCTCAAGACTCACGCGGAGCTTCTTTGGGCTGAGCACATCGTCGAAGACTTTCAAGTTGTATAGCGCGATCCTCCTGTATAATGGACTATCGTTCCAGAAATGCAGCTGGATGACTCGATCGGTCGGTACTGGAACAGGAGCCGCTGGTTTCTTAAAAAAGGACATCGGTTCTGTTTGGTATTGGTATTGATGACCGTGATTGTGGAAGTTTTAGGAGGGAATTCGGAAGAGTGACGTGTATGAATACGTGCCAGGTCCCTGAGAGGATATGATTGACAAAGTAACAAAGAAACGGCGACGATGAAGAAGATGACGAAGATGCCGGGTTATTTTAGCAAGTTACGAACATTTGGTGGACATCTTGACATCCTTGGCCACATCGTCCAAGGATCCCGATTGACTAAACCCCTGGATAAACTTGCCATGATATTTCCGCGGCTGCAAGAACACCCCGTGTACGGAGTCGTCAAAGCCAGCACCAATAGCCGCAAAGGGCGCCGCATCGTTACCACCCCGGTGCGACCAGTTGAGGGCCAAGTATCCCTCCTCGTCGGGGAAATAGGGGAGACCGCCAAAAAGACTCGCGATGTCTGTCAAGAAAGTTCTCCATGTACCAACCTGGGCTGATAACGACAACGCTGCTGAAAGCAGATTTGGAGCGTGCGTGTTCTGCAATTGCATATTTCTCTGCGTCCTTGGTCAGAGACAGTACCAAGCCGAACAACAGATTATAACGGCCCCAGTAACTGATGTGAGCAAAGCAGAACACGGCCTTACATACCATCGAAACATTCAACCGGGATTTCGCCATTGGTAACAATAGATGCGGATGTTAAACCAATGTACACGAAGTGCTTGACACCAGCTTCTATGGTCGCGTCGACAAGACCCTTTCCGACATCCGTCTCGCTCGGCCCATCCTTTTGACCAACAGACTATAGAGGGGCTGTTAATACTCGTCATTCCAGAACATGGCAACTTAGTTAACTCATGCAAGACATACGGGATCATTGGAATTCGTGTTGGCAAACACGCCCCAACTCCCCTCAAAAGTAGAAGACAACTCCTTTTAGTTGAAACCATCAGCCTTGGCAACTTCAACGCTAGCAGCGGCCAGGGTGCGAGCCGCCTCAGATGCCGGATTTCGAGAAATGGGCCGAATTTTGAAAAGGTCGGATCAGTCACGCAAGAGGGAATGCGCCACACTGCCTCTCTGGGCGCCGTAAATAGTGATGAGCTGGGTCGCAGACATGACAAAATGGTTGAAAACAACAAATGTCGATCGTTTGGTAAGCAAAAGAATCAAGCTATGATATACGATGACGGGTGGGAGAACCTTCAGCCCAGCCGCATTGCTGAATGAGGCAAGTGGATTGTCCAAATATATTAGATAATGCGTTTAGACGACTTGTCGCCCGTTTGAGGCAAGGAGCTCATGTATTCAAGTGATTCCGACACTGGCGTTAGATTATCTGAAGGTCAAAAGGGGCTGCGATGTGAATGGCAATCCCTCAGGTGGAACATCTCTAGCATTGAGGCTTGGATGAACCGCGTGGCTGGACTTATAAAAGTGCTGTTTTGTTTGATGCTTGGACAATACTGTACAAGCATGAAACTCAATATCTAGCTGAAGTGAGCTATCTCTATTAGCGGAACCCGTTGACGAGACTGATGCATTGGAAAGGCAGAATACATAATTCCAGTTATGAAGAAGAGCTAGCACATACGACCATAGCTTTTACAAAATACGGGATCCCGTCTGCTCTCCCTTAGTCAAACTGAGAAGCGGCAAATTAGCACTCGGGTCGGTGACGACCGGAGAATCCTTGCTGTTGTATGTTCTTTTAGGCCGTGTGAACATATCCCCGTCTTTTTGCTATGTGGAATCTTTTTTTGTCTTTCCGTCCTTCAAAGCACATGCTCACCTCGTGACATTTGGGAATTAAATATTATTCTTTGTGAAGTTGGGAGGCTGTTGACCGAAAGAAGGCATTTGCCGCCGTCATCTCAGAGTCAAATAGGGTAGCTGTGCCGAATTCTGTGCAACCACAAGATCAAAGTGCGGATCGACTGCAATAACACCATACTGAAAGCAAAGCGCATACAGAATGGTTCCCATTGCGGGACCGACCGGGCTGCGGGACCGACCGATGGAGCGGGACCGATCCAGCCGTGGGGCAGTTCCGGACCCGACAATTGGTGTCTGTCTTGGAATAGGGCGAGGGATCCGGTCGAATGGAAACAGCCTGAGATGCCGATACTTATATTTAAACGAGTCAAGTATTTGCAGAGCACTGCTTTTTAGCCGTGACGGTCGAGTTCGGGGCTGTGATGACGAAAGGATTGAGGGGAACCGCGCGGATCAGTATTGTTGAGTTATCGGATTCAAAGAATGAGGGGTTGCGGAAGGCTCGGAAGGTTGGCTTTTGAGAGAATAGGTAAGAAGACCAGGAAATAGGAATGGGAAAAACGGAGGTTAAATAAAGTTAGATTTAAACAGGAGCTTTGTCTAGCAAATGCGGCGGACAAGGTGGAACATGCCGTCACGAAGAGGAGAAACGTGGGTTTTGATGGATATGAATGCTCTGAAAGACAGAGACACCACTCGTAGACTGTCTGGCTACTGAGGTCGTAAGATGTCCCGTAGGAATCACGAGACGACATCCTAGTTTCTGCGCACGCTTCAGTGGGTCAACCTCCTGACGTAGCGAGTCGGATGATGCAGAACCCCGCTGAGTGTCGGACATTTTACATGTATAAAAGGGTGTCACAGTTGTATCTGCATCGATCCGTGCCTTACCCAGCTTTTCAAGAGCTCAACAGCCAATTGTTGCCTCTATCAAGAACATGACGCAGGAAATCCCTGTTGAGCCGTTCCCCACCATGATCAGGGCGGCGCGGTACTACGGAAAGGAAGATATCCGCATCGAGCGGGTTCCGGCGCCTTCGGTGGGCTCCGGCCAGATCAAGGTGAGGCCGGAGTGGAGCAAAAGCCGTGGAAGAAAGACAACATAACATGCTGACTTGATCCCTGTGTCCAGATCGCCCCGGCCTTCGTTGGCATCTGTGGGACAGATCTGCACGAGTATCTCGGCGGTCCCAACTTCTGCCCTACCACGCCACACGCCGTAACTGGCGAGACCATCCCCGTCACGCTCGGCCACGAGTTCTCCGGCACTATCACGGAAATCGGGCCCGGAGTCACCGGTTTTGAGATCGGCCAGAGATGCGCCGTCCAGCCGACCATATTTTGCGGCCATTGCGTGGCCTGCGACACCAACGCCGAGAACGTCTGCCATACCGGCGGCTTCCTGGGGCTGAGCGGAGGCGGCGGCGGGCTCAGTGATGCCATCTGCGTGAATGCCACCCACGTCTTTCCGCTGCCCGACAACCTGACCATGGAGATGGGCGCCCTCATTGAGCCGCTTTCGGTCTCTTGGCATGCTGTCACTGCAGCGCCCGAGATCAACCCCGACTCGGTCGTCTTGATCATCGGAGGCGGGCCGATTGGCTTGGCCACCATTCTGTGTCTCAAGGCCAAGGGTGTCAAGACGATCATCGTTTCAGAGGTTGCCGCCTCTCGTCAACGGTTTGCTTCGCAGTTTGGTGCAACACAGGTCATCAACCCCATCAAGGACGATGTCAAGCAGGTCGTTCTGGATGCGACTGGAGGCAGAGGTGCTGACGTTGTTTTCGACTGCGCTGGAGTCCCTGCCAGGTGCGTCTTTCCATCTCCTCAACGTAGCGTTATCCAGCTTAGCTAACAGCATTTCAGCGTCAAAGGCGCTTGCGAGGCTGTCAAGACAAGGGGAACTGTTGTCAACGTGGCAATTTGGGAAAAGGAGATTCCATTCAACCCCAACTGGATCACGTGGAAGGAGAGCTCCTACAAGTCTGTCCTCGGATATCAGCGCGAAGATTACCAAGCTGTCATTGAGAATCTCCGAACAGGTGACATCTTGCAGCCCTATCTAAAAATAAAGTGTTGCTAACATGAGTTAAGGTGCAATCATGGCAAATGACATGATTACCGCAAAGATTAAGCTAGAAAATCTTGTTGAAGATGGCATCAAGGCACTCATCACTGACAAAGACAACCATGTGAAGATTCTTGTCGACATTAATGCTAAATAGGCAGTGTATTTTGACGGGTTAATGGAACGAGCGAACAGCGTTGTTCTATCATCTGAGCGTTCATTTCTAGCCAAGTAAGATTACCATCACCCGCTGCGTTGTTAGAGTATCCGCGATGCTGCTGGCCCATTTTTCCCCAGTCACCTCCCCATAAGGTATCGCCTCACAGTTATTGACTTGGTTGGACACCGGGGATTGCAGACTGAGAGACCGTACGCATCTCAAGATGGAGTCGTTCAATGCAAAGTTCATACAGGCGAAAGAGTGCATGATGGTTTCGCGACCTGCAGGCAATGACAATGGATGCTATAGTGCATGTACTGTATATTATATTCTATGTGTTTGCTTTTACTCGCAAGTCTGATGATGACTACCGAACTCACTCATTTCAACTCTGTATTCCTTGTGAACCAGAGCGCTATGAAAGCTCCCACGATTGTACATCCCCAATCCATCTAGTCTCTATACCGTAGAAGACATGCCTAGCCTGCGTGAATATCCACCAGGGCTTTGATACCCCCCGACGTCCAGTTTATATAAGTTGCGACAGAAGGTAAACGCTCTGTATTCTGTCCAGGCCAAAGAGACCCTTCAATGCCTACCACCCCTTCGTGCATTATTCATGCTGACGTCCTTGTACACTGGGGGATGAGACCTGTAAAACGATTGGTAGACCCGCCCAAGCAGCGAGCGAACAGCTTCAGGGATGGCAGAGAGCACGCGATTATAGCGAAGCTCGACTAGAACAGAGACCAGAGAAGAAGCCTGCCTTGGGCAACTAGGCACCCGAGTGTTAGTTTGATGGCCAACAGGATAGGGAAAACAGTCGTGGTCGTCTACGTACGCCACGGTATCGAGATACTTATAGCTAATTATGCGCATCAGAGCAGAAATGCTGGCGAAAATTCCTAAGCTTAGCACCCCGACGACGGAGATCTTGGTTCGCCTGGGCATCTGCAACGACCATATAATAAAGAAGGGCGTTATTGCGCAGGACCAGTCCGAGATCACTTGCACCGAGGTGCCCACATAGCTGATGATTAAAAATCCACTTGAAGACTTGCAATGACCCCTTGTCGTTGTTAGTTATGCTTCCTACGAAACCGGGGATTGCACGAGACGAACAGTTTTGGGTTCCAGTTGGCCGCAAACGGCACGCAATTGACGAACACCCATATCATGCACCCACATATGGTGAGTGACATGACGACCATGAGACCGTACATGAAGTATACGTACTTCTTCTGTACGCAAATCTGCAGTATCATGAAGGCGATTGCGAACTTGGTGATGGACGAGGTGCCACAGTATGTGATCTCGTAGAATAGGAGGTATTCCTTGCCGCGTATCGGCCAGGAACTCCTGCGCGGGAAACTTGTCAAGGTACGAATCGCGGGCCCCGATGCTATAACGGACGGCGAGAACGCCTAGAACGCTGGCGGGTATGAACGGTAACTAAGAGACAGAGATGTTTTGTCAGTGGACCAGCGACGGACAGGCATCAAATCTGTGCTCGATTTGTGGCGACAGGAATACTCACAAATCTAATGACGGCGAGGTAGTCATTGACTTTCCACTTCTGAACATACTCGACTCGCCGGGTCCGCACCCAAACCCGGAGGCCGACGATGATAGCGCAGATGACGGTGAAGACGTAAATCAGGACATCGATAGTCAATCCGAAGCGTACGGCATTGATACGCGGTTGAGCGCATGCGATGTCGGCTATCTCCTAGCCCGAGAGGTCTGCAGTCAACTTCATCCTCCACGACGGCAAATGAGGAGGGTCTTATTGGGCAGAAGATGTATGATGCGACGGCCGGATGAGGGCCACAACTCCATATCAATACCCAACTCATTGATTTTCATTATCGCTAGACTATCAGGCATCAAGCATCCTGCGGGGCTGTCGTATGGCTCCCTGGGCTTGACTGCTAGGGTCCTTGCTGTGAAGAGATTGTGCAGGGTGCCGGGCTGTCCTGGCAAAGCCGTATCAAGTACTTCGTAACAGCTTCAGTTCGTTGGACCAACAAATGCGACGCTGACGTATGCCTCTTCAAGGGGTCCTTGCATCATTGTTCAACTCGAGCATTCGAAAAGCCCGTGATGAGTGACTGAAAATGACATATCGACTACGAGCTTGGCTGTATTGCTTTTTATTTTAGTTTCATTCGTTAGTAAGTTCCCCGAGCTTACCGTGAAGAGTATGAACTGATAAAGGCATTGGAATAATACGCAAACAGATGCGACCATCGGTGGGGTGCAGATGCGGAAAGCAGGGTTCTTGTTGGTGCGTTTAAGAGAGGTTGTTGGTTCCAGCATCAACACTCAACTCCTGCGGAGTTTTTCTTTTCTGATCCTAGACACTCAAAGATTTCCCACAGGGAATACTCTTTTGGCTGTCGTATAGCAGCCGTAGCAATTATGCCGGACCCCTCCCGGCATGCGAATCCAGCCGTCGCTGTCGTAGTCACCCCTGATCAGTTGGCCCAAGGCGGCCACACCCGCATCTAGTTGTTGGTTGTTCGTTGCTGGTTATCACATGTCGCAACCCACCTGCAGAATTCTTACGTAGAAGTCGTAGGGATTCTGCGACCGGTCGAATAGCTGAAATAGACATATGTTACAGGTGGCAACATGAAAGAAAGAGAAAGAGAAAACAGGGGAGGAGTTGTGCAACTCCGTGTTTATGTTCTATGTCGTTACTACAAGACTGCACTAACACGACAACGGCGTATTGTTTATATCTACGAATACCTATCCACCGGTTGGCTATGAACCCATGCCACTCCCCTGTGCTGAAGGCGCAGTACGCCGATGACATCGCAGGCATGCTTGCATATTGCAACCTCCCTAGGATGCAGCATACTGAACCTCTGACTGCACCCTCGCACCGGGCAGAGATCCTATAGGCTCCTGGGGTCTCCGGTGCCGGTCAAATGTGTTGCATGGAGTCATAGATATGTCCAAGGATGAAATGGAGCCAAGAGCCAATTGCAATACCCATACAAATATTAAACCTGGATCCCTTCAACGACCGAAACTAGTTGGTTGTGGCTCCTTGACAAATGCAGCGAGAGCTTTCGTTCGCACCAACACGGAGCTGATCAATTAGGTCAGTTACTTGTTTGGTCTACCGGAACGATGCCCGGACATTTCGCTAAAAGGGGTAGTTAGGTTGAATTGTTGGGCAGGAAGGTATGTCACCCAACTAGAACTGGCTCAAGCCTTCCTGTTGAACCGTAACTAAGCGAAACCGATGAATAGTGACGGAGAAGAAGGCCCGTTTTGTACCCACTGGAGATTGGAGATCCTTTGAGACCGACAATGACAGGTTTATGACAACCGTTAAGGGCATGTTCGGCTTATGTCAACACTCTGGTGGGTGCTATTATGGCACGCCTAACAGGAGCACTGTCGCATTTGAGCTAAAGCAGGCGGCGGTTGCAGCATAGGGTGGAAGAGTCAGTGACGTGAGATTGCTTACCTTGAAAGAATTCCTTCAAGATCACCATTCCCAGTAGAAGTTGGGGACTTTGATACCAGTTGTCTACACGAGGTCGAACGGCACTTTTGCATCGATAGCTATAAGTACTATCTAGGGAGACAGGGCATAATCTTCGAACGAATTTCCACCGCCTCTCGGCGTAATAATGATTGCTCGGAAATGGGTACCAGCGACTAGTTGCAGATACCATGGTACGTAACGTAATATATTATCTTCGCTAATCTTGAATCTCAAGCCCTTGCTGAAACCGTTCGCACGCTTGTGAAGTAAATAGATTGCTCCTCTCCGAGGGACATCCTCCTCCTCTCGCCTAGTGTCCACCTTCTGATGGTCGCCGCGTCGGCGTCTTGGCCGAGTCATGGTCCGTTCATTCAAGGGCGGCTGTCCCGTACACGTACGGCCAGTTGTCACAAGCGCCTTGGGTATATTTTGCGTCAACAAGTGGGCGAGAACCTTCCCTCCCCCTCCGAAGACTTGTCCGTGTATGGCTGAATGATGTTCTGAAACTCCCAACTACAGAGACCGCTCATTCATAGATAATTTACAGAGGAATAATACAGCAGTTGCAAGGTATCGGGCAGGGAATGCAGAAACAGAAGCGGCCAGGACAGCATCCTCCTTCGCCACCGCGGAGGCTGACGTCGGTGTCGGGGTGGGGTCGTTGGGGATCTGGAATGGAATGTTAATGTTTGATCATGGATTGCGACATCTTCGCATTTCAATAGGAGTGGTCTGACCCATAGCCTGGTGGATGGTGGGCTGCTCAGTCTGGACTGGCACGGGGGATTGTTGATCATTCCTGGCATCCCCGACGTCTGAGAGTTCGTGTTGCGGTGTTGAAGGCGACATAGTTGAGGTCGTGGTGAGATTGATGGAATTGGGTGGAGAAATCTGTTCGAGAGCACTGTAGCCGTGATTTAAAGGCGATTGAACAGGCGCAAATCTTGGTGTTGGAGTTGGAGTTTGTAGCTGGGAGCTTGGCGCGATTGCAAGAGGCTGGTTCCAAGTCCGCGCGGTCATGACGTACGTCATCAACGGCGTCAACAGATCAGGTGGTCTCCTGGGCTATCGGCGCTGAGATAATCCGGTTCCGGTGGCTCAGTTCAGTGGTGCAGCTGGAAACGCCAAGACACACTGCCGGCCTTTTCAATTCCCTTCACATCCAAACATCCTTCTTTCTTCTGTCTTGCTACTCCGTGCTGGGGCTAGTATCATCGGCGAGCCCGGGGAACCGGCCTGCTTTGCTGTGCTGCGGCAGATCGCCGACCTGTTCGGGAGCAACCCGTCTCGAGCCAATCACAACAAGCTGAATGCTCGCCGACCAGATCGCCTATTTCCGCGGCTGCTGACACTGACGATCAGTTGGAAATAGCAGCTCCCGACAGTGCAAGGTTGTGTGTTCCTGTTTAGCCTTATGGCCCACAAGCCCGCTGGTATTCTGTCTTGACGGGCCCTTGATTGGTGATTGCTGCGTCCGAAACTGTCGTGGAAATGACTGCGTCCAACGTCGCATCGCACTAAGGCGAGTCTTTGCAGCCCACTAACACAGTCGCCGACATTAAACTAAGATCTACGAGCAACAACGCCTTGCGGGTTGGCCCTTGGAGTTGACCTTGCAATGCCCGCTTATATCGCAGAAAACCCCCCCCCGGCCTTTAGGTAGCGAAGTCTCGTACAATACACGTAGTTGTCAGCCGAGGGCACGTATCAAACACCGTTCTCTCTCTAAAACCCAACTCTTTCCTTCTTCAAACATCCTCCCCCATTCGGACGTCCAATCACGTTCGCCATGGTCTCACCCAAGGCCATTGCCATATTCGCCCTCTTGGCATTTGGCCGGGTCCACGCCGAGGCCGACGACGATGACTGCGACGACGAGACCACCGCTTTATCAACAACCTTTGCCACATCCATGCTCTCATTCACCAAGACCGCTTCTTCAACGGCAACAACTGTAGTTCCTGGTGACCAAGATGACGATAACGACGACTGTGAAGACGACGACTATATCACAGCTTCTCTAACAACCTTCACCACTATGACCAACACTGCTTCTTCAACTTCTGTCACAAGCCCGGCTCATGGTGGCCACGCTCCTTTGACCTGCATCAAGGCTGTACCCAAATCAGACGGTCTCGTCTGCGGGGACCAAGGTTATATCAGCAGGGATGAGGAAACGGGGAGGTTTCCGCTCGTTCAAAAGGACACTCTTGGAGAATGTGTGACTCTTTGCAGCACTGGACCTGCCTGTACCGCGTTCAGCTACAGAGAATGGGGGCCGTTGCCAGCTCTTTATCAGAGAATTCTCCACTTATGGCTTCACTCAAACTACCAGTGGAACCCACTGGTATGAGAAGGGCTGTTATGAGTGCTCCGACTGTAACCTTCTATTCTTCAAACACCTCGTACATGTCTATGACCATCAAACTGACCAAGCATCAACTCTAGTCAAGACGGTCCTTGATATTGACTTCCGTGCCGGAGAGATTTCTGACTGGTCCCTGACCACCGTCGAAGATGATACCTTCTTCATGGATACTCGCAATGTTGACGGTCTACTCGCCATGTGGATTCTGAAAGCGACAACCGACGGACGTGCCGATATCAACTACAATCCTACCTTTGAGCTCGAGGGTGAGAGCACCTACGAAATCGATTTCGCTGCTCGCAGCGGTCTTCCCGTCGATCCCAAAAACGGCCTGCCTGAAACCAACTTCAAGTTGATGACAGTCTACCTCCTCGCACACGACAAGATCATTTACGAGGACATCCCCACCGGCGGCATCTGGAACGGTGGCCAAGGCTGGTTCAAATTCTCCGACAAGTTCGTCGTGCCAAAAGCAAACGCAGGATCAACCTCCCTCATGTCACGATCCAAGCAAGTGGGCAGCAGCTCGACTGGTTCTTGGGGAATGTGTATGTCAGAAAGGTATAATGCTTGTTATGATAATTAGACTTGGAGTTGGAAGAATCTGGATACTAGAGTGTACTTTATTTATTTCAGGCAAAACCCCTAAAAGAATGGCTTTGGCTACCTTAGAACTGGACTTCATTCATATCCCGGCACATACGACCACAGGCGCAAGAGAATATAGGATCCCGTTTGCTCTGCCCTAGCCAAACTGGCGACCGCTAGAGTAGTTGTCGAGTCAATGACGACCGGCGAATGCTCGGTGTTGTATGTATGCCTTGCTCGTCCTTTGCTTTCTGCCGTTTGTACATTTTTGCGATTATAAGACGGCTTCTGCCTTTAGAGGGATTGGAAATGGGTTTACGTGGTCACCTTTTGCACCCTACAGCTTAGCTGTGCAACTGTGTATCTATTGAGAGGTTGTCTGCTTTTAGGGCTTGGCTGTACTGTCAAGACGTTACTAATTTTGTAACCATGTCGTATATGTTAATTTGTTTCCTAAAACATGAGCGATAATTACTTGTGGCTCGGCATCTTGATCTTGGTTCTAGCTACTTGCGGACATCCGCAAACATGCCGCTTTGTTCCTTTTACTATTCCTATGAAAGACTCAGGATTGACTGATTGATATATGTATTATATATATACTGCCCAGGCAACCAGACGAGAAAGAGAATACCTAAATACGACAGTTCCCTTGGCGGACTTTGTAGTAATCTGCCCCGCTCTCTACTTCCCGTGTTCTATCCTCTTTAATTCACTACTTTGATGACTAATCTTGCTTAAGTGTACCGGAGCCAGCTCGGGATCTTTCTTAGCAAGCGCTCTAAGCTCCTTGATAGATTCGTTTGCTTTCCGTTTTGCGTCTACTTGTTTTTTCATGGCCTCCTCTGCGATTTCCGGGATGTAATCTTCTTTGTCGAAAGAAGTATCCGTAGGATGGTACATCATCCAGTACAGAACAAACATGCGATGCTCTGCTTCCAATTCGACTATCAGCTCGTGGTATTGACGGCACGACTTCCTAAGCTTCCTAAAGCGCTCCTCAACGGCCTCTGACTCCCTATCATCCACCTGGATAGACGCAAGCTGAGACCGAAAGTTCCTAAATTCGGTTCTCCGCTGGACCTTAAGTGCCTTCTTAGTCTTTCGACGTAGAGAGTCGGAGATACATTTACCTGTTTTAAAAATCTCTGACAATTTGGCTTTATCGAGGTTCTTATCGTTCATTCTGTGCCATGTCATTATATTTACCCAATTGCTGAAATCATTTTCCACTTCCGTCAGCTTGCTTTCATCTCTATTATCTTTATTACAAAGAAACGCCATAGTGAGCCTTTTAGGATCTAGGCTGTCGAAACTTGCAAGGTCGATATCTGAGAGTGCCATTCTTGCCGAATAGTGAGACGCAGTGCAATCTGTTGGGACTTGGCGCAGTGAGATTTGGAACGTTATGTGTTTGTCGTTGATGGAAGCCTGGGTTACTCTCAACCCAGGCCCGGTGAAGGATATTTATAGGCTGAGGTTTCTTTTTACCTTTCCGTCGCTATGTGCAATGTTCGGTCGAACACTTAAGTTGTTACGGAGAATGCCAGTTCCTTTGTTTCTGCGTAGTGTTCGTTCTGTGCTTAGTTCCAGCCGCCGACGCACTGTCCTCCAAACGCCAGTCTTTGATCTCATGTTTTGATGATCCAATCGCCTCACCTTTGTTACGTTACTAGGGCTTTCGGACAAGGGAAAAAATCCGCACGTACATCTGATCATGTGTTCTTTGTGTTCGAACTTCGGTATACTGGCAGGTAGAGATCCAGTCCTCACAGTACGTGCCATTGATGCCCAGACGCCACTACCGAGTCTTGCTTCTACTAGCAACCATACATTGTTGTCACCACTTACTTCCAAGTCTGCTGGTGCCATCCATATACCGCTGAGAATGCGCTAAAGGGAACCTCTAGCATTACCAGAGTGGGTTTTCAAGGGACAGTTGTGAAGGTAAAGTGTGGACGACATGTTTGCGTAAAAGAAAAGGTTTAAACTCGTGCCTGCGGCTTATAATATAGTGTGTAACCCTCTTTAACGAGGTAGAACAACCGAAACACACGGGACTGAACACATGGAACAACACAGCTTCTACGGAGACAATACGAAAGTGTCGCCCTTTATAAAAGGTCTTCCCGCCAGCCAGCCACGGAAATTGGGATCTGGAGACTCAACGCACTTGGTTCAATCAACCTACACAATTCAAGACCCACCACACACTCAACGTCCATCATGTCTTTTCTCCCTTCTCCCTCTGCATCCCCCCTACAGGCTGGCTCCTCAGGACCGATCAGGCTCAAACCAGTCGTTGAGAATAGGTCTGGGTTCTGCGAAGACATACATTATGTCCGGGGACTCATACGAGTCTTCCGTCATTCCGAAATGGTGACGCGGCTGGTCGAACCCAAGCTCACTCGGGCCTGGGATAAGATGGAACTCAAAGACCAGACGATGGCTGCTTGGCAGATCAACGTAGTCCATCCTCTCATACTACGCCTTGACGGCTATCATGTGGAGCTGAAGGTACTCTTGAGTGAGTTAGATAATTATACCCAGATCTTGAAGCAGAAGCTGATGGATGACCAGGCCAACCAGGCCGTGAGGAAATTTGCTGTCAATGATCTCATGGATCGTTGGAAAGCCTTTTCTTATCTGCTTGAGGTCGCAGCCCAAGGTTTTGAGCAGTGTCTCCAGCAGCACACGCGCGAGGACACTGAGCAGGAACTTTTGCTGAAAGCGCGTCAGATCAACTTAGTTACTAAAAAGCTCTCCAGTGCGACTTTAAGCTTCGACTGGCCACCTAGCCAACTCGAATTCAGAGATGTCGTCGAAAAGCTGCGCAGGAGCACCCAGGTCTTACAAGCTAAGGCCGAAAGGATCTTCACTAACATGAAACGTTTGGTGAGGTATACGCTGCCTCGAAACCTATTATGGATCAGGAAGGGTATTGAAATAGCCAAGACAGAGTATTCTGCTATCGAAGAGGGGGAAGTTTCTATGTCTGAGATGAACGAGTCCAGGGATTATCTGTGGGCAATGCTCAACGAATGGGAATTGAGGAGGCGTTTCTTTGAGGGTAGGGACCACAGAACGCGACATGGGGATGTGTGACTTGGATTTTTATTGAAGACGGGGAGGCAAATCGAGGTTAAGGCCTTCAGGATATACCAAGATGCTATACTACTGGCTTTTTCTCCCTTTTTTCGCCCCCCTTTTTTTTTTCTTTTGCTCTAGTGTTGGATAAGCTTTAGGTGTTAGGTATTCATTTGCTGTGCAGGATTTGTGCGTGTATGAGCGAGGTTTGTCTTTACAAAATTTCAGTCGATCCTCGCCATTTCTTGTCCTGTTCAGAGCAGGGGTACATTTATTGACCTGGAAAGGCGTTGGTTGCTACAGTGCGTGTGCATACCCGGAATGCGGGATAGAGGCGGATGCTTGAATGATTTTGCATCTTCTTAAAGCCGATTCTGGTTCTGACCTCTTCTGATTCAAGAAGCCCTCATTCTTTGTGACCGAGACTGCCAAAGCGTCCCAGATTCAGGCAGGCGTGAGTAAGCCTGCAGTCAGGTGAATTGCCGCCAGGGGATTGGAATCGACCACGAATATCGAAATGACTGGAAGTACCCTCCATTGCCCGGCCAGTTGCATTGATATACCGTATAGAAAAGGTCAAAATCAGTCAAAAAGATCCCCTTGATGCAACCTGCGCCAACTGGTGCAGTATCCAACATGATGTGACAGTCCTGTTGGACGAGACGAATGCCTAGACACGCTAGAAAATGGGCGGGATGACGGCTTCGTTCCATGCATCAAAGGACTTTACCATTAAGAGGTTCATTCAGGGCTTGGACATGACGTTGGGGAATACTCAATTGAGCTGTACGCTCAGTACATGGACATGCCAAAGTTCGCCGTCTTCATCAACGCAGCAGACCTGTCATACCACAATTTCGAGAACATTGTTCCCTTGGACGCTTGGCTGGAGTTGACAATGTCTCAGCGGCGCATCCCAGAGCATGTTTGACAATGATCTGGGTTCTTATGCTCACGCATGCTCACGCATGCTTCGAGCGCGCCAGTTCGCTCCACTGGGCAGTCGAACAAGCAGCAACCCAACCACCCGTATACCTTCTCAGGCAGTTTCAAGGCAACTACTTCCTCACTACCGGGTACAATTACTGGTTTCGACGAGATAGTGAATTTGACGCAAAAGACTGCTCATTGGTGGCAGTACTAGACTATTTCAACTGCAAAACCGGTCAACAGCCTTTTCGATCACTCGTCAGTACAGCCAAACTCCAAGAAAGAGTGTTGAATACGAACGATGTATGGTCGTTTCTGCTTCGTGGTCAGGCAAAGGGCCCACGGGCTTTCAAGAGATTGGAAGAGAAGGACGTGGAATCCCTGATCAAGAAAGCCCAGACAGACCGTTTGTAGGCCGGTTTGAAGACTGGGATGGCGAACCTGAGGAAATTGAGAACTTCGAAAAGAACGGAGATGGGTGCTGCCTGATATCCATGTTCAACCCCTGGAAGAGCAACGATGTCATGGAGGCGTACGAGTTGTGATTATACACGCAAAAGACTTTTCCGCGCACCGTTGCTCCTATTCGATTAAAAAATCGTCATCAACAAGGACAGCATGCAAATAGTTGGTGATAAAATCTTCATTCTGCGAGAACGCGACTGCAGTCCGATTGCGCGAGTCAATTTTGCTGCATGTTGGTGCGACGAACCACCGCCTACGGAATCCGTCGTTTTCGGAGAGAAAAATAACATCACCAGACCTCCTAGTCCCGCCAACTACGCTGCACGAATATCCTAAAGGTGACGCCTTCGAAATTGACTTTTTCCGTAATGATTGGATGCTGGAAGTTGATGCTGAACATTCTACCGCTGTCTCGGATTTGTCTGAGTGACCCGAAGATGAGACTTCGTTGAGAGATTACCAGAATCAGTGGAGGGTATGAAAAGGTGTTTGAATTTTGGGGATAGTCTCCCTGAAACAGGTAATTTAGTACGATGGATATGTGGAGGGTTCAGAAACTGACAATTGTAGATGACTTGGATGTCTTAATTAAGCATGATGTCTCTTGTTCTTTGCACGGGCAAGACACTTGGTATCTGTTTCGAGAGGTCTACATGCTGATGAAATAACTCGCAACAATAATGGAATCAAAAGAATTCTATTGACCTCCCAGCAGCTCAAACGAGAGAGAGATAAGTCCCGATCCGACGCCACAGAGGACGGCGATAATACTCGTCCAGGAACTGAATCTCTTCGACGGTGAGGACAATGCGACCGGTAGTAAGATCCGCCGTGGCAGGGTTCTGCCACTTTGTGCGCCTGACTAGCTTGTACGCAATGGTGAACGTTGCAATGAGGATCAGGCCGATCGTGTACTGAAAGAAGTTATTTGCAGAGAAACCACCGCCGCCCTGCGACATCATGTGTAAGCGCATGTACGAGATAACTCCAGCAGGATGATGCATAAGAAAAGTTCTATGGTCATAGACAGCGGCGAGAGCAATAGTTACAATGGGGAAAGACTTACCAGTGGGCTGATAGCACTGTACATCAGACAGACCAAGAGCATTGCAGATACAACCATCAAGTAGGCAGGCATGAACGGCCATGCCATGGATCGCCAACCATAGGTCTGGTCGAATATCTTGTCATCCTGGGCGCGAAGAGCTTGATGGAAGCGGAAGTTTGTGAAAGAAATAATGGCCCAATTGGAGAAGAATGAGGCACTGGTGATAGAGATGAACCAGTTCAGGGCAGTCGTACCACCGCCTGCGTTCAAAGCGTTAGCAGGTGATTCCGTTCCTTAGAAGTCCATAGTATTCATGACACTTACCGCTGAGACTCATGTAACTCATGACTACACCGACAACAGCACTGATGGCCAGAGCCCAGCGAGGCCTACCGAGCTTGTCGCACTTGGCTAGGCGAGTTGGGATAAGACCCTGCAGCACCATGGTGCGAAGAACACGTGAGGGAAGGTATATTGACTCAAGAGCGATCGCCAAGATTCCAATGATCATGCAGACGTTGATGATGTCAGGAACGACCTTCAACCCAGCGTTGAAGGCCGCGATCACAAAGGGGGAAGCTGCAGATCCCGAAGCGCCGAGCAAACGAGGGTCGTTGGAGGGGACAAGAAGGTCGATGAAGACGACACAAACCATGTACATGAAGCCGACGCGGATGGGAACCAGGGTTGCAGCGTGGGCCATTGAGTAGCGAGGCGACTTGGCCTCGCCGCCCATGATACCAATGAAGACTTGGTCGCCCACAGCCCAGATGGCCAGAAGAGAACAGCTTGCGAATCCCTACAGATAACGCAGTTAGTCGGATGATCTCCTCAACATGGTGGCAGAAGTCTTTACTCCGAATCCGTTCTGAAATGCCACACCATCCGCCCAGTAACTCCCATCATGGACAGAGCCGGTAGGGCCTGCACCTGCGATGAGAGCCAGTGAGAGCCCGATTATGATGAAGAAGAGGACGATTTTGACGAGGGACCCGATGCACTGAAGCCAGGCGAATGCTTTGTTGGGTAGCATGAAAACGACGAGGCAGATGACTAGGAAGATTGTAACTAATAGTCTTGGTCAGGAGAATCTTCTCTGGAATTTGGAGACACTTACTCAATGCGCCTTGTGGAACTACGCCCTCTGCCCAGTAGTCGACCAGAACCACAAAGAACTCGGCTTCGGCAGCAAAGACGGCGATCCAACCTGGAACAAGTCAGCGATGTGGACAACCTTGCAACTGGGACAAGAAACAACAGACCAAGCCATTCGGCAAAGCCAGCTCCAAAGGCAAGGGCCGGATCGACCCATTGGCTAGCGTAATCGATGTAATTGCCAGACGTTGGGAAGGCAACTGTCATTTCGCCCAGAGTCTGGAGGTTGGCCCAAACTCCGGTGGAGATCTCCAAACGCGTCATCCGTGTCAGAAACAATTTGGCCCTGGTCTAGAGAAGTCCGAGTAGGCTCGAGAGAGCTGGCTTTCTCATGCCCGCCAAGCGAGTTCTTCTCGCCGTTGTTCAAAGTACCCGCCATGCTTGGCAGTACAATTGGTTCGTTTGTATAGACGTTGTTGGCAGAAGGAGAGATGAAGGCTCCTTATTGTACGCCAATAGGATTGGACGCTTATCTCACACCTGGCACAGGTGGTTGCGGACTGCAGATAGCTTCACCTGGACCAGGATGTCATCGCCCGCTAACGTCGGGGCCCACCTTCCTTTTGCACAATCGTCGTATCGTCATCGCGAGTCCCACATTGATTGTGACTGAAAGGAACTATTAACCGAGCCAAGGCGGATTGGTCGGGTGAGAGCATCTCGAGTCAGTTGCAGCCGAGGCAGAACCGTCTTCACCCTCTATTCAATACCGCCGATAAGCGTTCACGGTCGGATGGTCTAATATCTGCTCAAGAAGTTATCATTTGTGTGTCTTTTCTGTTATTTGAGTATCTTAGGTCTGGTACAGTTTGAATCCTTGAGATACCGACCTCCAACTTCACCATGGCGCCGCATCTCAACAACGACACTCTAGCCACCGACTTGGCTCCGGGAAGCCTTGCACCAGTCAAAAAGACCAGCTACGAAAACGGGAAAACCACTGGAAGTAGCAGCTCCAATGCTCTCAGGGCTCTCAGCCAAGGCGTCACCCTGCCCGGAAGACCCTTATTTACGGACATTGAGAAGTCCAGGTATCATATGCTGGAGCACATGGCAGGGGCATTCCGAGTTCTGGCTCGACATGGGTGCGTCGAAGGGATCAGCGGACATATTTCGCTAAGGGATCCCGAAGATGCCAGTGTGTTCTGGACCAACCCGTAAGCAACCCAAGACGAAGAATGAGGAACGGCATCTAACCAGTCACATCCAGTCTCGGTCTTCACTTTGCTCTGCTGAAGCCTCAAGATATGATCCTGCTAGATACAGAGGGCCAGGTAGTTGGCGGCAACACGTCGCATCCCGCCAACGCAGCGGGCTTTCTCATTCACAGAGCCCTACACGAAGCCCGATCCGACGTCAATGCCGCATGTCACTTTCACTCACCGCACGGAAAAGCGTGGTCTGCCTTTGCTCAGCCGCTAGAGATGATCAACCAAGATGTCACCATATTCTACGGCGCTGCTCAAGCCGTGTACGGCGACTTTGAAGGCATTGTGCTCAAGGATGAAGAGTCAGAGGCCCTAGCCAAGAGTCTCGGGAGGGAGGGAAAGGGAATGATCCTGAGGAACCATGGCCTGCTGACTGTCGGTAATACCGTGGACGAAGCTGCGTACTTGTTCATGCTTATGGAACGAAGTTGTTAGATCCAGCTGGCGGCTGATGCGGCGGCTGCGTGTGGACGTCAGAAGGTCTTCATCGAGGACGAAGCAGCGCGATATACCTTTGAAATGACAAGCGACCCTGTATATATCCCGCTTCTTGACTTTGTTAGTTGACGCTAACTTTATGGATAGGATAGCTTATACGCCGAATTCCAACCGTACCTGCAATACGAGTCAGCAATGACAGCTGGTGGCTTGCCATATTGAGAGAAGCTGATCGTGGAGGCTAGTAGCGTGGGTTGGTGCTGAGATCTCAATATTAATTACCAAGGGACTTCATCCACGCGTAGAGCCGGGTTCAGAATGAATAAGAATCTTCATGGTAGATAATCTTAGGGGTTTAGCTTAACACTAATCGGTCTAGAGTACTACTTTCCATCAATATCTTCGACCAAGGCAGGTTCCGGTTCCTTGCCGAATCCCGTGCTTCCCAAACTTGCTTTACCGCCTGGCCTGCAACCTCAAACATTCGGATGCCTGTGAGAGCAGTCTCCGAGCTGAACCAGGCAGAGATCTTGCCTCTGGTGTCTGGGTTCGACGCCTCGCAGCCCGCGATGAATCCAGGCCAGCAGAGGTTCGACGACGGGTCGTTGGATCTGCGTTTGTACTCGCCATACTGCATCAAATGGTTGAAGGTCTTATCAACGAATTGCTATAGTATGTGAGTGTCCAAGTTTCGGACACAACGGTAAAAGTATATTAGCATTGCTGCATGCATTGCTTCTCGAAAGTGGTATAGTAGGGATACACGCGATCGGCTCGCAGTTGTTTCTTGTTCCAAGTTGGATTCCTCCTGTGCCGTGCAGTCTAAGCAGGTCAGAGGACTCGCGCATTCAGGATCCGTGATGTCGTTCTCCCAATCGCAAATGTCCGTTTCCAGCTGACTGGCCTCGGCAGACAGCAGGTCTTGGTCTGCATCTGATGATCTGTATCGGCTTCGGGTAAGTATTTCCATCCCCTGCGCGAGTGTGGTAACACGTGAGATTAGTTGGAATAATGGCTCCGGTAGCGAGTATATCTTCTCGAAGATGGACTTGTTTCTACCGCAAATGTGACAAGGCGGCGGTGCTGTTGTCCTCGGCATCATCGAGCTCTCCGAATTCCCATCCGCGGGTAAAAGGCTCGACCACGGGGTGGTATTGGGGTCGGTGAGCACAAACGAGCTTTCGACGTTATCCCATTCTCCCAGGTGTCCATTGACTAAAGGTGTTTGAGCTTGGGTCCCGAAAATGCCCACACTGGCTTGCAACGTGCGGAGGTATAGAAAGGTGCTGTGCAACATGCGAACCCCGGGAGACTTGCGTATCTTGGCTACGCCGTAGAGAGCGATCAAGTGCTCGATATCACGGAGATATGCGTAGGTCTCTTCCATGTCTCCACTGACGACCTGCACATATAATATGTCGTTAGCAGTGCGGTCTTTGGGGCAGGCAGGTGAGTAACTGGAGGGTCCTTACACAGAGAGTCACCATGCTTAACAAGGCCATGAGGACATCGTCGTAGTCTTCTTGCTCGAGGCCGGATGAAAGGCCTTGAAGACACGTTTTGAGTCGAGCTTTGGCTTGTACACGGTACCGTTCACCGATGATTCTCCAATGAAGCGCAGATTCGTTTGACGAAGGGTTGAGAATGTCAAGATGAAATGCACTTGCGCCGAGGACGGCGAAGAGTAGGGAGACTTTTGAGTTGCTAGCGTCTCCCGTAACTATAAACTGCCCAAGCATCTCGTACACCTTGGGTATATGCAGGGTCTCCCAAGGGGATTTCGATTGGATCCGGGCAGGAGAGAAGCAAGGGACCAGCGCGTGTTGATAGCGCTCGAGGAGGTGGCGGATGGTGGGAAAGTCTAGGTCATATACGTTGAATGTGTAAGACGTTGGCATGCGAGGGGGAATGATGAATGAGAAACCATCTGAGGAAGCGAGGATATCTTCAAAGGTTGACCTATCGTCTAGCAGCTGTGTGCAAAGGCCGTGGTCCGTGGTGTCCAAATCACTGTCAAGCAGCTGCTGAACTGGAAGAGAAAGTTGCAATGGTGATTCGTCGAGGATGCCCCCCCCGTCTTCGGGATTGAGGGCGTCATTCATGGAGAAAACGTCGAGGGCTAAATTTGTCGAAGGCGTATCCCGATATTGAACCTCAATGGACTCGATGTCTTGCTCCTCAAGTTCGGCGGCACGAGGTGGCCGGAAAACACTGAATGGGCCAAGCGTGACAGTATCTTCGGCCTCGGAGGCTTGGAGACGGATGTCGAGATCCGCCAGCAAAGCGTCAACGGAAGTATCCCGGATTGCCGATACAATTGTGGCGACATGGCGAGCACGTTCACCGTCTTTAGACTATAGGTCAGCATCTGACTGGAACTAAACGAGCTGCAGCAGCTTACTTGAGAACAAAGGCAAGCTCTTGGCACCATGCTGTCGCTGCTGATGCTCGTACTGGAGATGGTCGTCGTCCTCCCCGACGGTGTCCGAATGCAGCCAGGTGATCTCGGGACATCTTGCGGGGGCCACGCACTGGCGATCGAGTCTGGAACAGCTGGAACATCTGGGAAAACCCCTGTCGCACTTGACCTTCCGAGAACGACAGCTCACGCAGGCATGATTTCGGAGCATGGCCAAGCAGGTGTTCCGGGGTGGGGAGGTTACACTCTGGAAGCTGACTGTGATGGAACGACAGGTCGAACAGGGAGACGTCACACTGCTACTCATCAGGAACCTCCTGTTTACAGGGCAAGGTTCGATAAACAGCGAGTAGCGTCCTGCTTTCGCTCTAAACTTCCGATCTAGGGCCACGGCGCGATACTAGATACGACACTGTGGATGTCCGCATGATAAGCGCGAGCTAACGAGGCTTCCCCGCGCGATGGCCTTGGGATAGGAAAGTGGACGCCGAGGATTGACAAGGAATAGGGCAAAGGCGCCGATTGGGTTGCTGGTTGTGCTATCAGATAACCCCATGATACGGGTGCGAGACCCTAGCTGTGAGCCGGGAGGCTTAAAATATAAAATACCATCTACTAATCTCACCAGAAAACTAACTAGATTGGCGTGAGCTAACGCAACCAACACCAGACATCTTCCAGATTCCAAGTTACCAAGTCTACAACAATGGCCGTTACGTACCCCGCTATTCAACGCATCGACAAGTCCGATGTCAACGGCATCATCAATGCCATTGTCGAGGACGGCTGCTGTATCGTCAAGAACTTCACAGACGCAGCAACTGTTGCCGAGGTCAATGCCGAGACGCGGCCGTATCTCGATGCTGACGTGCCCTGGGAGGTGAGACTCAAGCACAGCCATACATTCTATTTCTTTACTTATCATCATCCAGGGTGATCTGTTTCCCCCAGAGACTCGCCGATGTGCGAATCTCGTTCGGCGGAGCAAGACTGTCCGTGAGAAGTGGCTCGTCGACCCATTGATCCGGGCTTGCAACGCCAAGTTTGTCGATAAGACGACGTCCAACTTCTACGGCGAGACAAAGCATACCTACACTAGCGAGGCAGTGTGTAGCATCGCCGTCACGTTCGAGATTGGCCCTGGTGGAAAGGCTCAGCGCCTGCATCGTGATGATAAGAATTACCACGTCGATCATCCCGACCAGATCCAGACGGGCTATCGCGTTGGCACCGACGTTGAGATGGCGTTTCTGGTCCCTGGCGTTCGGACTACAGTTGAGAACGGCGCGACTCTGGCTATCCCTAAAAGCCACCTCTGGGGCTCGGACCGTATCCCAAAGACGGACGAAGCACTACACGCTGAAATGGAGGTCGGCGACTGTTGGATCATGCTTGGAGGTCTTTATCACGCGGGCGGCGCAAATGTGACTCAGAACGAGAAACGATCTGTCCACGGGCTGTTCTTCATCCTAGGCCATTTGCGACAGGAAGAAAACATCTATCTCGCAACCCCAGCGGAGGAGGTGCTTTCTTGGGCCGAGGAAGCTCAGAAGGCCATGGGATATACGCTTTCCAGTCCGAACATTGGCTTCGTTGAGTTTGTCCCGCCTTTGCAATATTTGAGGGGCGATCGAGGTGAGACGCTGGGTGATTTCGATGCATCTCAAGAGAAGAAGGGTTAGACGTTTGTATCACGCAGTATAAATACCAAACAAACTTTCGTCTAACAATTCATCAATCAAATAACACGGCACAATGAACTCTGAAGGAATTAAATGCGCACGGCAATTCATTCCATGGCTGTCCTCTCCATTCGTAATCTCAGGTTCTCGCGCCCTGCTCATTCTTTTCAACCCTCATCCTCAGCAGAAGAGCACCCAGACCACCCCTTCCGATGAGTCGCCCACGTTTAGTAGTAAACAGGTGTCTGCCATGTTGACCCCGAGCTCTAAAAAGGTTTTCAAGAGCTACCAGTTGAACAGACCTTGCTTTTAGACGTCCAAGTGCCTAGGATAAGGTAGTGGAGGACTTCAAAGGTGCATTACGGAACGATCTTTAAGATAAAATATCTATAGCGTACCTAGATTTGTGGTTTTTTTGTTTTTCTTTGTACGTGCATGAGACTTCAGGGAAAGCACCGTGACCTAGAACATAATTGGCCACAGCGGCCGTAGACATACCTGGGTTTATTTCTCCGCTACAACTATATTTATGTGAGCCTGCTTTATATATAGATCTATATATACTCGTACTCCATAAGCATCAGCGCGCTTCCGGCTTCTCGATACGAAAAAGCGGCTCACTGAACCCAAGCGGCTTGAAGATAGCACCAGGAGTGGAGTCGATCGAGTTTTACTACCAATTTGCGAGTTTTCTTCAGTTCGGACCTGTTGTGTACTGCCAGCATCGACACTCCATGGAGGACCAGACTGTCCTTACTGACGACTGTGATAATGGTCCGCATTGTCACTTCTTCGCTTTCCAGTTTCTACGCCAGATCATGGTATGCTTCTTATGCGAGGCTTTACCGCCCCCTGGGTCTGTCGAGTGGTAGTCGCTTTGATTATGATATACTGGATGCCGTTTCTTGTCGCTAGAGTGCTTGAACTACTACTTCGGATCATTATTTGGAGAAGACGCCATCAAGGCGTGGCGGTAGAGAGGGCCTGATAGTGGAAAAGCTCGGTAGATTCTCTGAAGCAAAGTCTAGCCTGGCACCGATGAGGTTTTCTGCCCTTGGTGTTGGACATATAGCATATTTGAGGAGTTAGGGGGGCCTAACAAGAAAATAATTATCTACTTCCATGGAATGTCATGATGGAAGGGGGACGGGCTAATGGGAAAGAGCTATTACCCTCACTAGAACTAAATTGAAGGGCGGCTTGCTCTTTCGGTTGAACTAACTTTTATTTTAACTGCTTCCAAATACAAGTAAGTTCAACGTAGACTATGGGACAGTCTTGCCTGTGAAGACCCAACTCATATCAACTTATTTACTGCTAAATGAACACGACAATTAGATCATGTCCTAAAGCAGGAATTTTGACTGAATTATCCCATTCGTCCGTGTCCCATCTTTAGCTCAAGTCCGTGAACCACCAGGTCCTGAAACATATCAGGGTTCATCACGGATTTGGGATGTACAGATCCCAAAAGACCAGCGGCACGCGGGATGATCTCAGTGTGATGACTATGGCTCCACATAAGGGTACGCTTCGACTATGCACAGATGATATGATGTGAGGTTCTGGCTCTCGAAAACATGCTAACACAAGCCGGCTATTTCGTCCGAGTGTCTGTCAAATCTGATGCAGGCATTTGGAAGTTGCTGAGCTGGAGTTCCATCATCTTTTCAACAAATTTGTATTACTAAATAGAGTCATCGCAGGCGCTCAGTAACAATGCTCGGGCAGGTAATCGATGGCCAAGCTTGCCATACTGACCTCGCCGTTTTGTCCGAGTGCCACAACCACCTATCTCAGGTTGGGTAAAAGTTAGATTGACTAGGTATTAACTACGTCCCCTCAAAGGGAAATAGGTCGTATCCATTTTGCAAGCTGGATTGGTTAAAAATGTACCAGGACCTATCAAGGCCGCCGTCAGGGTGAAACCCAGCATCGTCTCCAAATGTAGGAGTGCTCAAAGCCTGTAACTTTTGGTCTAAACAATTTGCTAGCAAACCATGAAGACCTGAGTTTTGCTTTTCTTGCAGACTTGACAAGTGGGCTCTCACACTTTCCAAGTCTGAGACATGCGTATCTTGTTAGTATGCTGGAAATACGAAGGGGTAGGTAAACCCCTCTAGGGAGAGTGTGAGCTTCCTACCGTCAGGTTCTCCCACCCCGTCTTCGACTCCCTGCATAACAATCAGGGCGGCCCAGGTAATGACGACAAGATCAAAGTTAGACCAGATGGAAGAGTCCGCCAGCTGTAGTTTGACGGCCGCCCGAGCGGATACGAGTAGCTCATGCTGCTCCTTGGGTGTCGTGTCGGAGAAGAGATCGCTCCCCCGCGCAGGGAGATAAATGGACAGAACGAGGACGCGATGCAAGACATACTGTCTGAAAACAAGCTTCCTCTCGTTTTCTGGCTCGTCGGTGCGCGCTCCAAACTCTACCAGCCAGTCGTCAAGTTGACGTGCCCAGTCTCGAATGACAGCTGCATCGACGTCGCTAAAGGAAACAGACGGGTCGACCGCCGCTGAGAGCTCCCCTGAGAAGCAGGACCAGATGGTGGGAAGACCTCTTCCAGTAAAGTGAGTGAGGCCCGTGTGCATCATTCGTGATAGCCTATAGAGCTGGTCCTGCATGGAAATACGAAGACGGGGAAACGGTGCTATTATCGGGACGGCTGGGCACGATAAATGGATCGAAGCATGTTCAAGATCGACAATCTAAACACAAGTGTCAGGGGAATTTACTCATGGCATTGTTGACTGCTTGGGAAGCTCAAACCTGTAGTCCAGTGAACAGCCTCTGCCATTCAAGAGATCTTTCGTCCATGATGGGAGGACAGTGCTCTAAAATGAGGCGATAGGCTATCGATATCCATATGCCTGTCTCCTTGCTGATGCCTTCCCTCAACAAGCCGGCTAGTATAATGCCTAGAATGGTCTGAAACGCCCACTCTTCGACGCGGGCAGGATTCCTCGAGTCCTGGCCAATGGCACTTGAGGGCATGCAGAGTTGGGCGATGGCGTTGCAAAGCACGGCGAAGTAATCGGATGCTATGACAGCAACGTCATTGGAACCCCTTGTACTGGAGCAATACAGCATGGAAGCGAGCAGCAATGGCGTCGGGGATGAGAAGGTCTGCTTGCTTGGCAAGAAGTGCAGACCTAGCATGGTGTCGTGGAAACTATAGCATCGTTAGTAAACAGCCCGAAATGATTTAAGTGAGATTCATTAAATGAGATTCATACGTAAGCCATAGCCGCTTGATCAGCGGTTCCGCCCATATCTGTTTGTTGGCGTTGGCAGAGCAGTTGGATTTCAATACTTGAATAGCAGGCCACAAAGGGCTGAGGGACGGATCACTGGCATCGGTTTCGAGGGGTGGAGGGCCGTTCACCAGGTCTGCAGTAGCTTCCTCGTCAGTATCTGGCAACCCGATGTGCTGTTCGATTCGCTTCAGGCGACGGAGCACGGCGGTGTTGGATGCCAGCAATTGTTCATTGAACTGCGGCAGTGGAGATTCGTCAATGGTAATGGCTTCGGGGTATGAGGCAGCCTAGAAAGGCATCATGAATAGTCAGCATCGTCTTAGAGACGGTACGGTTGGTCTTCCCGATTAAAGAAGAAGATGAAAGGTCACATACGTTGGCTCGTGGCACAAAGACACAAGGCACTCCTGTTCTGAGACACCTTCGGCAACGTGGTCCAGCATCAATCCTACATTTCATCTATGCCCAACGGGTCAAAACATGCACGTGCTAAATGCACATCGAATGGAAGAACAGGTGTTGAGAACTGCCAACCTTTTGTCTTCGACAATTAACTAGGCGATGGTTCACAATTAGCTCCCATCTCCATGGCAGACACAGCGACGGCCTGATCTCACCACACGCTTTCCGGGACTTTGCGGGGAAATCGCCACCCGGGGCATGTCCGACTTCCGGCACGACCTGCGGAGGCATTCTTTTTGTGGTGCGGGGGAGGAAACTTGGCAACGGCGAATGCGAGGATTCGCTCGCTAGTCGGAGCCCACTTCGCAGTTCTCACAATCGGGACAGATTGAGGTGTGAAAGTCGGAAAGAGTCCGGTGAATATTCTGGGGAGAGATATCTTTTGGCCGGGTTGGCCGGGTTGACCGTCCTCTTATCCAGGAGAGGGGGAGCGTGTTAGCGCTGATTGGGACTGATAGTGATAATCGAGGTCCCGGCCTAATTTCCGGTTTGGTCATGGGTTTGATAAGTGAACCTGGAACGATTATGGTACCTTCCTAGTGTTACCTATCAATGGGATGATATGGTAAGGACTATATTCTGATATTTAATCCACCTTGGATTTTATATGCAATCCAATGGTGATTGGAAACTACAATCTACTCACCACTTAACTCTACCTATAGTCCGTGCTCACGCAGTATCTTACGGAAGGCTATAGGGATTAGTATCTTAAAACCCTATTTTTATTTTTTTTCACTATAACCACCCTATCTATACGCCCTTATATAGCCCCGTTAGTTATATATTATATATACTATAATTAAGCTTATAATTAGTTTATTAAGGTATATATAACCTTTTAAGTAAATAGTATTAAGGTATATACTATTAAACTATTATAAAGTTACTATATAGCTAGGCCTTACTAGTTACTAGTTATATTATTAACTAAACTAACTAATATAAATAAGCTCTATAACTAAGGTATAATTATAGCTATAGAGGTTTATTAGACTAAACCCTATTTAGAGAGTATCTAACTTAGATAGTACTTTAAGTACTTTTACTTTAAATATATTATATAATACTATTAGGAGTAAGCTAGATATAGCTACTATAGGGAAGCTTACTATATAAAGGATATAGTTTACCCTACCTTTATTAGTAAGATCCACTTAGTATATTATAACTATAATAGGTTATACCTAGTATAGTTCTATATTTACTATATTATATAGAAGGAATAGTAATAAGTAAGGAATACTTACTTAGAGAGATCTATATAGTTTAATATTCTAGATAAGTAGTATAGGTATATAGTATACTTCCTATAAGATATACTAATATTAATAATATTAACTATACTAATTTACCCTATTTATAAGGAACTTAGATAGCTTTTAAAGTAGCCTTAAGCTAGGATAAATATATTAGCTTTACTAGCTTTAGTAGTAATTAATCTAATAAACTAACTAAGAAAGTAATTATTTATAAAAGTAAGAGAAAGTATACTATTAAGTAAAGAGAATAATTAAAAAGATAAGGATTAAAAATAGTAAAGATAACTTAAACCTACCTTAGGATTAAAGATATTCTATAATACGATTTAAGCTAAGCTCTATAAGGAAATTTTAAATATAGGTATATAATTAGCTTTTATAGTAAAGTAAACTTACTTATAACTTATATTATTATTATTATTATTATTATTATATTTATATACTATAAACCTAGAAGGTAGATAGTATTTTTACTCTATATAGATATAGGAAAAACTAGGTAGATAAAAACCTATATTCTATCTATAGTAGGCCTATATTAGGCCCCTTATGCTATTACTATACGTAAGTAAATAGTCCTTTATACTAGGATTAGAATTATCCTAGTTCTCTATAGTTAGGGAAAAAACCCTAATAGAGAGTAAAAGGGGAGGAAAAAGTTACCTAGAGTAGGCTTATATTAGTTATATAGTAGAAGCGTACTAGTAGCTAAGGTATAGAACCTTTATATAGTTATAGTTATAGTTAGAAACCTAGATTAAGTAGGTAGGTTTATTAGTAGGTTAGCTATATAGCGCTAAGCTACTAATAGCTAGTAGCTAGAGGTCTAGGTTTTAAGTAAGTAGATTTAGCTATTAGTAGGTTAGTTATCTAGTGCTTAGCTATTAGTAGCTAGCGGTTAGTATAGGCCTAGAGCTCTATAGCTATTAATAGCTACTAGCTACTACTCTAGATTCTAGTATTTAGTCCTTTCGCTTAGCTTATAATACCTTCCTTTCTCTTTTCTTTCTTTAATAATTTCTATAAGTCTTCCTATCTTTAGATCCTAGCTATACCTATAGTAGCTTTAAGTCTTAGTTACTAAGCTAATATCCTTTCCTCTTCTAGGATTATTAATATATATATCTATTTAGTTTAGTATTACTAGTATTATAGCTTTACTATAGTTTTATTACTATAGTAGCTAACTTCTTATAGCTAAAGATAATAATAATAATAATAATAATAATAAACCTAATATAGATCCTAGGTAAGAGAGGTATAGTAATTACTACTAATATCTCTATAAGTAGATACTAATAATAATAATACTAGTAATACTTATAAGTTTCTCTTAATATAGTCTTAATATATAGTTATACTAATCCTTAGTAGGTAAAGAAAAAGGCTAGGGTAAAAGGTATAGCTACTTTAAGGGATAAGTCTTTTAGTAAGGCTTTTATTACTATCCTTATAATTATAGCTATAGGGGTAGTATAGAATATTTCTTATTCTATATATATTATATAAATAGGTAAAAATAGTACTATAGGTCTTTACTAAGACTAAGCTAATATAGCAGTAAGTAGCTATATAGCTTATATATATATATATAAGACTTATAAGCTTTTACTATTTATTATTATTATAGCTACCTAAGCCTTAGTAGTAGCTTTCCTATATAAGAAAGGTATTAATACTATAAGTATAAGTTAGTTCTATTATATAATATTATATAATACTAATTAAGGTATAGGAAGAGCTTAAGAAGCTTAAGGATACTACCTTAAGGGCTAAAAGCTAAGCCCTTAAGTAACTAAATATTATACTTATAGTAGTAACTATAAGCCTATTAACTAACTAGCTTAATAAATTAGTTAATAGGGTTAACTATATTACTAAGGTACTTAAGTATCTTAAAGGTATATTAAGTCTAGCTTTTACCTACCTAGGTAATATCCCTAAGTTAATTAAGTCCTTAGAACTTAGGGAATTTAGTAGGGAGAATAATTAAGAGGAATAGAGTTAGGAGTAAGGTTAGAAGATAGGAAAGAAAGGTATAGAATTAAGGTATATCTATAGTTTAGTATAGGCTAGTTTTTTTACTCTTTATAGCTTTTTTCTAAGTATATTTTATCTTTCCCTAAGGGAGGGTAAGAGGTACTTAGTATAGGTATACTATAAGTTTAGCTAGTATCTATAAACTTAAGCTATATACTCCTTAAGCTTATACTTTACTTTTACTTTATAATTATAGTTATTATAGATTTAAAGGGTAAGCTTATAGTATAGGATAAGGTATAAGTAAAGGAATTAGTAAGTAATTAATTAGGCTATTTTATAGTTTAATAATTACTATTTAAGTTTATATAGGTTCTATAGTAGTTTTATAAGGAAGCTATATTTTTTAAAGTAATAAGGGTATATTAAGTATATACTAAGAGAAAAGAAAGCTTCTTAAATTAATTTTCCTAGTCCTAAGTTATATAAGTATTAAGCTTTAGTATTTATTAAGGTTTTAGTATAAATATAATATCTTTTTATTATTAGAAGGAGGGTAAGCTTTTATTAATTTAAGATAATTTATCCTATAGTATTCTCTTACCTTATCTTAAAGTTAGGTTTAATATATAATCTACTTAGATTAAGTATAAGCCTTAATTTTAGTAAGGGTTAACTTTTACTTTATATATAAAAGCTAGCTTCTTAGCTAATCCTTAATTTCTTATAATAATTATTACTAGGATCCTTAATATTATTTATAGTAGATTTACCTTATAATTACTATAATAGTAAACTTTATAAGTAAGATTATATTCTACCTTTCTATATAGCTATAGAATTAAGTAATTAGTTTATTAAGATAGATATTAAGAGGAGGGATAGCTAGTTTTATCTTTAGAAGGTAGGCTAATATAGCTTTATATACTTTTATAACTATATATAGGCTTTAGGTTTATTTTAATATAAGTATTTATATAATACTTTAGGGCTTTCCTTTAGGAGTAATTAGGGTATAGTATACTCTTATACTATAAATAATAATTAAATAGATAACTTATATATAGATTAATCTTATTACTTTAAGGTTAACTCTTTATATACTTATAGTAATTATAGTAAGGGCTTACTATTAGTATTCTAGCTTCTCCTTAAGGGTATCTATATATAATACCTAGAGAAGTTTATAGTAAAGGAAGAATCTAAGGAATCTATATAACTTAATAAATACTACTATTAGATCTCTAAGTTAGGCCTAAGTTTAATCTATAATATATTTTTAAGTAAAGTATAGAAGCTTTACTTTATTTAGTTTCTAGGTTATTCTATTTATTTAAGCTTAGTTATTATAAATATCCTAAGTAGTTTTAAGTTAGGCTTAAGTTTCTTCTATATTATATTTAAATATTAATAGGTTAGTATTATTAGTAAATCTAATAATTATTATCCTAGGTATATTCTTAAGAGCTTTATAAAGGCTAGAAATAAAAAGGATAAATAGTATAAATAATAAGGGAGATCCTTAAGAAATACTAGCTTAAACCTTAATAAAGTTAGAAAATTAGCTAATATATAGGATTAAGTTTATCTTTACCTTAAGGCTAGGATAGCTAGTCTTTTATTTTTTCGCTTAAAGAATTCTTAATTAGTTAGATTTAGCGATTTCTTTAATAAGCTTATTAGTATTATTTAGGATAGATATAAGTTAGATTCTCTTTATTATTACTATATAAAGATTAGAGGAAATAAAGCTATATTATTACTAAAAGCTTTAGTAATCTAATCTTTAGTATAGTAAGCTTATACCTTATTAATAGTAAGGAAAGTAAGGATTATATTACTACTAAGGAACTTTCTTATTATAATAATACTAGAATTACTATAAGCTTAGTTTACTATTACTATAGTATTTTTTAAGGTTTAGTTACTAATATTAAGAAGAGTATTTCTAGTTTAAATAGTAACTTTATATTTAATATAGCTTTAGATTATTTATTTAGGGCCTTTATAATTTAGGGTTATAAGGTTTTATACTATAATTAATATATATAATAATTAATTTCTTTTATAATTATTAGTTCTAGTAAGGGCTATTTTAATAATTAAAGTAAGAGTATTAATAATATTTAAAGTAATTTACTTTTTAAGGCTTACTTTTAGGTTATATAAAGTATCTTTTTTATAGGAGGTATATACTTATATCTTATATATAGTATTATAGGATTAGATAATATTCTAAACTTATTTAAAGAGGTTAGAAGGGATAATTCTAGTAATAGTATTATATACTTTACTTTCTAAGTTATTAATTAGTATTCTACTTATTTCTATATTAGTATTATTACTATAGCCTTAATATACTATTAAATCTTAAGTAATATATATATAAGAATTTTAAATTTAGTATTAGAATATATTTTAGAAGTAAGTTAATAGTATAGTAAGTAAAAACTAGGAATTTATAAAAAAGTTAGAGTATTAGTATTTAACTTAAACTTATATATTAATATAATATTCATATTCTCTATATACTTATTAATATACTTTATAGATTAATCAATAGAAATATTAAAACTATTAATACTATTATTATAATAGCCTATTAATATCTATAATAATACTTATACTTTAACTATAATAAGCCCTTTATAAGATTATATAACTATAATACTACTTATATAAGCTATAATAATTATATTAACTATATTAGTAAAGATATTAAAAATTACTAAAGTAATTTTATTAAAAGGGATTATTATAATTTATATAATAGTATTCTTAGTTATTTATTAAGTAAAAAGTAAGTTTATTAAATTAATAAAGATTAAAATAGATAAGGTTATAGCTATAAAAAATTATTAGTTATAATTTAGATAATATATAGTATTAGGAAACCTTATATAAACCTCTAAGTAAGCAATCTATTTATTTAAATAGAATAATAACTCTTTAATAAATAAGAAAAAAGAAAATATTAATTCTATAGAGTATATAGTTATATATAACTATATAGCTATATACCTTTTATCCCTTAAAGTAATTATTCTAATAATTAAAGTTTAGATCTCTCTCTAGATATATAATAGGTATTATAGTATAAAAAGATATTATATATAATTAATAGAGTTCGTACGATATAGTAGAGTAGGTCTGGTATAAAAATAAAAATAAAAAATAGTGTTACGGCTCGGGTTGAGACTAGGCGGTCGCAACCGGCAGAACCATGACAGTATCCACTATTTTTCCTGATTAATAAGGAACTCATGCACGATGGCCCGGTATCAGTGCCCCACTCGCGTCTCTCATTAGTGAGACCTACGGTCTCATTAATGAGCCTCGCGACGGGACCACTGAGACCACTCTAGGCATACAGTATATAGCCACACTCATTTTCACGCTTTTCATAGAGATAGCCTCACCAGCTATCAACACACTTGGTTACATTGAATCTCCTATTCTACCATTACCAGACCGTGACTTACATTGCTCCCGATGACGTCCTGATCCACTAGATCATACACCTCACGCCCGGACCTACCCTACACCCCTAGGATAGACCCGATCGTCACAAATAGGGTTTTGAGATACTAATCCCTATGGCCTTCCGTACATTTCTGGGTATGGTTAATAGTTTTAATGATTTCTGGTACTTACTGGTGGGTTAGTTCTTTGGGCCCAGATTATAAGCATATGACTTTATCTTGAATTGCCCTAAGTAGCCACTCACCCAGGAGCTGAACTATATTAACGTTGTCACATTACCGACATCGATTTTTCCATAGATTTATAGTAGCTTTTAAAGTAGTATAAGTCGAATCAATGATATTGCAGCGCAGGAATAAGTCGATGCTGGGTGGAGATTATAGGAATGGATACCAAGTCGGCATCGCGTTCAACCAAGATGGAGTGTATCTACTCTTGGAAATCAACAATGTTCTTTATTATCCTATTTTTCTAGGATACCGCGTCTCAGAATCTCAATCCGAGATGAGAAATGGCCCAACAAACTCTCCTCCCTCGTCTACTGGCTGCTTTCTCCTGGCACACGATGCTCTAGCTATCCAGTAGTTGAACATCAAGCGCCACAGTGGGTACACCTGTGAAACCCACCGGCATCGTGTAAGTAAAGTTCCAGTATTCAAAGTCCCGGATCGGTTCGTTGTTGCCCCCGTAGCTTCCACCAAACGACAGCTCGTAAGCCTCGTTAACGTTGCCGGACACCGTCACGTCGATTCCCTGGAGGTCTTTCCAGCCGGAAACGGTACGCTTACTGGCGAACGTGCCAACAATAAGCGTAAAAATAGAGCTTGAATTGCCGTGTGGGTATGACAATATGAGATTCCAGGGGTTGACTTGGACATCAAGAGCCATCTCAGTGGGATAGAGCTGAGAGATTAGATGTTAGCATCACGCTCTCTTGATGACCGTCTACATCGCCAGGCCGTGGAAGAGGCGATAATGGCCCTTTAAATATTTTGGTATAAGACAACATACCGAAATGAACGAAATCTCGCTGCCAGTGTCCCACTGAATGACAGCCGGGTTGAATGATTCTGGCGACCGAGCAGGACCGCCCACAACAATCTCATCGAAGGACTCTGCGCCAATTGTGATTTTGTCCGAGAGCCAGGTCGTGAAGTAGCGAGGAGAATTGTCAAATGGCGGAGATCTCGTCGACGTGTTAAAGGTGTGTTCGCCACTGAACTTGGTCAGACCTTTGAGAATGTTCTTAGGAATCAAGCTCTTGTGCTTGTCTGCAAGCACAGCAAAGAGGGGAGCCCAGGCGTAGTCAGCCATGTGAGACATCACCTGTGGCTGTATTTGTGTTGTAATTTCAGTATCGACTATAGTCCAGCGGCCAGATTGGCAATTTCACTGACCTTGGAAATCAGCCCAGCCTGCTCCTTTCCGATCAAGGGCCAGAACCACAACGCCATGAGGCTGAGGTAACGATTCATATCATACCCATACGATCGATCCCATGGGCCAGCCATATTCTTCAACCCAGGATGCCAAAGCTCCGAGATAGCCTCCCAAGTATACTTGATCATTCTAGGTCCATTTTTGGTCATCACGGAGTCTTTGGGGAGATATTTGCTCCACAGGATAAGCCCAAATAGAGATACGCCTGTGTAAGTGCCTGAGTTGAACTCGGAAAGGGTGTTTTTCTCGTTGAAGAGGTCGATAACCTCTTGCGCGTACTTTTCGCCGGCTGCAGTCATGTTGGCTTCTTTTACACGTCGTCCGGTCCACCCAGAAGCAAATGCGCGCATAATTGACTATGTATGTTAGCGTCAACTATTCTACCACACAATGGGACGTATGACATCCTACCGGGTTGCTATAGGCCGGGTACAGATTGTCTTGAAATTTGTCCAAGTGACCAAATCTGTACGAATCCCCAACCGTGGCCTTGTAAAGGGAATCCAGAATAAGCTTCTGGGTATCCTTGGCTAACAGATGAGAGAACTCCTCCATGGCTAGGATGAGGGTTGTGCCAACAAATCCACGCCAATTGGGGTCCCAAGAACCGTATATAGTTGCGGGATACGCCGGTGAACCAACATATGGCTCTTCAGGTTCCTGCTGATAGTTTCCAAACCTAGGCAGCGTTTGGTCCATTCAGCGGCTATTACTTTCATTGCTTCTTGCAGTATTTACGTACCACTCTTCCGATTCCGCAGTGTATTGGCCAGAAATGGTGTTCTTGATGATCTTCTCGGCCTCGGCAACGTCCGTGCCTTTGTTTCGTGCCAACAGGCCCAACGCGTACCACACTGAGCTGCGGGTTTCGTGTCTCAAAGCCGTGGCGGCGCCAAAGTCGTAGAGATAGCCGGCATCCGCGTCGTAGTAATTATCCATCCAGTTCATGCTCTCTGTGAACATCTGCCTCGTGCTGGATGACATGGAGCCGACATAGGATCCAGTCACAGTACTGGCAACGGCGCAAAGCGCCATGATGCGGGAAGTACACACACGCATATTGAACGACGATGATTCCGTAACGGAGGATGTTTGTGAAGGTTCGGAAATGTCCAATGGAACAAACTGAAGCTCCAACTGAGTGCGGGCCGTGAGAGATTCATATGGTCACGCTCAACCTCAAGCGCGACCTGCCCCATTCGTGCCATTTCTATTATCCTTAACTGGGTTAAGCCTCACGGCGGTATTCGCCTAAACAGCTCGCGGAAGATAGCAACGCGTACTGGCGCTCAGACGCTGGGGCTGTAGATCAAGGGCTAGGAACCCAGGTCACTCTTGTTTCTTGGGGTAGGGCCGAAGACGCAGCCAACGAAACCAGGGTCTTCATTGTAACCTCTGATAGTGTGCGGAGATTGTGGGTTCATGGTCCGGCCTGACCAGCCCCGGGTTTGCCGGGTGTTGCAACTTGCAACACTCACAGCAATTGTTTGCCCGGGGCTTGCCGGGTTCTGCCACGGCAGATAACGCTTTCGTGTCACACGACAGGAGTTGCTACGTAGTACGCAGATGGACAGGGCCTTGGATTCGGTGCTCTACGGTGTACGGATATCGCGCACGGATTTGGCGGTGGAGAACGGTTCTGGCTACCTTTTTGGCACGCCTAAGGTGTTTGGAGTATATAGTCTACAACAAATACCTTGCCAGCCGTGCTTCTTGGCGGGGAAGAGCATCATCTGAACACCTCTGAGCCATTTGGTCGACTTCCTGTGCTCGCCTTGCACGCGTCTAGTAGCAGTCTGGGCTTCGATCAGACAGCACACAGAATGAACTCCGTTAATGAAAATGTGATTGTTGCCGATGGAAAGGCGGAGATGAATGCTGACGAGCTCCGACTCGCGCAAATGGGTGAGTCCATGCATCTCTGGATGCAAGTCAACTGTCGTGAGTGATATCTCGTTGATTCTGATATGCACAATCTCCCTAGGCCATACGCAAGAACTCAAGCGTCACTTTAGCATGCTGAGTCTCATCGGTCTGGCTTCGACGACGACCATTTCCTGGACGGGTCTGGGTCTTGGACTCATGACCGAAATAGGTGCTGGCGGTCCAGGCGCGGTCATCTATGGCTTCATCCTTGTCACCTGCTTGCAGTGCTTTCTTGGAGCTTCACTGGCCGAGTTTGTCTCGTCGTACCCGACGTCGGGTGGCATGTATCACTGGATTGCCGCCGTCGCGCCGAGGAGATCGACTGGCATCTTGAGCTTCTTTACTGGTTGGTTCAGTGTTCTTGGCTGTAAGACCCCAATTTCGACATAGATGGAAGAACCTCAACCAAGCTAACTCTACGCAGGGATCTTTACCACTGCCTCAACCAATATCATTTACGCACAGATCTTGATGGCCCTCATTGCCTTGTACATCGACACTCTGGAGATAAAAGCATGGCAGACGTTCATCGTTTACCAAGGTCTGAACCTAATCACGGCCGGTGTCATCATGTTTGGGAACAGAATAATCCCAGCTCTCAACCGTTTCTCGTTGTTCTACCTCCAGATTGGCTGGCTGGCAGTCCTCATCACCGTCGTCGCCTGTGCGCCATCCCACCGGAGCGCGGACTTCGTCTTCAGGACCTGGATCAACAACACGGGGTGGAACAACCAGGCCGTTTGCTTCATTACCGGGCTTGTAAATCCTCTGTACAGTCTTGGTGGACTGGATGGGATTACGCACATCACTGAGGAAATGCCAAATGTAGGTTGCATCATCATTCAGCTGGACAATCCCCTTACAAGAACCTGTCTGACGTACCACCTCTTGGAAAGCCGTCTCGCAACGCCCCACTAGCCATCGCTATTACTCTCGGCATTGCGTTTTGCACAGGCATAACCTACCTCATCAGTCTCATGTTCTCAGTCCAGGATTTCGATGCTCTCACCAGTACCAACACCGGCCTTCCCCTGGCAGAGCTCTTCCGTCAGGTGACGCAAAAGGCCGGCGGTGCTTTCGGCCTGACGTTTATTCTTTTCATTGCTCTGGGTCCCTGTGTCATCAGCTCGCAGCTGAGCACAGGTCGAGTTTTCTGGGCGTTTTCTCGCGACGGCGCCATGCCGTTTTCCAAGATGTGAGTAGAATACGTTTTCGAGATATATCTGTAGTTTTCGGATACCAAATGCTGACGTATTCCTCCGCTGTAGCTGGTCCAAGATTGATGCTCGTCATCAAGTCCCAGTCTACTCGCAGATTGCCGTCACTGCCATCATTGCCGCCCTCGGATGCCTCTATCTCGGATCTACAACCGCTTTCAACTCGCTTCTCGGCACGGCGGTCACCGTCAACAACATCTCATACATGTTCCCCATCCTTACGAACCTACTCACTAGCCGCAAGAACATGCATCGTGGGGTTTTCCACATGGGACCTAATATCGGGCCAATCGTGAACACGGTTACTGTGGGCTGGCTTGCCTTTGCTATTGTGTTTTTCTCGTTCCCCTACGTCCAGCCTGTGACGGTGCAGAACATGAACTACACTTGCGTGGTTGTGGGAGGTCTATTGATCCTAGTGGGGGTGTGGTGGCTCAAGGCGGGACAGACGTATAGTAAAAAGATGTTAAAGGCCAAGGAGCAGTGATTTCAAAGTTAAACTGCTGGTGGAAGCTAGTTGAGAGTTCGCCTGTTGCTGTTCGTTCATCCTGTCACTCAGTCATAGATGGAAAATTCAGGTTGCCGGGCCGTTTTCTTTGCTGACGAAATATCTTAAGAATGCTTGACACACCCGAACTCATCACACTGGACCACATAGGCACACAAAGCTCGTGAACAATGATCAAAAGATGTAGATATGGCCTTGGGTGTGAGATATTCAAGATGTGGTAGATCAAGCTGATGACTGAATCGTGCTCCTTGTCAAACATGGAATTCAAGCAGCATCTAATACAGTTGGTCATGGCTCTTAGTGGGTGTGAGATACCTTCCATAACGTCCTGTTCAAATCGAGAAGCTGAGATCTACCTAAACTATCCCAAAGGTACAAGTAATGGGGAAATTTGCTGGTCTCTCCATTCAATACCCATCTCCTTTCTCATGTAATCTAGTGCCATCAGATCTCTCTCATGTGTCTGGTTTAGGTTGGAATCAATGCACTTAGGATTACAGTCTCCCCCAAAGTCAATTGCAACCGCATCACCATCCTTGTTGATCATGATGTTGTCTGGCTTTACATCGCCTCAGCAACCTCAGACTCGTGCAATCGCCGCATAGGGTGAGAACCTTTCGGGAGCCAGGTTCAGGAGTTGGTGCAAAAGTCTTCGGGGAGCTGTCCAATGCATCTAGGACCCAGTCTTCAAACTCGAATAAGGTATCGGGATCCTCAATATTTCCCCAAAAATTGTCTAACCTCTCAAGCAGTTCCCCCTTACGTTTTAGCTCCTGTCTTCTGACTGACATAGAAGCGCTTAGAGTTGTACATGAAGACATGAGCGACGTGATGGCCCAAATCGGCTAAGTCCAGCATGCAACATGACGGAAAGGGAACCGCCTCGTCCTCTGCGTTGTTCTTCATGATCGGCTGAGAATTGAACGTTAGTCTTGAAGTACGCTAGCCTTGCATTTGGGTATCCCTACACTTTACGATTTGGTTGTTGAGGACCGTGACGGCAAAGGTGAAACAGTGGAAATAGGAGTTGGAATTTTAAGCCAAAAAAAAAAAAATCCTGCATGCCACGCATCTACTTCTCTCCCGATTCGTTAGATAATCGTCGATTCGCAGGCTTCAATGGAATACTTAGGAGTGAAGCCTATTCAACAGATGGCAACGCAACTTGTGTGTAACGGTAGTAGCACATTCACTTGTATAGGGAAAATTGCACGGCACATAATCTAGGAATGGTGAGGTGAGGTGAAAACAGTTGATTGTATGTCCAAAATTAATTAATTAATTGATCGTTGTCGCTTTATCTTTATAATCGTTCCTTATCAAACAACCTGAATGCTCTGGTGGCTACCAGATTGGTCGCCGTAGATGTACTGGGTCACGCTCTTGGTGGTGGGATAATCAGTACCAGCGTAGTCGACGATCGAGATGCTCTTGTAGTAGGCAACAAAAGGAGCCTGCGAGAAATCGGCAAGACCACCAGCCCAGATAATGGTGCCCTCGGCGGCATCAGGACGGCCAGCAATCCAGGTTCCAAGCTTGATTTGCATGGGAGTCTGAGGGAACGAAGTACCGCCCTTGGCTTCGTCGTAAGTCAGGGTTCGCACAACCGCCCCGTCGATGATCCAGTTGACGGCCTTGGACGTCCACTCAATAGAGTAGACATGCGAGGAGCCCGTGGGATTCTCGACGGGGTGGAATGCCCCGCGGTCGTAGGTTGTTGTGTCGCCTTTGCTGAAGTAGTTTGTCTGCACTTGGGCATTGTCGCCGCCAATCCATTCCCAATCGATCTAGAGAGCAGAGCATTAGCAAGGGAAGTCGAGGGGAGATTGTGGGCGTAATTACCTCGTCGAGATCGTCAGATTGTAGAACCGCACTTGTCACAATGCCTTGGCCAGCGGCGGCCTGGACTTCCACATCAACGCGGCCGAAGAAGATGTACTTCCCGGTCGCAATCGTGGGTGCCTGGCCTTCGCCGTCGATGTTGAACACAGCACCCTGCTCGGTGTATTCGATGGCTTTGCCGCCAATGGAGGTGAAGGCGTCGCAGGCGCCTTTCGTGAAGTCACAAGTGGCAGTGTCTTTGCCGAACGCAGGGTCCGGAGAGCAGGCTATAAGTTGAATTATGTTAGTCTTGCAATGGTTTTGAGGTGAGGGAGGCACCGTGGAAAACGTACTTGTTGTGAGAGGGTTACACGTGGTGTAGGTCTGGCCCGAGACCAGTGTAGGAGCAGCCAGGGCCAGAACAGCCACGGAGATTGCCTTGGTAAACATGATTCGTTGAGGTGGTAAGAGAGACGGTAACGTGATGTCGTGAGCAACGTTGTACAGCAGAGAACAATCCTCAAAGTATCCGGGGTCAGATGGTCAGCAGAATAGCCGAGTATCGGTGTGATACTGGGCGACGAAGCGGGGGGATGTTGATGACGATTACGTACTTGGTAGGTAGTAGATGTTGTAAGTGGTGTTTGTCGATAGATTGATTGATCGATTGTTGCCGTGTGATCGGAGCGAATGCACCCGATTGATACAGTAGTGGAATATGGCGGTATGAGATGGTCCAGTAGATTAATTGCAGTTGCAGGTGGGTTGTTGCACAAGATGATGACCAGTGGCACACAACCTAGGTTTATATGGATGCCACAGCCCTCGTATTCCCAACTGCGACCAGGAATGAGACCACCTCTCGTATTCACAGCGTCGCGTCGTCTTAGCAACCCAACCCCCCAAGCCGCCCTACACTCAAACCAGAAGAACATCCCCACCACACGCCAGCCGCGAGCCAATCATGCTCGTGGTGTCGGTCGCCGGGACAGCCACCTCGGTGCAAGAGGGCATCATCATGTGAAACCAATTTGTTGCTACGGCAAAGGCCTCGTTTAACTCGGAGACAATGGGCATCTAACTTTGTGGATTCTGCCAGAAAGTATGGATCCGTTACCCGATCCCTTTTGCAGCATGACGAACAGTCCCCCCCCGCACTTGAGGCCGAACCAGCCGGACCCAAGCGACGATCTCCCCGTCGATTACTCTGTATGAAGTCCTTGTATTGCCTCTGCGGTGGGGGTGGAAAACAGTACCGGAAAAAAGAAACGACACATTGCTTCGTGCATCTCTCATGGTATAGCTGTAATATTCGTGGCCAGTATAAACAGTCCTTGGCAGTAGACTCTCGGCAAGCTCGGTAGGTAGACGCGCACATTGTTCACCGCCATGGATACGAAGTACCGTGTTCAGGGCAAACCCCGCAGTGCCCGTCGAGTTCTCGAGTATGTACGGATAGAGCCTGTGAATCGCCTCCTTGTGCTTTTCCCCGGTGGCCTTGGACAGCGAGGACCGCTGTTTCTTGGCTGAGTTCGTTTGTACCCCCAAGGCTTCGGCGGCGCTACTCGTTCGAGCCTGTGTCGTTGCATTCAGTTGCACCGAGGACGAGAGCATGTATTGGGGCTGAACCAAGGCGGAGGACGAGCCCAGCTGAAAAACGTCAATCGTATGACCTAAGTCTAGGCCCAAGGTCGTGATGTGTTTGTAGGGCTGCATGAGTAGAGGCGGGTCAATAAACGCCCCGCAGTCGGGCGCCTGAAGCCGGGTAGCTGGTCCATCGTACATTTTCCCGTCAGATGACTCGCTCATCATATTGAGGACCGTTGGCGTGGTCATCTTTAGTTCTTGACAGGAGGGATATCAACTACCATAAGGAGTTTTTCCCACGCTTCTTAAGTCGACGCCAATTGAGAGAGATCATGACGACAGTGCCAAAGAAAAAGAAGAAAAAAAAACACTGCCTTTCACGTGAGGTCGACAAGGCGAGCGCGGGGAGCCGGGCACAACTCCCCTGAGAGACCATCCAACCCAGGTTTCTCGGCCTCGCTTCTAGTTTCCCTTCTCACACGGCACGTCAGAATTCATGTCTCAACCTACCCTTCATGATATCCCGTCTTGCTAATCCCGCTGAAGTCCTGCCTTGTCCTGGCCGTTCATGGAGCGAAGCCCATTCGCCCCTGCGGTTCTGGTCTCAGACATGCATTCCAGCTACCCGGTCCGAGCTTCAGGACTATCACCACAGCACCCCTTATTGGCCTCCTCAGACGAAAGCCCACCAAAGTCCTAAGTCAGGCGGGTCTCAATGCTCTGCGTCCCCAATGAGGGGCCGTGAGCAACTGCACATTTGGATGGACAGCATCAAGCTAAGTATTCCGCTGAATAGCCTCAATAGACCGAATAGAAGAAGTGGTCCCCGGGCTGGTTTAATTCTGTCTCACCGTCACTTTGCAGGACGGTCATGTCGGGGGTTTCCAGCCATCCAGCCACCACGCATTGTCCTGCGGCCGCCGCATAAGCTTGCCCGCACCCTCTGCATGACACAATAGCTTCTACCGACATAAGCAAGTCTATGGCCTCTCTATTTCCTGGGAGCTCTCTGTAGCTAGATCGTTCCCGACTCAGGAAAAGAAATTGCAACGCGGTTAAACTTGCAACCCTGAGATAACTGCGATAGTGATTAGTTTATGTAGTCATGATAAATAGAGCTGACGCCGGCCAACATGCCCGCTCTTTCTCATGTTTTTCATCGCAGTATTTCTTGATAATTTGAACTTTCCACCTCGGATTCTTCTCCTGTTCTGTATGTGCCCTCCACAACAAATTGCGATGAAAACTGACCGACCTAGACCAGTGGCCCTGGCTTTCAGACCAAGTCAAGCCCCGACACCTAGTGCTATGGATCACGGCAGCACCAGAACTATCGTTAGTCCCACCAGCCGAGATGACCTACTGCATGACATGGGCTGACCCCAGTGTTAGGTCGTACCTGTCTTTGACGGGCAGCGTCGGCCGGCATCTTCGTCCAACGATGCTCCCAGGCAGGTAAAAGGAAGAATGATGGAAATGTGGCTCTCGCAATCTGCCGAGAACGAGCCATTCCACGGACTTGCCCCTATGACGCAGGAAGAAGTCGTGGAAAAAGAAACGGGGCCTGCAAAAATGTGACGAGTCGAGCTGTCTTTTGCCGGGTACGGAGTGCTGAGCCTGTCAATGGTGACGCATTATTCAATGAAGGCGGTCGCCCTCACCGCCCTGCCTTGAATTCCGTGTCTTAAGCCTCCCAGGTGACAGTGTGATATTGACTCGCCTTTTGTCTCTCTGGTGTGGCCTATGAGACCGTCGTAATGTGTGATAAGCCAGACCGGTTTTAATGCCGTCTATCCTGTGTTGTAATTACACGGTCGCATTGCACTCCTACTCGAGTCTCGCATTGTGAAGGCTGAGCGGGTGATTCCTAAATTCTATGCAAAAAGCACCTTGATGACCGTTTTGAGATGGCATGGCTAACTGAAGGTTCTATATACCAAGGTATGAACATATCGTAGCTAACGTACGAAATATGTTCACAGCGGTTTCTCTTGTACCCATCCTTCACAATAATTCCCATGGCGAATTATTTGGGTGCGTTGCTCACCGCTCCAAGCATGTGGCTGCTGAAGAGGCTATCGGTGAAGCATGCCACAGCGGTAGCTCGGCTCAATTGAGAAAGGAATGAAAGAGGATAACAAATATACGACAGCTGATAGCATTGTCCAATTTGGTCAGTATGAGAAATAAACAGAAATAAACATAGTACTAAGGACCATACCAGCCAGCACAGCATAGAACGAGGAGCCATGTAGAAGCGGTGACGGATCTGTCTCCGAACTCGCCGTCTCCTCGACACGTCGCGCTGAACAAGAATCCTACGGCTTGTTCATGATCCACCTGAAGCCCGAAGCTGCAGGACCTCAAATTAGCTTCCAGTTGCTCCAAGCCAGGCAGTGACAATTATATTCGGGGCTCCTTGAACCACCTGAGCATAGTGAGAAGTGCCGCTGAGGACTCCGGCAAACATCTACTAGCAGGACACACGAATCGGCGAGATATGGTTGGTATCTAAAATCTCAAAGGAACCTGGAAGCACCCTTCGTCAATACTGTGAGATCATTAATATAGGACTGCCGAACACTCAAGTTCGACCGCTTCTAGTGAAGTTGGGAGTAGTACAATAAGATAATTTGTATGTGTCACGGAGACGCGGGCTCTTGGACGCTATTGTCCTCATTGAATGGTACATACGACCATACCCACTAGAAAATACGGGATCCCGTCCGCTCTCCCTTAGTCAAGCTGGTGAGGGGCGAACTAGTACTCGGGTCGGTGATGACCGGGGAATCTTAGCTGTTGTATGTCTTACTTTTTGCTTTATTGACCTTTGCCAGATGGAATTCGGTATTTTGATATTACGACTTGCCACCTCAAACTAGCACATACGACCATAGTTCTGAGAAAAGACGGGATCCCGTCCGCTCTCCCTTAGTCAAGCTGAGAAGCGGCAGATTAGTACTCGGGTCGGTGACGACCGGGGAATCCCTGCTGTTGTATGTCTTTTTGGACGTGATATATTCTTTTGTTGTTGTGGGCCTGACTAAAATTTTGCCTTACGAAGCTACCCTGCGTGACACATCTAGATAGACACGGACTTTTATGAAGATGTACCCTTTGTTGTAAGTTATTCTTATAGTATTTAAAAGCCTTGTTTACTTTTCTATAATAGCTAGGATCTCTAACTATCGTTGTGCTTCTACGGTTGATTTACTCTGATTGGAAATAAGCTTTAATGGTGTGCTTGATGGAGCCAGACAACTATCCACGAACTTAAATCTTCCAACTAGCCTCAGCTCAAACTAAACAACTCAAGACTCAGCTATGAAATGGGTAGTGGGTATTAAAATTCACCAAGGCATATGGATTCAGTGAACGTTCGTTCTCTCTATTAATTCCTTTTGATTTCGCGGCAGAAGACAGCTATTGACATGTGATCCAATCATTGCAAACCATGAACTCATACGTCCTCGACATATCTTGGAAGCAGTAACGGATCCTCAAGTAAGCGTTGCATGTCCTCCTCGCGAATATTGATGGAGACGTCAACACCATTTCCTGTCCAAGATTGCGCCGAAGAATCCTCGTGCGACGCGGCAGAAGCAGTTTTCCTGGACGGAGGCGCCTCCTTAATCAGAACGATCCCGTCCATGGCTGGAACTATGCCATCAGCGTAGCGAACATTCGATCCTACTCCGAAGTCTATGTCGTAGATACCGGTGCGTGCCCAACTCGTCACAAGGATATGACGTCGACCTAGAAATGCTTGCCACAACCGCTGAGGAGACTTTTCGTAGGCTAAAAAATGCAAAAAGACAGCAAGATTGCTCGGCTGGCCTATTTTGTTTATGGTCTCGCGTATGCGCTGCGTGATGGGCGGGAGGGACACTCGTTTCTCTTTCCCAGTTGTCTCCGTCGTTGCTGTCACGTCAACGCCCGACATTTCGACATTGATCATGATGGTTGGAGAACCCAAGAAAGCATTGCCAAGATGAAACGCAGGCCGCACACCGTAGACAAGGTTGCAGTGGACTGGGCCAGTGTCAGCATCTAAGTTGCGAGCGCGCGTGATACATGACCAGATGTGTGCTAGTAAGGCGTCATGCCGACTGAATCTGTGTGAAGCATTTTGGTTTGCCTCGCTCCAAAGCAGCTCGACTTGGTCATGGCTGACATGCACAATGTACTCCGAGACAGGTGCGTTGACGTCCCATTCCGACCATGGCATGGGTTTCCCAGCTGGGACGAGGTCCTCAGTGTGAAACACATCGGGAACCTTGGTAGGCCAGGGGGCCTTGGAAGACGTAGCCCACCAATCGTACCTGTGTAGCGGCAAACTTTCAGCCTGCTGAAGGAGGACTCCATCTGGCTTCTCTGCGTTGATGTCGCCTGCGGCAGAAGCATCCAACCGAGCTGGATCAAATAAGTGAGTCAAAGCTGGCGTGGACTCCCCGGTAAGCCTCGAGCAACTGATAACGGCCCAAGTCTTGACGAAACCGACTAGAGATGAAATGTCTGCTAGGGGATGTGCGATCTTGGCGGATAAGATGAACCCCCCACAAGCTGTATTAGTGATCTGAATGGCCATCAAGGGCTTGAAAATCCCGGCTTCGTTGGGCTCGTTTGGTTCCAGTGCATTGGCGATAATCGTGGGAGGAACAAAGCCGTTGAACGGAACTGTCTGTCGGTTCCACAATGGCTGATCTACCGTTCGCGAAACTGGATAGAGAGCTTCGAGAGTGGCAGAGCTTTTTGCGACGATGAACTCAACGCCTGGATCTTGTGCGGTTCCGTAATGGACGTACACGCGGCCATAGCGTTGGGCATGTGGAGGGAGATGCCGTGTTTCATCAGAGATGGTTCCATTCGATGTGGTGATAGATTTGAGAAGGCCACACCAATGTGGGTAGGCATCGAGAGTGGCTCGTAGTGACTGGCGGAGGTGTTCTACTAAATTGAAGACTTTGCCATAGGAATGGTCGGGACGATCAAATAACCAGACTGCGTTGGTGAGGGCAAAGTTGGCGGCAGTTGCATCCAGGAGTGAGAGGGTTGTCACCTGTTCCGGGACTGGCTTTGTCCTGGGAAGTAATCTGTCGCATGTTGTGATCAGCGGATCAATAGGAGCCATGGTGACAGCAGGGTTGACTGGCATGTGTGTTGAGAAAGTCAAAGGGAAAAGTGAAAGTTGCTTGCAGGAATATATATGTGTATTATTCGGGTTTCCCATTCTTGCACAAATGGGCCCTGGCTAACAATGATCCAATAGTATGCATTTCAGATGTCGCGATTAATTGGGGTTGCCAATTCGGGAGGCTTCAAAGGTGATGATGCGAAATGAGTCATTTAACTAGCTAGGCCATATGGCGGCGGTAAGCCATCATTCTGAGCCTGCCCTGGGTGAATAATTTCCTGTCGAGATTGTGAATAGGTATTGCTTTTATGATTATTTGGCAGTATTTCACTCACGTAAGACGCCAGTCCAGTCGCTGTCGAACTGGTTCTCTCCTGAACAATCACCTGAAGAGGGATTGCCAAAGAAAGAGACGTGCCTGACTTTGCGACCGATAAATGTAAATAAACAGTGTAGGTGTGAGATATCAGACAGAAATGGAAAGTCGGAAGAACAACCGTGTTATGCACGGTTGGAAGCGACACCGGTATTGTCAGTGTCGTAAAGTGCTTGACTGGCATACTTGGAATGCAGTCCCCCATATTAAGACACCCCTTGGTCCTAAGAGACTCTAAAGAAGGATCCCTATAGTCACTCTCAGAGTCTTTGGAGGCACCCGGCAAGGATTGTTGTTTCTAAAGAAGCCTCTTCGGTTGAGGGATCGTAATTCTAATAGTAGTGGAGTAGAACGTCGCCGTGGAGAGCTGCATTAGAGTAGGAGCTCTGAGATCGGGCTGATAATCGATGTGTTCAAGAGGAAGCAAGTTACGGAACGAAATTTCGCCGTCATGGAATGTATCTCAGGAGGGTTCGCTTCTTCGAATGCCGGCGCAAACTCCAGGTCAAGTTTGATGGAGGAGTTGGAGGTGCGAAGCGTGTCAACTGAGAGAGTGATTGGGCTTGGTTGTGTGGTAGAGACCTTGAGATGGCCCGTCTTGGAGGTAAGTAGATTATGGCGTGTGGACTTGGTTCCAACTAAACGGTATTTCTCCGTATCGTCTCTTTCGCCTTTGGGAAGAACGTGAAGTGGAGGATCTTCGGGAAGAAGTGGTAAGACTTTAAGGCGGGAGAAAGCTTTTTCGTCTTGAACTCTTCAGGTCTTTCGCCTCTTTGATGTATCTCAGCGCGCAGTGTGTACTCGATTCTTATCATTTCCGGAGAATGGTCCCTTCTGTCCCAAGAACCCATTGTCGGAGGGAGCCGTAAATGCTGTTCTTGCGGCTGTGTGGTGGAGGGGTGTGCGCAGCGTGTTTTTATGGGGTGTGATCATTGAAATAGCCGAGCCAGAAGTGTAGATGTTGGAGTCGGAATTGTGGTTGATCTTGATCTCGATGAGACATGCCCGATCGCTGCGAGATGAGAGTAGCGAAGACAGTTTTGTTCGACAAGGGACCGAGGATTATGGCGATGATATGCAACGTGAAACGGCATTTCAAATCTCCCTCTTATATGTCAATCAAGAACGAGGAACCAGCAGCCGTCGGCGATGCGAGCAAATGGCGGCAAAGTTGCCGAACCGTCATCGACGATTCGGACCAATAGCGGACTCTTGACAAACGCGCCCATTGCAAGCTATTCTTGGATCATTGGTAATAAACTTACCTCATCCAGCATTTTCTACCGCCCTGCCGCTCACTGAAATCCTACAATTGTTACTTGCGTATTGCAGGTTACGCTGTGGTCTAGGAGCACAACTACAATGACGCAAGCAAGAGCTGTATTTCTATCGTCAAGGCACTCTCTAATTCAGCTCTGCAGTTGCTCGATGAAGCCTACCACTTGACTTTCACTCGTGGCCCATGAAGTAACGAGCCGAACTACAGCGTGATCGATGCCAGCTTTATCCTAAACATAGAACCCGAAGTCGCCTTGGAGCTTGGAGATGAGGGCATTCGGTAATGTGACAAACACCTGGTTAGTCTCCGTTTCAGCTTCTAATTTGTAGCCTGCCTCCAAAACGTCCTGTCGCTTCGATAGCGCCTGTTTCCCAGAGCACGATGTGTCCAGTGTTTGAAGCGATAACGGCCTCGTGTGGACGCAAACAGCTTGCAATACAAATGATGTTGACTAGCGTACCGCTGGCAACGAAATGAATTGCTGCGGTGTATCGCGACCGGTTAAATTAGTCACGACGCCCTTTGATATGTCAATAGTGGGACTGTACATAGAAGTGGAAACTGGGTACAGTAGATAGGGAAGCCAGGGAGGCCCTAACAAGTAGCTCACCTCATTGAAATCTGAGGAGAGGTGCTTGTTACTTCATTAATCTAGACTAGAAAGGGAGATGACTGCTGAGGTAGTGCGTTACTCCTTGCACAGATTTGAACCTGTTAAACTCGTCTGATACTAAAGTCGTGAGACCCCCGCGCGGGACGGGAGGTTATCATCAACTGACTTTGCGGTCGGCCTGAGTATTAAAAAAAACAAAAACAAAAAAAAACAGAAAAATTTTGTGTGACAATGTTTCATGATTCTTAACAGCAACGAACTACCCATAAGGTAGTCACTGAAAGCGCTCTGGGTTGTTGGCATTTGAGCAGCGCCAGGCGTCATGTGACTCGGTGATAGTAAATAGGTGCATGACAAACCGCTCTGAAGCGTGTGGATACGGACGTTGAAGGTAAAACACCACGCTCACATAATACAGGACATTTTTCATCACTTCCTTTGCGTCAAGAGCAACCGCCGTTGCCTGCGTTCATCACCTCGCCATTAATCGACACCCTCCAGCCTCAGCAGCCATAATTGCCCCAACGACGTTTCCGACACAGCATGAACTCCTCTAGGGGCCGAAGTCGAAACCGAAGCCACCGCGATGATGGTGAACCACCGCCAAAGTATTTCCGGTTAGAAGCGCCTACCCCAAGCAGTGGGAAACCTGGTCAGCACTCTGTTACTCTCGGTTCCCTAAGGAGACACCTGGATGGCAGAGAATCAGAGAACGGAACCATCGTTGGGAATCTGCGGGACGTGCGGCCCATTATACCACCATATTCACCCGACGAGCCTATCTCTGTGGCTGCGGCAAGATACAAAGATTGGAAAAGTAAGAAACAGCTTTTCGTGACTGGCATTGAAGTAAGAATATTGACGTGGGGATGATCCAGAGGCTGGTGCACAGCACGACACTTTCTGCTTCAAGTGTAAACAGCTCAATGACCTTGTCCTTGTGCCGTGTCTCACCTGCCATCTATCTTACCATAAGGAGTGTATGCCAGAACAAGGGAGATATACAACTATAAGGGGTCGTTTGCATTGGTTCTGTGATATCTGTGTGGGCAGAGAGTGGAATGTCGAACAACCGACTTTCACACCCCCGACATCTCCTGTGCTGAGTCCAACACTACGACAAACTGAAGACCTAGATTCTGAAGCTACGGTTTATCTACCGCTAGATTATGCGCAAGGGAGAGTCACGCCAACCGAGCGCGAGAGGATTACGCCGTCAAAATCTCGACCTCACCAAAGGCTGCCTGTTGCTGCGACGATAAACCGACCCGAACCCGCCCCTTCAACACTAGCAGACACACCAGACTCAGACTCAGTACACTGATCTACATTTACACGAATCCGAAAATCACGCTTCGCGACCCTACCAACAAATGTGGATGCTGCAATACGGACCTTGTATTCCGAGTTGGAGACCACCTCCATGCTCCGGAACAAGGTCTCCCATCTTGAAACGCAGCTTTCTCAACAACGCCAAGAACTTGACCTCCGACAGAAAGAGCTTGAACTGGCGCGGAAAGTTGCCGCCAACTCGCGAGTCTCAGAAGGTGAAGTCGCGCAGCTCCAGGCCGAGGCTTCCGGGAGGCAGGCTGCTGTAAAAGAGGCGGAGACGCTGAGAACAGAGAAGCAAAATCTGGAGATGGAGCTGGACCACTCCCGGAAGGAGTTGAGTAGTGCTAGCAAGACATTGCAGGACTTGAGGAAGAAGTTATCGGTCTTGGTTGGTGAATAAACAGAGTGAGTGTAGGCTGTCCTGCATGTTGCGTGTTTGCTCGGGGTGCATTTCCCCAGCACCAGTCACATCGTACGTCTTGCTAGTCGCGAGAGTCGTCCAGTAAGTAGTGACCTACCTAAGCTCGGGTCTACTCGCATTCGCCTATTAATCTCACGAGACGACAGGTGTCAGTTTATGAAAGTGGGCAAATGCAGGGATGACAAACTTATCACTCTCACCACACCACTCCACGATATGACAAATATTAATCCCTCACGATGGTACATACCTAAATGGGCGATACCGGCGAAATAAGTGGGCAGACAAGTGAGCAAGTGAGCACAGGATGTCGGACGAGAGGATGACAAATGAAGATGAAGAATCCGGTGCTACTCAGCGCAGTTGACCTATTTACAACTGTCTTCGTACAGTACAGTCGACTACTCTAAAATGAGGCACAACGCTGAGATACCTCCGTGACTACTCAACTCATAAGCTCAGGTCTGTCTTTCAGTTCGTTGACTAGATCTTGAAAGTCTTCATCACCGCGCCCTGCTCGCTCTTGGAACGAGGCCAAATTCTCCCTCAGTCAAGAGCTCTCTGTTCCGGCCTGTATTGTAACCGCGTCAGCACCATGCCCAGATTAGAGCAAGCTTCTATTTACCGGCGGGATCGTAAGCCCCTCTTCTCTTGCCGTGATACCCGGGATGATGAACACGGCCTGCAAGATCCTGTGATTACTTGGCCCAATGTCGGATGGCGTCTTGCCCACGACTTCACTCCAAATTGTCTCAATCTCTTCGGCTAACTGCGCAAATGCCTCTTGACTACGGTTTGAACCACTTCGAACATGGCCAAATATTCGGTTGGTGTTCGCCTTGCGCTTCCCGCCATACCAATACTCTTCATCTTTGATGGGGGAGAATCTGATATTGACGAAGAGAGCAGGGGCATTGAACATGGTACAGTGTAGGGTTGTAATGCGCTCAGCTATTTCCTGGCGCTGGGCGTCGTCGAGGGGATAACAGTAAGAGACATCGTAGAAAGGCATGGCGAGATGATTTTTCGTAGTTCCAAAACCACCAGGTTCTGAGCGGTTGAGACCCAAGACCTGGTTGTCTTCCTTCGCTTCCGCTCGTCTTATGGAGCTCGTAGGTTTCCCGCTTACACCCGAAGTATGATGCCTTTTCACGCTGCGGCGGGATTGGATTGGTCAGCTGCGTGGCAGAAGCTCTCGTACAAGTGCCAATGAAAGTCCTTGAACTACTGCACGCAGCTAAATTTGTCATCCTCTCGCCTCCCTTATGCACGAGTCCTTGCCTAACACGGGAAGCAGTATGTCGATGTCAAATTTGTCATCAAACCCGGTCTGTTTCCTCTCACTGTAACCGACGCAGAAGTGCCAGAGACAAGTAGAGGTACTGCGAGACTGTTGGCTAGGTAGCCTTTCACTTAGGGTATGACACGATAGAAATGATATTTTACCCGAGATAATTGTTGAGTCAACTGAGGCTGCCAATGAGAGTGACCCCCTACGTGCATTGGAGAAAGCCAAGAGACGCTCAGAAAGAAAAGGGACCGGTGGATTGATCGGATAAAAAGCCAATGGACGTTTTTAATTGTGCTGGCTTGCAATTGATTCTGTTGCCAAATCTCAGTTGTGTGGTACGCTCTCGCTCATCCCGCCGAGATAAGTTGTTGAAGGCGTTAATAGTGTGAGGTGATTGGCACTACAGTCGATATTTTGGCCTGTACCGACGTTGGCTTGAGGCATTTTCTAGTATTTGAAGTGATTATTCAACATTCACATTCGCCCCGGCCACTAATGATAAACAATTGTGTGACTTGCTCATGTCCTGTAGCTTCAATCAGCACGTCTCTCGTAAGTGGCTCGATTGCGGTGTTGAAACAAAAGCTGGTGGAGAAAGGTAAGGACAGGCGGCTGCAGATGTTCTAGGACCCCGGAGAACTTATGTAATTACAAGGCCGAGCGTACGTTCCTTTTTGTCTTGTGTGTGAAGTCCTACCAGTCCATGTGCTGAAGTATTTAAGTAAGCTCTCAAGGTCGTTTCTTTGAACTCTTGCAAGCTTCCATTTGCACCTACCTCCCTCACTAAACATTACACAAAGTCATGTCTACTTCTCCATTGGTTCCCAAGACGGCCGTCGTCCTTATCGACCCTTACAACGACTTTCTCCATCCAGAGGGGAAGCTTTACCCCGCTATCGGTGAATCTCTTGCCGCTACGGACACTGTCTCTCACCTCAAGAAGCTCGTGACTGCGGCCCGCGAGTTCCACATTCCCATCTACTACGGGCCGCATCAGACGTGAAAAGAGGAAATTTCGCAGGCTGGGAGCATATGAACTCTTCTATAACCGCTTTGGGGGCGGGCAAGGTGTTTGAGGAGGGCAGTTGGGGGGCCAAAATCTATGAAGGGCTTGAGCCAGATGTCCTAGATGATGGGGACGTGATTGTCAGCAAACATTGGAACAGCAGGTAAGCTATCCTTTGATATGTGGCCCGAGGAGAAAAGAGAGATGAGACAAAATAAGTGTTGATACCGTATCTGAAATTCAATTGCTCTGTGAGCTACAGCTGACATGGCTTGGGTACAGTTCGTTCGCCAACACGGACCTCGACTATGAACTCCACCAGCGTGAGATCACGCATTTGGTCATGACCGACCTGGTTGCAAACACCTGTCTCGAGACGACTGCCAGATACGCACGAGAGCTGTAAGTGATGAGTCGCTTCGGTTTTTAAAATGCGTCTGGTGCAGAGAAAAAGCTGACCAAGTTCATTCTCGGAAACAGAGGCTATCACGTTACCCTACTGTAAGTATTAGCGACTACGTCAAGATGTACTTCTCATTGTTCATAATTAACTTTCTTCATAGAACTGACGGGACGGCTGGGTTCACCATTGCTGTTAAGGATGCTGCGGTGAACCTGATTTGGCCGCAGATCACCGATCGAGTGATGACCGTTGGGGAGTGGGTCTCGACAGTGAAGAAGGACGTCTCTGAGAAATAATCAAGAATTCATCACTTAGCCTAGTCACATACCGGAAATCTGGTATGCTTCAATTTATAGTTCAGTCAGCTATAACTGAGTCTGGCGCGGAAGATAATAAGACATAGACTGAGAGCAATTCTAAGCTGTGTAACCTGTTGTATGACCCCGTCCTCTTCAACAAATAGAGGGCACTTGAGAATGCATTGACACCATAGATTAATCTTTCACCTTGCCTCCTCCACCTTGCCTGTACTGCCTTGATTACCAAAACGTTGCGCGAGCTCTAACAAACCTTGTACTTTCTTTTCTTGCTCTTTGTCAAATACATTTTCTCCCAGCGAGAGGTTCTCCCGAAAGATCTCCTCTGCTTCCTTGTATCTTCGTTGACCATCTAGGCAGATTCCAAGATTCAAGTGACTACTCAATGTTAGAGGATGCTTCTTCCCATACAGTCTTTCTCTAATAAGAAAGTTCTCTCGAAAAATGCTATATGCCTCCATGAATCTTTTCTGATCCCTGAGGCAACCTCCAAGCCGAAACTGAGCCTTGAGTCTCTCTGAACCTTCTCTGCCCTCGGTGCTCTCTATAAGCAGGAGTGTGTCTCGACATAACTCCTCTGCATCCTCGTATTTCTCCTGCTTCAAAAGGCAGCGTGCGAGGTTACCCTGGTTAGTGACCGTATTGCCATGTGTTTTGCCTCGAATCTTGGTCGTGAGGTGAAGTGACTTTCGCAAGAAATCCTCGGCTTCGCGATACTTGTCGCGTTTCAGCAAAACAAGTCCGAGCTTGTGCATCGTCTTAACTGTACGTTCGTTTTCTCGGCCCAGTGACTGCTCTCGGAAACGAAGTTCATTCCTCAGCAATTCCTCTTCTTCTTTGAGCACCAGCTTCTCCATTTTTTCTGCGTCAACCTCCTTCTCTGTTGTTGGTTGGTGTATTTCTTCCTTACTTCCACTTTGTCTTGAGCCGGTTGTCGGTCGCAAGATGCTCGCACTCTTTGTCTTCATTTCCAAGCATTCTTTCTCGTCTGATATGCCATGGTAAGAGGATGCCGTTGTCCATCTACCGCTTGCTTGTGTCTTTGGAGTCCTGTGTGATTGAGATGGCATTCTTGGAATTACCTTAGAAAGGTCGGTTTGGATGTTTGAAAGTTGTCTTGTTTCGTCTCTTGCATCACGTTGCGCCTTTTCTCCCATCCAACGATGCTTCTTTGCGTTCAGTGCATTAAGTCGCTTCCGAGGGTCGAACAACATTAATAGGCCGAGAAATTCGATCCCGTCCTCACTGACTTTGACGTTTTCTAGAGCTGAGGTGGGAAATCTAGTTTGACCGCTGCAGTACTTGCCAAGGACTGCAAAACTATCAAACGTTGGTCTTCCAGTGAGAGCCCGAGAAATAGTCTCTCCGAAAGACCACATGTCCGACAAGTACGGATCGGCCGCTTTTGGATCTCCGTTGAAGTTGAGCATTTCTGGTGCCATAAAAGCCTCTGTGCCTGCGACGCTGGAGGTTCCAGTGATATTGCCAATGCGCTTGCTAAGGCCGAGATCGCACACTTTGACCCACCACTGTTTTGGTGGATGACTCTTGATGAGGATGTTCTGAGTATATGTCATTATGTGGTTCAACGTCGTTGCGAATATTGAAGACTTACTGCTGGCTTGAGGTCCCGGTGGGCAAAACCCTCGTCATGCATCTGTGACAAGGCAGCGAGGACCTGCTGTGCAATCTCTTGGACCTCGCCTTCGGGTAATCACTGATTGGGATAATTGTATAGATAGTTCTGTAAGTCTCCGAATTCACAGTACTCCATTGCAATGTGTATGTGTCCCGGACTATCGTACCAGCCCTTGAATTTGACGAAGAAACCGTCGTACTGTCGTTCGTTGATTAGCTTACGAGGTACGTTTGTAATCTCATCAGGTATGAAGCAACCTTTTCGTGAGAAAACTTGGCAAGTGCCTCCAGCTCACGCATGTAGAGCGACCGTTTTGTCTTCGACTGATGATCGGCAATGTCAATGCTCTTGACTGCTCGATACTGAACCCTGCCAGGCTCTGCCTCAATCGACTGAAGTTCCACCAAACCGAATCCACCACGCACTAGGTCTCTCTCATGTTTCCATACTTCTTTGGTTGGCCGACTCCAGTGGACAGTTGGGCGGCTGTGGATCGTGTAGGATTGCTGTCCCTCGCATCGGAAGGTGGCTGGTAGTCTTGAATCCCGTACGAGTTCGGTGAGGCCGTCTGATTGGTTGGTGCTCGACATTGTCTCTATCCAAAGCGACGTCTGCTGATGCGAGGCGAAGGCTGTGGGCCGGTCGTATCGGACAACGCAACGGTTACCACACAAACCAAGAGAGGAGAAAGAGCGACAGTGCTGCAGCTGGAGATTGATGGAAAATGTTTCAGCTCATCACATGATTACGCGGGGGCTTAGTCCAATTAATGAACCTATCAGCTGTAATAAACACGCAGCCTGATGTGGCTGATTCCGTCTTGGTAAGTGTTGCAGCGCTTGCTTAAGCCTCTAACTGAAAACGGCCAATGCAAGGGGTTTTATAAGGCCTCTTTCGTACTCTAGACAGTGTCTATTGTACTAAGTTCATGTTGGAAATCCGTTCACACCGTGTGCAAATGTCTTATGAGACCAAACAGCTTAATGCTTGTTTTGCATGATGCCTGGTCGTTCGACAAGATGAAACCAGCAGCCCACATCACGCAAGATTCGGTGCGTCATCAGCATCATATTTTACATGTTGTGGTCCTCCTGTTCATCTTAATTTAAAAGTTCTGGGGAAAGAACTTGACGTGCCTTGGTGCATGAGAGAACGCCGATTTTTTTTTTTTTTTTAGCATAACGATGTTGTAAGACGTGTACTCTAGGAAGACAATTACACTCGGGTTCGCGGCTCGAAGCAGGCTAACAAGCCAAAGGGATCAGGCCTCGACCGGTCAAGAAGCCTCAGGTTAGGGCACCCTGGTCAAGAATTCGACAGCCTGACAAACTTAGACATCAATTCAAGGTAATGTTTAATCCTCATCGTACGGGCAGTCTGATTTCACTATTTTTAATTGTGGTGTTGAGTGATCGCCCATGGCCTTAAGGCCAGAGTAGAGAGAGTATACAACAGAAGCAAAGAGATCTACCATGCCAATCCATCCTTCCCGGCAGTGCTCGCAGCCGACTCACACACGCCGCGGCAAAATGCCTCGTCCTCATTCAACTGGGCATTTGCAACCGCCCTCCTCGCGGGCCAAATCTCTCTGCCCAGCCGCTTCTCCTCTTCAACATGTTTGGTCAGCGTCGACCGAAGGACCTCCTCAAAGTACTCGACGGCCTTCTCCATATACGGGTGCAGGGGCCCTGCGGTGTACGTATCGCTGTTGAGCCCCTTCTGCGCATTGTTTCCGAGATACTTGTCCTCGCTCTCGACCTGTTTGAAGAAGTCAACTTCAGCCTTGACCTGCTCGGCTGACGAGTTCTTGTTTCGGTAGACTTCGTAGCGCATGCGGGATGTGGTTGCGGAAGTGGGAACGATGAACATCATGTAGAAGAAGTGCTTGGATATGGTGACGGACGAATTGGGAAACATGTATGTCGGGCTGGCGACGATGCCATCAGCCTCCATGTCTTCGCCGAGGTGACGGATATAGCATAGCACGGGCTCGACGTCAAATTTGGTGTCCTTTTGGATGTAAGGGGCGATTCCAGGATGGGCCGTGGAGCAGTGATAGCACTGTGGACGATGGATGTGAGCATGTCTTCTGATACCGGCGATTGCGTCAAGCTCACCTCATTGTAGTTTTCCACCAATGTCTTCCAGTTGAAGTTGCAGTCGTCGAGAGACCACGTATGGTCGAACTCATAATCATCCATGTCATACACCTTCGTGATCCTTTCCTGGGTGTCAATGTCCTTGAATTGCTGTTCCCAGGTGATGCTTGGCTTTTCAGATGCATCGAGGTTGACCCAGACAAACCCCAGCTTGTCAATATGCATGTGAAGCTTGTACAGAGAGTAATCGTTCTTGTCGAACTGGCTCTCCGGCACCGTATCGAAACGCGGCGCCTTTGCGAGGTTTCCCTTTAAGCCATAGCTCCAGCCTGGAAAGTTGAGTCAGTCTCGGCTCCTAGAGTATTGGATGCGGACTAACCGTGGTATTTGCAAGACAGAATGCTCGCCTTACCGGTTTCCTGGTGAACAATGGGGAATGCCCGATGGCGACAGACGTTGAGGAAGGCATTGATGTTTCCCTCGCGATCACTGACGACGAAGAACGGATACCCGGCGACATCGTAGCGAGCGTACTGACCGGGAGTGGCGAACTGTGACTTGTGTGCAACAATCAGCCAGACCTTGGAAAAGATGGCGCGGCGCTCCAGGTCGTAGAAGTCGGGTTCGCGGAACCAGGATGAGGGAAGCGTAGTAGTACTCATGGCTGATTTCGGAAATGTGAGTGTCTGGGATCTGGAATCTAGGTTCGTAATTGCAGAGTGCTGAGTTGCCGAGGTTGTAGTCAGGTGGCATTTCGTAGACATTAAATAGACATTCGCCGCAAGTGCTCTAGGCTCGTCATCATGTGTTTGCTGGAAATTATGGTGATTGGCCAGGGCTATCCGGGGTCTGGGGGCAAGTTAATTGGGTGGTAATGATCCAGGTGGTGTAGATAGTAGATAGTCGACGGTAGCTTAGCCAGAACGAGGGGTTCCGAGATGAAGCTAGTCGAGGTTGGTGTGCTATAAGCACGCCAACGAAGGGAGATTCTCTGAGTTCCTTGACTCGTTGTACTGCATCTCCTCTGGATCCTCAGAAATCATCACTATCATCACAGGTACAATGGCAGACTCGTTCTCTGCCGAAGGCGCAACTATGCGCAAACACCATGCTGTCGACGACGATGGCACGGCGGCTCTCAAGCACGTCACGACCGACGACGACGCGCAGCTGGACCATCTCGGCATCGAGCCGTCCAAGCTCCAGCGCAACTTCAACATCTGGTCGCTGATGTTCATGTCCTTCTGCACCACGGTCACCTGGGAGGCCATCTCGTCGGCGGCCGCGCAGGCGCTCACCAGCGGAGGCAGTTCCAGCTTTGTCTGGGGCTTCGTGGCGTCTGCGGCCGGGGCGTTGCTCATTGCGTTGTGTATTGCCGAGTATGCCAGTATGGTTCCTACAGCGGGTGGCCAGTATCACTATGTCTCGGAGCTGTCGCCGCTCAAGTATCGTCGCGTGTTTTCTTGGTTTGCTGGCTGGATCACCATGATCGGCTGGGTGCTGTGTGCGACGGCGGGTATCTTTGCTACGGCCATGCAGATCCAGTCGTGGGCTATCCTATTCAGCGATGCCTATGTCTATCAGAGATGGCACACGTCTCTAGTGAGTATTCCAACGTCCCTTGAATCCGATATGGACTCTAACGACATCTAGATCGCCATTGGCCTCACTACCTTCTATACCGCCTTTGCCATCTTCGAAATCAAGCGCCTCCATCATCTCATCTTCATCGCCATGTTCTGTCACGTTGTCGGATACTTTGCCACCTCTGTCTATCTCCTTGTAAAGGTAGAACCGAAGAACACGGCTGAGTATGTATTTACCGACTTTACAAATCTTAGCGGATGGGAGAGCCCAGGGGTAAGCGGCTATTATACCTGCCACTCAGCTGATACACTGACTGACTCAACTGGATGCAGGTTGCATGGTCCATCGGCTTGATGACTTCGGCCATTGGCTTCGTTGGATGGGATAGTTCCACCCACATGGCTGAAGAGATGACCCATGCGGCTCGAGACTTGCCAAGAACGAGTAAGTCCTACCAAAACACCCTTGACATAACGTCCTTGCATTCTAACAAGATCCAGTGATTGCCAACATCGTCGTCAGCGGACTGCTCACCTTTCCCTGGATCATCGCCGTCGCCTTCTGCATCATCGACATCCAGGGCGTCTTATCTGGACCTGTCGGACGCATAAGCCCGTTTGCACAGCTTTACTACAACGTCTCGGGAGGAAACCAAGCCGCCACCATCGGCCTCACGGCGTTTCTTCCCATCATGGGCTTTTGCGGAACCGGTTCCAGCGTCATCTCCGCCACGTCTAGAGTCATCTGGTCCTTTGCGCGCGACGGCGGACTGCCCGCTTGCTTCGGAAAGGTTGGCGACCGAACCAAAGTCCCCACGAACGCTCTACTTCTCACGTGGGCTTCTATCTCAGTCATCTGCTTGATCTACGTGGGTAACGCGACGGCCTACTACGGCATCTCGTCGGCTTGTACCGTTGCGCTGATTTTGTCCTACGGCTTCCCCTTGTTCATCAACGTGATCTGGGGATTTGAGCACTGCACCATCCCGCGAGGAATATTCACTCTGGGACGCTATCACCGGCCCGTTGCCGTGGTTGGACTGGCTTGGTGTGCCTACCTTACTATTTTCTTGTCGTTCCCGACCTATTATCCCGTCACCGCGGACAATATGAACTACGCGGCCCCGGTCACGGCGGTTGGGCTGCTGATGGCCGTGGTGAGCTGGTTTGTCTATGGAAGATCGAATTACATCGGGATTACTCAGAGGCTGGAAGCGCGTCGGGAGTAAACAGGTGGTGTGTTCGAAGCTGGAGCAGCGTTGTCACAATACTGTGTTTGTTAGCACTGCAAAGCCTCCATAGTCTATATCAAATGAATACTCTGTTACCAATGGAAGCCCTTCCACGTCTCGGATCAATTACTTGGTCAAATCCGTCGGTCTGAACATACCTCCATGTCCGAACACCGTGATGGTCTGAAGTATCGCGCCCTCTGCTTCTAAGTTCATCAATTATCAAAAGCCGGCCCAAAATCTCCAAACCACAACGTCCAAACCTCCGGAAACTTCGGCGCCTCTCGTGACCCGCGGGATCCGTGCCGATTGCAACGCCTATGATCAAGATTGCCCTGGCTCATAAAGGGAAACGCGTGTCTGATAGGCGACGCCGCTTCCCCACAGAAACCAAAACGCGGGGTAGTTTGATGCTATCTCGACATCAGAGCTGATGGACCCAAATGTTGTATCCAATAGGACTGGCGGGATTAACATCATCACTGGTGGCAAACCATCTCGGAACGCCCGCCGCTCGGAAAAGTCGGAATTCGAACCGAAATAGGGTCAGCCGCCCCTTCGTTGGACGTGTCGCAACGCACAAGGGTGGAGAAATTGATACTCCACTCACACGCGAGATGAGTCTCTTGAGATAGTGCAGATAACGGTACCAGACCGTCAAATGAGAATGCAACATGGTGTTGCATTATCTGCGCCGTCGATCCCTTTCAGGAGTCGCAGATATGAGAATCAAGTAGAGGGCGCCATCTGACGAAAGAGATGTTGATCCGCTAGCTCTCCCCTCATTGCTGATGATAAACGCCATTTCCAGCAGCTCCTGTTTTGTGTAACTATAACTATTCTCCACAACAAGTTCTCGATTTGAAGGAACCCTTATCTTCGAGGTGCCACCCACAGTGCTTTCAGATGGCGCAGCCTCCTCATCCACAACTGGCAGTCATTTCATCTACACTATTAAGCGTAGAAGGGAAGATAACCTGATGCTTCACGCGCCAGGTAATCTTCGCAAGACAATGGTAAGAAGATGAACTCATCGCCCACTATTTAATAATATGTTTTTTCTGAGCTGATTGATGCATTCGGGCACACTATGAGCCCAAGATCTCCCCCAATGCACTAACCACGGTACCTACCCTGGAGAGAAATTAGACGCTCATGCCTAACAAAACTCTGGTTAATACGCGGACCTCGGAGAGCGATGGAAAGTATACAACATGATGGTCCCTGTCATGCTTTATTACGAGGATTGGGGTTCAAGTGTACTAAACCGAGAAAAGCGCAGCCCGATAACACGTCTACGTGGCTTGGATTACGACCCTAGCGCTCTTGGGGCTTTGAGGCACTGGTGATGACTGGGAAGAGCAATGCGCCCAAATGCGACAGATTTACAATGGTGCTAATATAAAAATTTGTACCTTCTCATCGTCATCTAAGTGTTCTTACTCTCCAAGAAAACTCCATCCTTGCACAGTGGCTTTCAGTCGTAAATCAACTCGAAGATCTCCGGTAGCTTTCGACATCGCCAGACATATGCAGCATTGATGATGGTACAGGACCAGAACCAAGAATTTCCTGTGATATTGGTAGTAGCCGCTGGAAAACGCGAGGTTGGACATTCCAAGAACAGTTTATGTCAGCGAGAATACGCCATCTTGGTAGAGAAATGGTCCATTTTGCATGCCCTGACTTATGGAGCTCATTTGGCGAGCTGGTCAAACGGAAAAACTTCGACCTAAACGTCGAAGGTACAGTCATCAGGGGCCCTAAGTCGTGGGAATCTATCATGGGTTTGTTCTCGATACGGTGGTTGTTTGATGGTGACCTTCCTGGCGAGGCACTTACAGTCGGCACTGACATGCTTCCATCACTTTCAGGGGTAGCTGCAGAATTCAGCTTGCTAAGGGTTCAGAGGGTTTCCCGTATGTCGTGTCGTCTTGGAGTTGGCTGTGGCTGCCAATTGTTCAGATTTAGCTAGCGATGGCTCAGAGTCGTCGATCAGAGGCGAGCAGCCGAGCCATTTGAAGGTGGATGGTGATACAATGCACTGCATCTGCCATGATTGCAGCGAGAGACGCATTCGGGATCGTCATCGCAAAGTTGCCGATCGACCCGAAAAAGTACTATCGAGTGGGAATGTTTCTGACAGACAAAGATGATTTTGGGGTGTTGGGCTTTTGGGCTTTTGGCGACGGTACTGTCAAGTTGAGACGGTGGAGATTATTTGAGATAGTCTAGTGGTTAAATTATAAGCGCATTGGATGGTAACTTGCAAGATGATGAAACCGAGTATTGCTGTCTAATACTCTAGCGCCGAATCGAAAGCAAGTAGTCCTCGTTACCCAGAACGCCAGACTGGAGTCAGATAATCTGGTAGACATTCGGGGGAGAAACAAATGCCCCGATCTGCTGGACAGTTTCATGGTTGAGGGAGAGCATCGCTTCATGACATCTTGATGGCGTATTTCCTCACGCTCGACCGACACCATCACAGCGCAAAGTTCGTATAGGCAAAATCCTGATTTGGGCAGACGCGTCACAACGCTGTCTTGCTGCTACTTGCCCAGATTATTAACTTTTAAAGTAGCTGGCTATTTTGCTCTTATTTTGCGGACCGTGCGGCTAATGAGGTATCCATTTTATCTCAACGATTGAGACGTAATAAGTCAGTGGAAATTACTCCCTTCATGTTGTTCGCTGGTTGGACGCATCGAAATCAGCAGAAGGAAAATCTCATGTAAGGGGTCTTCGGAACCCCCATCCAATGACGAAAGGTTGGCGTGCCAAGCGCGGATTATGTTGTCACAGACCGACCACGGTGACCATCGCACAATATGATTCGGATTTTAACCGTAACGTACTCTTCTATTCAGCTACGTATGTGGAGACCATGGTGATCTCCAGCGGTGTCATGTCAGCCGTCATCCGACAGCCTCATTGTGGAAGGACGGTTAGTTGGTTGGCTGCAAATGCTCGTATTTTCTGCCTGGATGGCTTGCCGCCAATATATTCTCAGCCCAACCGGACCCAAAGTGTTGAGCCACGGATGGTTATCTGTTCTACATGCGGAAGCACTAGCCTACATTTGCATGCATCGGCTGGTGTGACGGCGAAACAAAGGTGCGATGATTGCTCACAAGGCATTCTATTCTCACATTCGTGATCACCGGCGCGATGAAGTCACCTTGACTATAATGGTACTCTGGTAATCATGCATTCTGCTGTGCCACGAGGTTCGATCAAGAGTCAAAAAATGGTGGGAGTGATGGATATACGCGAAACAGCACCTGAAGCTGGGGGCCCCTTGATTGCATTGCATATGAGCGACCAACTAATGCCGAGGAGGGAGCTGGCAAGCGCCACTTGTGATTGCCAATGTAACTTGTCGCACAGTTGGGCTCCAGGAATATCCACGTGTGCTTCACAGCCATGGCCATGAAATGATGCATCTCTGAGATGCACGCCCACGTCGTTTTGTGTGGCTATGTAAGAGGCCGCCTAGGCTACGCCGAGCCCCATTCCCGTACATGTATCGTGGGAGGTTCATCGGGTTCTTGTGGCCCGATGAGCGGGTAACGATGTGATTAGACCAAAGCGTGGTAGGGGATTTGTGTTCATTCCATTGGCCGTCACAAATGCGAGATGGATGTACCAGACTGGAAATGTAAGGGAGACGCGGTGGGGGCCCGGCGTGGTACGGAACTAGGGATTACCAGTTTCAGAGCACAGCAGTGGTCTGGCGGAGATGCTGTAGCCGTCCAGGGCCGAGGCCAGGTGGTTTGGTTAGGTACCGAGGCCGAGTATAACCTGTTGTTGGTGTGCTCAACGACCCAGAATTGGTTGTCCATCTTTTTGTATCTTATTCCACGAGCAGCAACATGGCCCTTCTGCGTATTCAGCCATACTGCGACAAATGCGGAAAGGCCGAGACATCTGCCACCAAGCGAAGAAGATCTGGACGGCCGGTATCTTCTGTCCAGCCTTCGTCCTCTGAGAGCGACTCCGACGACAGCTGCTCAAGCAGTGGTAGTGGCTCCGATCAAGATGGCTACACCCCAAACTTCGACGAGAGTGGGCGCGAAGCTTCTCCAGCGCCCATCTGGGATCAAGACGTCGAGCTTCAAAAATCCACCTCGCTTTTGGTTCCGTTGGCATACAACGAAGCCAAGTCGTGGATCACCTCGTCCCATTTTGCTGCGACCCCCCCCAGACGTTCCAGAACAGCGACCCGGCGACGACGCTCAACATGCCTCGCTTGTCCAATCTACGCCTCCAATCCAATAAAGTACAGACTCTGTTTGTTACACCACGATCTGCAGTCCGTCGAGGACGTCATTGTCCACGTCCGACGGCATCACACTCAATCTCCCTACTGTCCGATGTGCTACCGGACATTCGATAGAGTCCTTGAGCGCAACGACCATATTCTGGCAAGAACATGCGAGCTTCGCGACTCCGGAGACATCGAAGGGATCAATGAATACCAGAAGGCCAGACTATCAAGGCGGGACAAAGTGCATCTTAGCGAAAAGAAACGCTGGCTGCGACTTTGGGATACGGTCTTCCCCAAGACCGAGTGTCTTCGCTCGCCCTACCTAGAAAACGACTCATTTGAGCGGGAAGTGGTCATTCTCCGAGAATACTGGAAACGCTACGGCAGGGGAGTTATCGTGCGGTACCTGGAGAGTAAAGATCTGCTTTGCGGGAACCAAGTGGACGAGGAAAAGCGGCGGATTGCACTGTATAAGTCAACGCTGGAGGGCTTGCTAAGCAAGGTAGCAGAGGAGCATCAAGGTCCTTAGAAGAATAGTTGATTCCGAGTGGTGATGATGTGTGCGATGATACCAGAACGGAGCGATACTGTAGTATATAGTTAATCTAAGCAGGTTAACTAAGGCATGAATCGTTGATAGGTGACGATGAAAGTGATGTCGGCTGGCATCATTGTAACTGCGATTGTTTAGTATGCTGCTCCTATAGCTTTAGGGCTTTAGGTCCCTACGGCCCCCTATAGTTATAGGGCTCATAGGTCCTTAGGCCCCCTATGGCTTTAGGGCTCCTACCGTAGGTCGTTGATTAAGTGCGAGGGCAAATGCAAAACAATACTAAAGATTATTCAACAGATTAATTCATTACAAGTCGCAAGTTTATACCGTCATTAACCATCCCACCCTTCATGCTGAGAATGTCCTTTTTCTCATCCGTCCATTCATAACACATCTATGCGAATCAAGAAACAGGCTCTGTCAAAGAGGCCCAAAGCACCCCGGACTCCTTCAGCTCGAAGGATGGAGCCGGTCCATGTCCTTACCAACTGAAAGAATAGAGGGTTTCTGCGGTTGTCGCCCGTGAGCCGGCAACAGCGGGGGATTGAAACCAGCCCCGAAAAAAAGTAGATTATCCCGATGACCAGTTGTCATGGAGAAGAAAATCAAGGAAGATGAATTCACCGCCGGGTCCAATGGAAGTTTCAGTAATAGTATCCAAGCTCAATGCAGGATCAACGCCGGGGTCGGAAGGGTCGGAGACGTTGAGGTTGGCTTCATAATCGTACCCAGAGTTCAGTCCAGGATCGGTATTCAATCCATTGATGGTACCGGCATTAACCCTAGTATTGATACCGGGGCTCAACTCTGTAGTGGTGTTGACGTCTGATCCAGCGACGGCACTAGGATTGACAACGGTATCAGCACTGTAGATCGATCCAAGATCGACGTTGAAGTTCGATCCTGGATCGATACCGGAGTTCAAGCCAGTCTGAAGGTTGTAGTGCATCCCAACATTGAACTCTGCGCTTGGAGGGAAGTCTTGCAGTAGCGAGTGACTCGTCTGTACTGACGCGTGACCTGCAAGAGCGTCCAGCGCTCCAGAGGCCGAGTACAGTTGCGTGCTGTTCCCAAAAGCCCGGGGCCCAATTGAGTGTGTCGAGTTGGTAGCGCCAGATGAGGATTGCCCCTGAGGAATTCTTCGCCAATTGCGGGATTGCGCGGAGAGGGACGAGTTGTACGCCGTGTCGGCGACCCTGCGTGTAAGCGACGCGACAGAGTCTGCAGATATTTCGGGCATGTTCTCTTCCAAAAGCCAAGAGCGGATTGTGCCCTCGATGGCGCACTCGTTGTGTTGACGCAGCGAGTTCGCCGACTCGGTGAGAAAATCCTGGAGATAAGGCGACTCGGGCCGATGATGCCCAGGAAAAATGGTTTCGTACATCCAGTACCACTGGGCGGCTGGTTCATCCGCAACAGGGGGCCGCTGTTTGATGAGGTTGAATTCGGCTTCGTGCAGCTTCTCGGGTTGTTGGAAGACCTGGCAATCATTTCTGATGTGGTCCTGCCACGCCTGCATCGAGCCCTTGTTCTTCGGGTCGAAGTCGGACCAGCACTTGGGACAGTGGTCTACGAACAGTGTGTGGCGCCGCTCGATGTGTTGCCTGACGTGGTGGAGGCGCTTCAGTTTGTGCTTTTGGCATTCGCTGTGCCTCACAGGGTCGCGTTTATAGAAGGGACAGGCCAGGAAGAGGCCGGTCGAACCCTTCTGGTTGCTCCTGTGGTCGTGGCCTCGGGGATGTCCAGCATCACCGTCGTCTTCGCTTCCTTGGCCGTCGCTGTTGTCGTTTCCATTGTTGCCATCGCTGGCTCCTTGTCTTTGTCTCTTGTTTTGTTGCATGTCTCGGCCATTAGAGACTGCACGTTTTCGGCCGGAATTACCGTGCGCTGTCGATTGCTGACTCCCGGACCCAAGCGTAACAATATAATGCCATTGGACGTCGTGAGTGTTCGTGTATAGTGCGAGAAATTGAGCCGAGATTGACGCAGGTTCGGAATGCGGGTGCGGGTGCGGGTGCGGGTGCGGCTGCGTGTGTTGCGCCATGTCGACGGCGGCCGGGATTGTGCCACGGCCGAGTTCCAAGCAGTGGTACGAATAGGTCAAGAAGCCCGTCAATTGCAACCAGGCCTCTTTCTCCGGAGCCGCGTTTCCAGTAGGCTCGTCCCAATCCCAGAAGATCACGTCCACTATGGCCGCGGCCAGCACGGTCGGACTCAACAATGCAACAACGTCCCGAATTAAGCGAAACTGAAGGTATCCTTCGCATGCAGACTGGGGTTCATCGCTGTAGAGGGTTTTGCTAGAAGGCCGACTGGGGATAGAATGCCATGGTGCATTCACGCCGATAACACGCGAGCGTCGTTGCCCCGGAAAATGAGTGGATGTCTGGTCAATAGTGGGATCGGATGTAAAGCCGCGATATTCGTCGCAGGCTGTAGGAGGAAGCTCAACTGAATCGAGCAGGCCTGCGCCTCCGACCAGCGGCATAATGAACGAGCGTCAAACTAGAAGCAAAACGAAAAGTCGATACAGAAGCAGAATAGCCACGGCGCTGCAAAAAGATTAGGGTACAGAAAGTAAGAACGGAGAATTCGAGAGCCATTGGGCGACGGCGGGATCGAGTCGGACCCCTGGATGCCCGTCGGCCTGGTTCCTGCGTGTTTCGTTTGGGGTCCGGACTCTTCACATTTGTGACGAGCGCCTTGCGAGGCAAACGCACTAGAGGAGATTGTGCGGTCGCGAAAACGGTCTCAATTGCGTGGCCACAATTGTGCGGCCACAATTGTGAGGCCGAATAGGTTCACCACGGGCGTTGTAGCAGTAAAGCTCCTGGTTGAGAGGAAGAGGGCTTCAGAGGCTTACAGGAGGATTTGTCTTGACGTTTCTCATTTGGTGACGCGACTTCAACGTCCAACGGCACGGCGTTGGCCGGCCGCTTTCCACGGCTATAGTGCCTGCCCGTAAGCTTAGGGATATAACATGAGACTGCACGTCCTCATTGTGTTCATACACGTCCTTTTAGTGGTGTAGACAAAGGCCCACTCCTTCCAAGATTAGCAAGGGTCCTCTGCAACCAACAGGGGCACTCACAATAACAAGACCTTGATTTCAGAGAGATGATTTCTATCGTCAAGAAATATCAGAAAAAGGAATGAAGCATGGTTAGGGTAGGCCAAGGTGATGGTGTTCATACCCACGAGTGCGTAAACACAATGGGAACACGTATGTATAGGTATTCTTGAACATATCAAGAGAAATGTTCCCAATCACCAAATAATTGATGCCCGCGCTGTAAGTGCACCGTTGCGTGTGGTAGGCGCACCGAGCAACAAGAAGTCCTCCAGAACAATTGTATCGAACAATTGTGTATCACCGCAACGACACTTTTGTGAGAGAATAGCCTTGGACGACGACCGATCTATTAAATTCGGCTTGAACTTCCGCGTACTCCCAGTTTGTATTCTTCCCCGACATTCACGAACCCTCGACTCTCAAGGCAAACATCAATCTTCAGTCAACAATCTTCGTACGAGCAATTAATCATGCCTACCAACACCCAGACGGAGTACGTTCTGCCCCATGCATTCACACCGGGCTCAACTAACTCAGGTTAACCGCCCAGGCCGTATCCAAGTCAAGAGTCTTTCAGACAAGCCCGCCTTCAGAGTTGGCTGTCGAACCCGGCCCTCGACATCCAAGGCCGACTATTGGGAGGCATCGGCGGCACTGCGCAGCCTCAACCATCACAACAACCACACAAGAGGGCCAAAGGCAAGCGAGGCAAGAAGGCATGAAACGGCGGATGCATCAAGGGTGTCTTTTTTTAGGAGTTTGTAGCTTCCAGCCCGCTTTTGGGCGGCTATGTGCAGCGGCCACAGCCTGATTACGAGTGCTGGACACAATCAGGCTGGCCGCTTTTCTGCGGCCTTCGGCCCTGGTGCTTGGTAAATCTGGACGCGGGAGTCTAGCTTACCTCGGGGGTTTAATCCTCTGTTTTGCGTGTCTGGCGATTCCGAGTCTCTGTGGCATTTGCAATCTCATAGAGCACTTAACCACACTCTACGTTAGACTCCAATGTGGTATCTCTGATATCACCGTTAATGAGCAATTTATCGTGCGTCTTGCCATTGCTGCCACTCGTTCCGCGTATCTGATGCCCAACATGCCAACATTTTGGTCTCTTACAAGGCAATCACTCTGCCAGGGGGTTGGTGCAACAAGGCCATTCATATAGACACCCCTCCAAGCTGAGCGCACTAAAAACATCACTTGCCCGCCCTCCCAGGGCTCTCTCGAAACGTATGTCCATTGTCTGTTCAGGTATCTTTGAGACCCAGTGGTTCTTTTACGTCAGTTAGATGGGAGACGTTCGGTCAATCGCTAGCCTGCCTCCCAGCACCGACACAACAGTGCACACGCATCGCCGTCAAGCCGAAGCCGACATCGCTGAGCCGTGACAATGAATGAGCTTGGAATTCTTTTTGCACCTGGCTGCCATGAAACCGGTACACATACCTCCCATGACAACGAGTTCACTACGTGCCCTTCACTACCTGTCGCACCGTGGGAAAGTCCAGATGTCCCATCAGCGTTTACGTTCTCGACGTTTGGACAACATTTCAATTTTATCGGGATTACTGGAGAAGAAGGGGTCCCGCAAGAGGGTCTCGAATTATCAGGTAACGATGAACTCATTCTCATCGAGGGGTGGTGAAGTAACCGTGAGCTGTTCTAATAAGCACACAGGCCCTTTTGATGAGCCCGCAGAATTTTCTCATTTCGGCACTCCAAACAATCTACTTGGAGAGACCTCTCATGCTCCTTGGAGCGAACGATTTTTGTCTGGAAGAACGTTCTCTCAGACTCAAACCTCATCATCGGTAACCTCTTCATCAACATACTATACGCCAACACCAGCGTCTGTACAAGGTGACGTTGTTGACAAGTGCGAAGAGTCCTTCATCGACAGTAATTTTCTACCCTTAAATTATCCACAGAAGCTAGATATAGCTGAGGATGCCTTCTTTCCTCCACAAGAGGAACCACCTCCTTCTAGCACAAGATCATCCTCTGGGCCCTGCGTCACCCCAAAACGGGCAGCCAAGCAAGACCTAAGTAGAAAAGGATCGCCAAAACGGAGTCGAACAGCAACTGGAGTTGGCATCTTTAATGCTGGCGGAGAGGACGATTCGGACGATGGTGATGTTCCTGCTGGGAAACTTCACGGGATCAGTGCGTTTGCATGCCCGTTTTATAGACGGCATCCAGAATATCACATGGACTGCATGCACCACAAGTTGATGCGCATTCGAGACGTCAAGCAACATCTCAAACGACGACACACTTTTCAACTTTTTTCTCCGGGTTGTCATTCCAAGTTGACATCGCCGCAACCTCGGAAAAAACACTATTGTCAACGGACCTGCGAGCATCAGCCCTCGTTGACCGTGAGCAACCTCGAGCATGTTTCCGAGGATGCCCAGGAACAACTGAAAGCACGTGTCGATAAGAAACTGTCGGCAGATGAGCAATGGTACACGATTTGGCACATTCTGTTCGGGACTGCGCCTAGACCAGAAGCTCCTTACATCGGCACTGTGGTGGAAGAAACTGTAGCAATGATGCGATCCTTTTGGAAGATGCAAGGCAACCAAATTGTATGGGACCGCCTTCACAAGCAACAGGTGTCAGATTGGGATGATGATAATCTCCGCTCGCTACTAGTGGATGTGTTTGACGACTTTCAAGTCCGCTTCGCACAAAGCTTTCGCGGCTGGGGTCCTCCAAGAAATGCGACCAACAGTTCGGACACCAGCGAGAACTCTAGTGCTGCTCATTCCGAGTATGATATCAGTCCGACTCCTACAACCCTCTGGCCCTCTACATCGAACTATTTGGCGTTGAACCATCAGTTTGGATCATTCACTGACAGCAACATGACACATGTTACGGGCCTCGACTACCTTGACGGGCTAGTGTTAGATGAAGACATGACGAAGTTCGCCTCATCTGATATGCCGTGTGAGTTCATCAACTACGCGGTCGAACTCCCAGCATGCCTGGACTTTCAAGCGGGCGTTGATTTCAGCTCCGAGGGAGCATTGACGCCTCAGCCTATTAACAACAATTGCTCATCCTAAACAGAGCCGTTTCGTTTCCTTAAGTTCGATATCAATGTCATCTTATTTCGGTCTCCTCTCGTTTGGTATGACATGTGAAAACAGCGCTTTTTGTCACTCAGAGCTCGATCGTCTATGCTCCGCCACGCTCAAGTCAACTGAGCCGCGTTCTATTCAGTCTACTGCCACAGGTATTCAACACTATTGAGATGTTTCGGTACGCGTCGTTGCAAATGTGATTGCATGAGAGACCGGCCAATCTCAGCTTACCTCAGCTCACTCAAGCCCGATCTTCGTCGTCGTCATTACTGAGCAAAGCCTAGGCTTAGAGCAGCAGATGCTTGCCCATCTACAGAATGGGGCCAAGTTCTTAGTGAGTCCAAGTTTTCCAAGAGTGCACTACGTAGTGGGAGTTGCAAGTCCCTTGGCTGCCAGTCCTGCATCTCGTTTGTGTGCTTACTGTTTCTTTTCGGTTGGCTTTAGTCCCTGGCCAATGTCCATGCGTTACACAAACACAATTCCCCGCTGCAATGGGCTCGTATTGTACTATTCTTGCGTATCCTCGTTCCTGAATTGAGATAAGTAAACATTCCTGCCTTCTCGTGATTGTCATGCGGAACGCATGGACATTGGCCAGGGGCTGAAGCCACGCGAATTGGACCCGACAGCTGAACACAGAAGAGACTAGACTATATTTCTAGCGGCCACTGACGTGGCAAAGACGGGTCATGTCTCGCATTTTAGCTCCCTTCGTGACACCAATAAATCGGCGCGGGAAGTTATATATAGCGTCCGGGCTTTAATTAGCTTGGGACCTGCCAATCTGCGTCATATCTCTGCGTCATCTCCGGTGAGGATGGATTCGAACTGAGTTGAGGTGCCTTCTGGGACCCGATAGGGCTGTGGCCGTCGGGAGTGTTCCTGCGTCAAAGTGTAGACGTCCTGTCGTGCTTACACGCTTCAACAGCCCGTCAGCATGGCGTTTTCGTCTCCCACGAGCTACGTCCCAATCAACGCTGCTCGATCGCTGGGCTCTCGGCTCTCAGATGCCGTGTGGCAATGCTAGTCCTCTGCCCGAGTTCGTATCGTGGCGCTGCGGGTCTCGAACGCAGTGGGTTGAAATAGCGTCAAAACAACGGCCAGCAACGGTAAGCTAAAAGGACTTTAAGCCCGGCCTGAAACCCGGTGTCTTGGACTTTAATCGTCACTCTCGTTCAAGTCTTCTTTCAACGCTATCACTTACCAAGATGGCCTTCGGTACACTGTCTTGGCTGGTCTACGGCCTCATCGCCCAGGCGTCTACATCTCTCGCCGTCCTGACCAAGCGCGATGCATTGACGAGCTGTCTCTCCAGTGCCAAGGTCGCCTTCGACGTCAAGGGCTCTGCGGACTAGACGCAAGATGGAACAGCATACAACCTACGACTCCAATATGAGCCCGCCGCCATCGCTGTCCCAACCTCCGTCTCCCAGATCTCTGCTGCTGTCGCCTGCGGTGCGAAGCACGGCGTCAAAGTCAGCGCCAAGAGCGGTGGCCATAGCTATACATCCTTTGGCTTCGGTGGAGAGGACGGGCACTTGGTCATCGAACTGGATCGCATGTACGGCGTTACGCTGGCCAGAGACGGCACCGCCAAGGTCCAGCCCGGCGCGCGGCTGGGACATGTCGCGACAGAGCTTTACAACCAAGGCAAAAGGGCCATTTCGCACGGCACATGCCCAGGGTAAGTGATCCCCGTACGATCAATGACACAGGACTTGTACTAACAAAGACAGTGTTGGTGTTGGAGGCCATGTGCTCCATGGAGGCTACGGAATGGTCTCTCGCAAATACGGTCTCGCTCTGGACTGGATAAAGGGAGCTACTGTCGTCTTGGCCAACGGCACGGTTGTCCATTGTTCAGCGAAGCAGCGTCCTAGTCTCTTCTGGGCTGTCCGCGGTGCAGGCTCATCTTTCGGCATCGTCGCAGAACTCGAGTTCAACACCTTCCCCGCACCTTCACAAGTGACCTACTTCGATGTCAACCTCAACTGGAACCAGAAGACGGCGCCTCAGGGTCTCTTGAATGTGCAGGAGTTTGGAACGACTATGCCCGGCGAACTGACCATGCAGGCCGTCATATCCAAGAACGACTACAGCCTGGATGGCGCTTACGTTGGTGACGAGACCGGTCTGCGTAAGGCTATTCAACCGCTCTTGACCAAGTTGGGCGTCCAGCTTGCCGATGCAAAGACACTCGGCTGGCTTGAACTCGTGGCGCATTTCGCTGGCAGTGCAGATGTCAACCCTACCAGTGCTTCTTACAACGCGGTAAGTGAACAATTGGCTACAATATCCGGCATCAGCTAACACGACTCCAGCACGATACCTTCTACGCCACCAGCATCGTTGCCCCGGCTCTCTCTTCCAACCAGTTCAAGTCCTTCGTCGACTACATCTCCACCATGGGCATGTCCACCAGCCACTCTTGGTGGATCCAAATGGACATCCACGGCGGCCAGCACTCGGCTGTGACGAAGCCCAAGACCACCGACACGGCATATGTCCACCGCGACAAGCTTCTGCTCTTCCAGCTCTACGACAGCGTGCCCCAGGGAAAGCAATATCCCAGCGACGGCTTCTCCCTCATGAAGGGTTTCAGACGCAGCATCACCAGGACCATCCCGGATGGCAAGTGGGGGATGTATGTCAACTACGCCGACTCGCAAGTCAGCTCCAGTGAGGCGCCGCCGTTGTACTGGGGACAAAATCTGCCGAAGCTACAGAACATCAAGGCGAACTATGACCCCAAGAACATCTTCAGGAATCCTCAGTCAATCAAGCCGGTCCTTTAAATAGAATGAGAAAAGCCCTACCAAGATGGCAATAGATGATACATGATCAATCATTTTCTTTGACTTTCACAAGTTGTAAAAGCTTTGGCTCCTAATTAAGAACCACAATAAATTTGACGAGGAAAATAAATATTTAGTAGATAACGATAGAACGATCCTGGTAGAAGTCCTTATTTGATCAACTCCAACGCCTTTGCAGATGGCCATACTAGTTTTCGAAGATTGACGAGCACCGAGGATTTAAGAGCAATTTCAGGTCTTGACGACGGCTCCTGGCTTGGCTTATAGACATGGGCATTCCTAGGACTATATATTAGCAGGAAATACGGTCCACCGAGGATAGTGCTCTTTCTTTTGGGAAGCAATACGGTATGGAGGATGCAGATGCAAGTTTTAATATCTGAAGATCTCCGTGTGGCCTTGGATTTGGCAGTCGAGGAAGAGAGCAGTATGGTGGCGATAGCGATGAGTTTATCCCTCGCTCAAGTCTTTCCGTCGTTTCTCCTGACATTGGATGCCGCTAGGGTACGATTCTAGCTCAGATAGCAATCGCCGCTCTTTCAGTAGAGAATCTAAACCAGACATGCTGGATAGCTCGAGCTTTCTTCTATTATGCCAACAAATAATATCAGATCCTGGGCCGCCGCTTGACGTCGCATGACATTAAAGCGTGGACAAGACGGAAATCAAAGCATAAAACAAAGCATAAAACACCTCAAGTCGAACGTCTACCCTCAATTCCGTCTGTCTTGACTATTTGAGCACTAAGCGCACTCCTATCTGTGTCGGTCCACGCATTCTTAGTTGGTCTTGGGATATACCTAGGGTTCGTTTGGACAAAGGACCTTGACTCTGCTGGGTTGCCTTCCGTCAGCAAAGCTGCTTTCCTTACTTACGTAGTCATCGGAGCAGTTTGTTATTTGCTCTATGCTCTTTCCAACACCGTGGGCATCGGCGAGAACGATGTTTCCGAAAATGAATTTATTGAGCAGTTGATCGGAGCTCAATACACAAGGGATAACTCGGGTCTGCAGCGACTCTGGTTACGCGAAGAGGCTCGAATACGACGGGAAATAGCAGCGCTCGATGTTGCATCTGGTAATTTGGAATGATCATAGGGATGAAGCTCTTGTTATTCTTTCTATCTAATGAGCGTCTTTGAGTCAGTCTTATAGATGAAGATGACCTCGAACAGCCGAGAGGCTCCGGATCCTTCGGAGTCTTTGGCTTCAACTAGCTATTTATAAAAACAAGGAAAAGCCAGGCCTATGACGAGGCTGATGACGAGACAGGTGGCGATGTACGCCTATGATGAAGGAAGAAAAGCTTCAGTGGTGCGATATAGTAGAAATCCGATATCCCGATACATGTGACACTCGACACTCGTCTTGCACAGGTTTTGGAAGCCCGAGCGTAAACCTCATGAGAGCGTCACAGAGTTTGCGACTTGGTCGCTTTCAGATTTGAGAGAGAAATTAACGGTTTGTTCTATTGCCAAGATACGTCTATGATACCTAGCTTTAACTTATATTAACGACCGAGCTTCTATGTAACCGAGAGCGCTTCAACAAACATATTATATCGGCATAGGAGATCCAATCAAGAACAGCCTCGTCATCCACTCATAACGCTATCCCTACCAAAATGTGCGTTCCTGATGGCGAAGGTAGCTAGCCGTACCAGCTCCGCGACGAAGCTGTTTACTTGCTTGATATGGAGTATCTCGTGCGGCAGCTGCTGCACCCGCATCCGCCCAATGAGCTCCGGGCCCGTCTTGAGTAGATTTAGGTCGTCCTTGGCCGCCGGGTCAAGTGGGTTCAGCAAAATATTGCAGAAAATGGTCGTGATGGCAGCTATCGGATGAAACAAGATGAGACTAACAGCCACGTGTTAGTAATAAATCCTCCAGCATCGAGGTTTGGTGACATACCAAAAAGCACCTCCAAATAGCAGATGGTTCGCCGCTCGCAGACAGAAAAGCGTCGATCGACTCGACTCGACGCACAAGGCAAGACTGGAGCTCACTCCATCATTCTCTCCGCTATTGCACCTCCCACTGGCGAAGTGAATCATGACCATGATGTAATGGTAGTCGACATGCGTCATGATGATGCGTGTGCTTTTCAGAGGTTTCCCGTCCTGTTCCAGCCGAGGCTCCCGGAAACGGGACAAGGTTGGGCGGAACTTTAGAGGCACAGATAACCTCCACTGCTCCAGCTCATGGTCAAGCTCACGTATGTCACTGAGAAGCTTTGCGTGGGTCTTTCGATGGCCTTCGGCTGAGTATAGAAGCCGGCTTGTCCTTGATTTGATTAGAGTCAGTCGTAAGTCGACTGGAAATGAAGGAACAGCGGTCTTGGGGTCGCGAAATGGAGACGAGCCGTCGTCGTTGTCGGTGTACTGTGCTTCAAGGTAGCCCTCAGGGAGAGTCAAATCGCAGTCTTCATCCGGAAGAGACGGTGGATGACCAGTACGCAGGTTAAGCTCCTTGTCAAAGGTGTAGCATAAAAGGAACAGGTCTCTTAGGTGAACCTTCGTGCGCTCAGCGTAGTCTAAATTGCCGGTACACTGGGTGCGTGCGGCAGGTTCAGCGTGTGCACCAAGCATGATGGTTATCCGACATGCGATGGAGTGAGACACTAAAGCTGCTGGCAGCTGTCCTGAAAATGCCTGATACATGGCCTGTATAGCATAATCAGTAATGTGATTTTGGAGTGGCATGTGTATCCTTACAAGCATAAAGATTGTCTGCAGGGTGACCGTGTTCACTTCTAAGAGAACCTGGGGTAGCAGGTATTGGGCCTTGGCAGCACAGGCATCTCCGTCCACCTGGGGGATGAAGTCACTTGCCTCCTCCTGCATAAAGGACGTGATGGTTAGAAAGATGAAGATGCATGCTTTAGCCGCCATGTGCTCGGTTGACGGTGGGAATAGTTGTGATTCATAGGCGAGGTTGATGGTCTGTTGGAACAGGACAGGGTCGACAAGCGGAAACTGTGACCAGATCGAGGACCAAAAGACATGGAGATGCTCATGGACGATCTTTCGATCAGGTAGTTCCAGCCATGATGACATGTCTCCGTATCCAGTTGACAGCGGTGGTAGGAGTGGCAGATGCGGAGGTCTCTGAAAGCCACCCGCGTCGATTGCGGAGAATGAAGGAGCCTCGCCGGCCCGAGATTGGATCCATTGTAGGCCCTCCGGGGAGAAGGATGGAATGCCACTGCTGGAGTTGATTCGGCCGAGAAGAAAGCCGGCAAAGTAGATTTTGGCAAACGTGACTGGCGGGGAGTGGTTGGTGACGGTCAGAGGGTGAGACACTGGTGTAAACTGGGGGCTTGGGGTTGGTAATGAGTCTACGCAGGAGATGGGTCAGGGGTAGTCCATTGAAGACGGGAAAGTCTACTTACTCTGTGTCTCGGCCGCTTTCAATTCCTTCATGGCTTGTGCGAGCGCTTCTTCCAGCCTGCCAATGCGGTCCGACAAAGCGGTGTCGGGTCTGCGTGACACGCCCAGTTAGCACGTGCCTCATTCGGAAAGAGGCGAGGACCTGAATATGATAAAGTAGAGCCGGTTACTATCAGGCACTCACTCCGACGTTGTCTTAGTCCTCTTGAGGGAAACCCGTGTGTAGGTGCAAGGAAGATTGTGATGCTTGCACCAGTCACACTTGGGAGACGCGGCATCACATCGGATCTAGGATGTCGTTAGACCTCAACCAGCCGGTATGCCCAGGATCGCAAGAACCTTTCTCCTGTGGCAGGAGTCACAGGCTTTTGCCATTCTGGCACGAAGCAATGGCACACTTGAAGCTTCGGCGCGAGGGATGGAGTGCCAAGTGACGGCAATCGGGATCAAGGCGGAGCCGTCGGTTCCGTGTTTGCCGGCCAAGGGCAGTCGTGAAAGTGACCTATTGGGGAAACTGCAGGAGAAAGAGGAGGGGGCTGGGAAGAAACAGAAAAGAAGTCTGGCCATGAATCCGATACGAAGTAGACAGATTTGACAGACTGGAGTGCATTATCGCCAGCTCATGCAACTCCGGGCCGAAAGTGGGCCCGGTGTCGGCATTCGGTCCGTAAGTTCCGCTGAGTCAGCGGCCCGTTACCGATGGAACGCCGATGTTGGGGATGATGCAGCGTTGGATGGATCCAATGCTGCTCCCTACATAATAACTAGTTGCTGTCGAGTGACTGTTTACTTTGTGAGCACTAGATTGCTAAAATCTCCTCCAATTATTTACCGGGCATAACTGAGTCAGCAGCTGGCTAACCTTGAGTATGATGGGTCCATTCGATACCGAGCAAGGCTTGAAGACGTGTATCCAGGCTTCTTGGGTAAGAGACACAGTCCCAGACACAGTTGCGCGCAACATTGGGCACAATTGTACAGTCGGGAAGTCAAAACCCCATCTACAGCTGGCCTGGGCACCATGAAGTCAAATCCCGGCCCGCGATACCGTCGTTACTACGGGGCGGCAACCCTTATACTGCCAAGGACCCTGGGAAATCTCTCTCTTTTTTTCTTTACACTACTCAAAGCCATTTACAAGCTGATGACTGGCGGGTTGATATGAATCTATCAGTATGATGTGTCTCATGCCGGGCACCTGTCCGGCTTAGTGCATTGGTAATGGGTTGCTGAATAGTTTGTAGAATGAAAGTACTCTCCTGTACACTACAGCAATGTCGTATTACACCCAAAGACTCACAAACTAAACCCAAGAGCCACCACTTTTAGGAAACAACGGCAGATTCCCGAATCGAAGCGTCTACCGCAGCTTGCCGGATCCCTGGAACCGGGCCAAGGCAAACTGCGTTGGCTGCGAGAAGTTCCACCAGCCTATCAAGATCGATGGTGATCTGAGAGGCCGGTGGTCCACCGTGATAGCTGAAATCTGTCCATAGCGTGTTTGATGCTTCTACTGGGACGAGCCCGGTCCCTATCGCCGCGCCGTAGTCGCCCGGACTCACCCCTCGTTGCGGTATTGGAAGACCAAAGAGTGAATAATCGCCGGGTTCATGGTCAGGCCAGCTAATTGTCGAGCCTGTGCCATGCTCTATTTCGGCCACTGTCTCGTGTGAATCGCCACTGCGCAGATGGATACCACGCTCTTGTAGATATTCTTCAACGTCGACGGCTTCAAGCCACTCTCCCTGGAGGGGTTTAGAGGCTGTTACTAGCCTTGTCCTGGTCTTCCCAGGGAAGATCTGCTGCACCAATGGCGCTGGAAGTCGACGTATGGCATTGCTTCCACCTTCGACGACGCGGTACATCTGGGGGAGGCGTGTGACAGAGTGTGGAAGATACTGGAAATCAGCCACGGCAAGGTGGAGTAGCGACAGGGTTTGGAGGGACTTTAGTCTGAGTATCTCCTCACCAAGCAAGTCGAGAGGGAGAGTCAAGGCCGGGGACCGGCTCTCAGATCTGCCACTGGATAGGATGGGGATGACACGCTCAAGGCAGGCTCGAAAGATCCTTTCCGACAGAGTACTCGAGTCGCCTCTATCAGTTCGTAGGGAAAGAATTACGGCTTTGGAAGGGTGAAAGGCCTGATGACCTAGATGCTGCTGGGTGCTTGGACGTGAAGCATCGGCTGGTCGTAAAAGCCCAAGGTCCTTATTAACGCCATGGGCGACGACCATCATTTGTGCCGCAGCTGTATTTAGATGGGCCAGAGGGGGTGAATCCTGTATTCCAGGCGAGCCCACCAGCTGTTGATACAAGTTGGAAAATGTCGCAAAGGCTTGATCTAGGGCCTTGCTGAGCTGTTCAGTTCGGGCCCTCTCCGAGACGAGCATCCCTTCCTTTCGAGCCCGGTAGGCTCGCTGGGCTAGTCGCATCCGCTGTGTTTTATTCTAGAATCATTAGCTGGGTCTGAGTGAGACCGGTCCTGTTTACGTACGCCGCTGTTATCTCTGGTGCCGTCTTGCTCTTCCAACGGCGGTCGGCCTCGGCGGGCCGGCTGTGAATCCACCATTCGCGACTCCATAGTGGCCGGGATCGCCGGTAAATGGCCAGAATTTGTGAATGGCAAGATGCTTGCTATGACAAAAGCAGAGAGATGAGACAAATTGCGGGACGGCCTAGTGTTGTCAGAAGAATTGGTCCTCCCGGAGCGCCGGGCTGACAAACGGACGTGGTAGACAAATTGCGGGTCCTCTACTCCTCGTCTTCGACAAATTGCGGAGCACATGCATCTGAAGCCTCGAGGTACTCAGACTCGCAATTAGTAACTAATCTGATGATGTCCTGAGCTACTACTACTTGTGATTTGCTATTTAGAGCACCCCCCTCCCACGTCCGTACCACAATGCAAACACCTCACCGTCCCAGTCTTTCCTTGCCAGATACTGATAACATGACTCCCAAGACCCAGAAGCAGTGGGTGGTTGGCACGGGCCAGGGTTTTGAAAGCCTCGAGTTTCAAACTGACGCCCCAGTTCCGTCTGTTGGTGATCAGGATGTTTTGGTCCAGAGTGAGTGCATGGCGCCCAATTTTAGTATTTTACTTCGCAGGCTGACACGGGTTGGCTGCACTAGTTCACGCTGTTTCCATAAACTTCCGCGACTTGGTCATAGCAAAGGTACACTGGCTGGCCTGTGAGCTTCGAGCGTTCTTCCTTTACCTTATAAAAACTTACCAAGTGGCTAGGGATCGTATCCGTTCCCGCTCAAGGAGAACCTGGTGCCTTTGTCCGATGGAGCTGGTGTTGTCACTGCTATCGGACCGCGCGTAAGCCGATTCAAAGTCGGCGACCGGGTCGCGGGTCTGTTCTACCAGCATCACCGAGCTGGACCGATCGATGCCAGAGCTCGGAATAGCGCCCTTGGGGGCCTCTTTGACGGTGTCTTGCGAGAGCATGCCGTTTTCTCCGAGGAGGGCCTTGTTGGTGTTCCCGGCAACTTGACCCTGCAAGAAGCTGCTTCGTTGCCATGCGCTGCCTTGACCGCCTGGAGTGCACTCTACGGCCTTGAGGGGCGGGCCCTTAAACCAGGTGACATAGTCCTTACTGAGGGAACCGGAGGAGTCAGCACCTTCGCCGTCCAGGTATATCTCCCTTAAGGTGGATTTGCACTCGTTGTGGCTGATGCCGTTCAAGTTTGCCCGATCGGCTGGTGCCAAAGTCGTCGCCACCACATCGTCGAGTGAAAAGGCCAAGAAGCTGAAAGAGCTTGGAGCTGATTTTGTCATTAATTACCGGGAAACTCCCGCTTGGGGGGAGCTGGCTAGAAGCTTTACCCCTGGTAAGGAGGGAGTGTCGCTTGTTGTCGAGGTCGGAGGCACGGCAAGTCTCCGACAGGTAAGCACCCTTCTATCATACCTCTCTTGGATTCAAAAAACTGATCACATCGACTATTCTCTAGGCGCTCACGGCTCTAAAGATCGACGGTCTAGTCTCGATGGTGGGTACTGTAGGCGGATATACCTCTCAGGAAAATGAGCCGGAGCCCACTTTCATGGAGACGGTGTTAGGATCATGTACCGTCAGGGGGATATCAGTTGGATCGAGACTGCAATTTGAGGACATGAACCGTGCCATCGAGGCAAATGATATTCATCCTGTCTTGGATGCTCGCGTGTTCAAGTTCGAACAAGCTCGGGAAGCTTTTCAGTACGTGTGGGATCAGAAGCACTTTGGCAAGGTCATCATCGAGATTGTCTGAGGCTGTCACAGTCGAGAGGTTTATACAACTCCCTACATCACCCCGAAGCCGATCACGGTAGTATCGTCGGATAGGCCTCGATATCCCCGCCCCGGACACCTTCTCGACGGCATCGACGATGTGGTCTCGTCCATCTTGGAAAGCCTAGACAAACTAGCAAAGGTCATAGGCGAGCAAAAAGAAGGAAGAGTTCCCTGGGTCGCCTCGAAGTAATTGATGTTGTCCATCCCGGTGTGCTGTGAAACGATAATGAATTGTCACGACCAGCCCGGACTGTTTCGCGGCGTATCAGATTGAGGGAGGCATGGTCAACCCAGTCGCCATGGCTGACTGTCTCATCTGTCCAGATCTTAACTGGAGCGACTATCCATGGACGCCTAATCTCAAGGAAGAGTATCACTGGTAGCGGGATGTCGGCATTGGTGTTCCTTTTGCTTTGAGTGGGCACTCACTCGTCTACCTGTTGATGAAGCTACCGATGAACATGTCTAAGAAGGGCCAATGAGACTGGATTAAAAGATGAGCTGCGTTCTAGATAACTTCATCTAAGAGAAGCAGTCGGGAGTTTTGTAGGAGTGCACGTGCGATGGCGATGTGTTGGCGTTGGCCTCCTGAGAGCTGGGCGCCCTGTGGTCCGCAGGCGGTGGCGAGGCTATCAGGGAGCGAGAGGATGAAGGTGTCAATGTTGGCCTGTCGGCATGCCTCAAGGATCTGATCGTCGGTTACCTCAGCATCAGACGAACCGTCGAGTCCAAGAGAGATGTTCTCGCGAAGCGAGCCCTGGTACAGAACTGGCTCCTACTGGACAAGTGCTATATGCCGTCGGTGCCGTCCAAGGTGAATCGAACTAGTGTCGACGCCATTGAGGAAGATGGTACCACTCGTCGGCTCGTAGAATCTCCTCGAGGAGATTGAGCACGGTCGTCTTATCACGGCCCGATGGACCAACAAATGCAACAAACTGGCCAGGCTGGATAGAAAGACTGACTCCTCGAAGAACTGTAATTCCCGGTCGTCGTGGGTACGCAAACTTCAGATCTTCAATGTCCAGTGCAGCCGCGCCTTGATTGTCTTTAGTTTCTGCAGTATCATCCCCTGGATGATTGTCATCCTTCATGTCTGCAGGGACTTGCTTTCGAAGGTTGAAGACATAATTCGCAGCTCTGGGTCGCTTGCGTGATGCTCGAAGTGTAAGTGAAGAGGGCCGCTGCAGCCTCACCTGCGAAGATGACTGCAATAAAGGCAGTGTAGAATTGTTGAGGCGTGTACTCTCCAAACGAGATCAGTCGACCACCGTACCAGAACCCAAGAGACATTGCTAGGAACGACATGGACTGGCTGAGAGAGTACCAGAACATGCTGCTCATCAGGCTCGTCACTGAGGTTCTCGCTATAGTTCTCAGGCTATCCTCGTATTGGGCCAGGGTCTGGTGCTCGAGCGCTAGCGAAGCGACGGTATGAATGGCCATGATGGCCTCAGAGGTAATGCCTGCGCTGTTGGCGAATCGCGATGCAGCCGCGTCGTCGAACTTGAACTCGAGGCGAATGCGAACGTAACCAGAGGCGACGAGAGACGGCAGAGTACCCAGGGTGAGCACGAGACCCAACTTCCACCCGTACGCTATGGGGAGTATGCAGCTGGAAACGAGGTTGACGATGATGGTTGGGATGAGCGCGATGTTGGAAGAGAGTAGGTCTTGGAGTGCCGCCGGTTCAGTCCCCAGCCGCGAGACTAGGGCACCAGTCATGTTGTCAGGATCGTCGAAGAAGGTCATTTCCTGGTGCATGATGTTGTTGAAGATGTCATGTCGATAGAAGTTCATGACCTGCTGAGAGATGATGGTGGACGTCCAGCCGAGAACCACATACACGGCCAGATTCGCCAGTGCCATGACAAAGAACATGAGAGGGTAGAAACTTCCACGGCTAAGCATCTCGTCCCCGACGAGGGCGAAGGTGTCGAGAATTCGGGAGAAGAGAACCGCCAGAGCTGGATTGGAGCCACCTATCATACAATCAGTATCACGCAATAGAGGAGGGTAAGATAGAAGAAGTACATACCTCCCAAGGTGGCAGCTGCAGCAAGGACAGCAACCAGGATCCAGAGCGTTCTTTGCTCCCGTATGATGATGACAAAAGACCATAGTAGATTGTAGATAATGGTCTCGGATTTGAGTGTCTGCGTTTCACTGACCTGCCAGTCCGCCGCAGACGTATCCGTAGACTTCATATTCTCGACATCAGCTTCTACGATCGTCGTTTGTTCTAGTTCCACTTCCTGGATCCTCTCTCGACCTACGTCTTGGGCCTGAACAAGACGCGAGTAGGCACCGCCCAGTTCCATCAAGTCAGTGTGGGTTCCCTGCTCCAGTATTCTTCCTTTATGCATGACAAAAATATTGTCTGCGTGGCGGATGGTGGAAAACCTATGCGCAATGACAACCGTGGTGCGACCCAAAGCGACGTTGTTAAGTGCCCGTTGAACGATATGCTCCGAGTTGGCGTCTAGGGCACTGGTGGCCTCATCCAAGAGGAGGACTCTGAGGTTGGAAATAATGCTTCTGGCTATAGCCAAGCGTTGTTTCTGGCCACACGAGAGCATTGCTCCACGCTGGCCAATTTCTGTCTCGAACCCCTTTGGTTATTAACAAATATCAGGAGCTTGGGAACGTGGGTTCTACCTTGGGAAGCTTCTCAATGAACTCATAGGCATACGCTGCTTTGCAAGCCTCTTCGACAAACTTGTGCTTTTCATCTTCTGGCAGGTCTGCTTGTGGTATGCCTGCTAAGCCATACGAAACATTCTGGAAGACTGTGCCACTGAACAATACAGGTTCCTACTCAAGTCAAGTCAGTAAGAAGCCTCGTTGAATCTAGTAGTACATCAAGAGGACGTAAGGAAAGACGCAAAACAAGGGGGGAAAGTGGAGTATACCTGTTGAACCAACCGAATGTTTGTCCTGAGCCATTGTATATTTAACTAATCTATGTTCTGTCCATCAAGAGTGATAATACAATTTGATGGCGAGAACCATTTCTCAAGTAAACCAATTATAGTACTCTTCCCAGAACCGCTCATTCCAACACTAGCAGTCGTCTTGTTAGCCGAGACGATGAGGTCGAGGTCCTCTAGGACTTGGATATTGGGCCGGAAGGATAAGCAAACTCGACGTTCTCGAATACGATGTCTCCGTGGCATTCGAATGGTCGAGATCCCTCCTCGTCTGAAAGAGAGTCAATCTTAGACTTGCGATCTATCGGCTTGAATATGTCTTCCGCTGAGGCCGAAGCTTTAGACACGACCATGATCTGGCGCGCAATCTGCGTGAGGCACCGAGCAGCGAGGACGACTTCGAGTATGACCCTATAAATGGTAAATTAAGCATGTATACATACACAGAGAATCATAAAACGTACGTGACAACATCGCCTGGCTCAGTAATCTCACCGCTGTGATACATCCGGATGCCTTGCCAGAACGCGAGTCCGTATCCAGCGTAGATAGAGAAAAGCTGGATGCAAAACATTACAGTATAAATGGGCGGCTTCTTTTTCCCAAGTGCCCTCGCCTTGTCCACGATGTCCTCAAAATTCCGAGACAGCTTGGAGTACGCCCAGAAAGCGTGCGCGTTCCGAATACTTGCAAATACCTCTTCCGTCAACTTGTCGGCTTCACCCCACGTGGTAAGAAGCTTGTCCTCGATCTTGGAGTCTATCATGATGCATATGGTTATCAAGATCAGCATAAAAAGGGACAATGCATAGTGTTATGAGTGTGAGCTTCCACTGCACGACAAATGCGACCACGAAATATGCGAAGAAGGTGGAAGCAGCCTGCGCAGCTAGACCAAACTTCTCGGATATGCTCTGGCTAACCAGGTTGCCACCAGTGTTTAGACTTGTGGACACTGAACCAGGCTCTGAGGAGTCGAAGCATCCAATTTCTTGTCGGAGCGTTTAAGAAGGTCGATACGGAGAGAGCGAGTGATACGAATGGCGTTGATGGAAGAGACAGTCTGGAGAAAAAGATGCATTAGTACCAGAGTAAACGGCTGCTTCGAGAGAATACTCACCGTCCAGATGTAGACCAGAACAAGCTTTGCGATAAAAAGGTAGACAAAGAAGAGTCTAAGAATTCCCATTAAACCAGGTCAAGCGAAAACAGAGGTGTCACTCACGTGTAATGGTTGATGTCTTTGCGGAACTCTTCGAGTGTTTTTGCACCGGTATTGAAGTCGTTGAAGACAGTGACGAATTTCCCAAACACCAAGTTCATCAGGGGAAGCAAGACACCGGAAGCAACCATGCAGATCAGGGCGATTGATGTCGAGATCCAGCCGATTGTGTCGTTGTATGTAAAGACGCGCTGGCAAGCATCAGTCAGCACTTTTACCATGAACAGGCAGAGAGAATTGGATGGGCAGAAACGTACGAAAAAGTCGTTGCCTGAAGGTTCATCAGAGGGAGTGGCCTCGGACGGGGGGATTAGAATGATATCTCCATCACCATCGCCTGCAGTCTCGGTCCTCTGCTTATGGGTGGATTCTTGTTCCATAGCTGTAAGTATTCCGGGTAAAGAAGGATGATATTTAGAGAAGAAAGCAAAGGAGTGTGACGAGTTTGGTAGGAGAATAAAACACGCTGTGAAGATGCAGCTTTGGCCAATTCTTTAATAAAACTTCAACCTTCGGTTTGTCCAATCAAGTGGAAATTGCCGTTTCCGCTTGTTGGCGAGTACTGCCGGCACATGGACCCGAGAGGACCGTTCGGGGCTCCGGCGACCCGGAGTGAGGACGCCATTCCGTGTATCCATAGTAATATAGAGAGAAAAGCCAGGTGTGAGCATGGTAAGATAGTCTAGTAAGTAAACGCGGCCCCCGTCAGCAAGCCGTGGCCAATCGGCGTCCCGGGGCTCCGGCGGGCCGAGCTAGGACGTTTTCGGCGCCGCGGTGACTGACTTCGGCGTCTCTTCGACATCATCTTACATCTACGTAGACTGAGTTGCTACGTAGGTTAAGGCAGCCAACGCGTTCTCGGTTGCCTTTTCTTGTTACTTTCATCTCCAAGTCTCGAAAGAACCATCCCGTACCAATCTAGTCCCATGGCCGAAGCGGCGCCCGACGGGAATCGAGAAGACGCTCGCCAGTATTACATCGTATCTTCGCTGTGATGATACATCCAATGCATCTTCCTTACCAACTCATACACACCCGAGTGCTGGCACCACCGTCTACAAGACATCTCCCAGTGGGGATAGCGACAACAACCAGACCTTCGAGGGCAGCTCGTCCATGACGTCCCAGGCCATTTCAGCTGGCGTGTTCGTCGAACAAGCCGTGGCGACGAGTACTCCTCTCGGTCAGCAGCCCAACCCCGACATCCAGAATGCCCTGGCTTCCTTGCGGCAGATTGAACACATGCAGGACCGAAATGGTGTCTCGCGGGAGGCCATGTTTGCTCATTAGAAGCCTGTTCCCCAGGGAGGAGTCAGCCAGCTCCCTATACCACCGAGGGATGTTGTGCTAAAGATGTTGCGCGAGATTGAAGGTAAGCTGTGAATTGACCACCCTAGGATTGATAGAAGACCTGACACGACTAGCCATACCACCCATGGCATTCATCACGAGCTGCTCGTTCATCAACGTCAAATACTTCATTGAGTGCTGCCGGAAGGTGTATTTTGCTATCGAGGACTACAGCATTGCCGTCTTCGTTATTGTCAATGCCGGTCTATACTACCTCTTCCAGGAAAAGTCAGTTGCAGACGAGTCCCAGCGCGGACAAGTGCCTCGAATACCACCATCTCTGTCGGGATAATCTGGAGACAGCTCTTTCCAACTGGCCGCTGCTACACCTCCCTAACAAGGAGATGATAGAGACCCTGTTACTTGGTGTAAGTCGCATTCATTAGACTAGCACTTAATCGTCTTCTTTCTAATCACCAACAGGCCACATACTCCATTGAGATCTCCAAGTTCACCATTGGCTACCAGCTCAACAGCGCCGCAGCAGCCAGAACAACAGGTCGAAACTGCGCGGCCTCTAGTTCACAAGATGAAGCAGCAGTGGAAGGTGTTGGAAGCGGTACCAACAGAAGTACAGCAGGAAATCGGCATGGTGCAAGTCGCAGGTATCGAAGATGAAAGTCCCCATCACCGGCGCGCCATGTCGCTCGAAATGATTCTCAAGTCGGGCCAGGTCAGTCACTTGGCGTCTCTGACTCTGACTCTGATATATCGCGGTATCCCAAGCGCACCGGGTTTCTCTAGCCCTTTTAATGCCGAGTGTATCGAAGCGGCGAGGATGGCGTTCAATTCTCACGCGGAGTGCATGAAACTCAGTTCGGATAGTCGCTTTGCAGAGCTCGGATATTTAAACTGGTACGTCGGTGCAGTCCACAGGGTACAGTCGTCGCTAATAAACAGCAGGACCATCCTTTATGCTCCTTTTACTCCTTTCACTATCCTCTTCTGTCATGTCATCGAGACTTCCAACGCCGAAGGTCTACAGCGACTTGAACACTTTGCAGCAAGCCTGCAACCTCTTCTATCCATGTCACCTGCGATCGATAAGTTCCAACATCTTTGCAAGGTCCTTCACCAAGCAGCCGCGCTTTATATCGGAGCCAAGGCTCAGGCACAGCAGGACCATGACCTGATCTATGTATTTCTCCCAGCTGGGCTTCATACCCGAGCCACATCAAACGGAGAGCATACTCTCTGGTGGTGAACCTGAGCCCGTCTGGGTCTCAGCCGTCAATCAAGCACCGCGATTGGAAGATTGGTTCTCCTGGAATCGATCTGTCATGGGAATGATGGAGGAGGAATGGTTGGACTTTGATCCTAACGAATGGTTATCATAGTCACGGGGATTCAATTTCACCTTGCATATTCCTATTTTCCTTCTCTCGTCATCGCATCACAGTTCATTCCTGCACACCTCGGATCAGGTTCTTGATGCCTTCACCCTTCCTTGTCTTTTCCCACGCCTCCGTTGCGCGCTCAAACGGCACCTCACTACTGATCAACGACTTGACATCCACTTTCCCAGAACTGAGTAAATCAAGAGCAACCTCGTAATCGCCAGACCCGTAGCGGAACGACGTTTTGAAGACCATCTCCTTCTCGCACATGGCGAGCATCGGCACCGACTGTATCGTCTTGCCCAGACCAATCTGCACAAACATACCACCGACCGCCAATGCGTAGATACCAGTCTGGGCAGATGCTTCAGCACCGGTGCACTCTAGGACCACATCGACGCCATCTTCAAGGTTCACATCTTTGCAGAACCTCGATGCGTCTTCTTCGGGCGTTGCGTCGAGAGAGGGCACGAACGTGGTGCAGTCTACGAAGCCCTTTGCGAAATCTAGTTTGGCTTGGTTGATGTCGGTGATGAAGACAGCACTCGCTCCGAATGCCTTAGCCGTCGCAGCTGCAAGAAGACCGATCGTTCCAGAGCCAAGGACCATGACAGTCTGACCGGGCTTCAGCTCCGCGAGACAGACACCGTGGACTGCCACGCTCAAGGGCTCAACCAGGACGGCTTCCTGCAAACTGAGAGAGTCAGGGATCTTGTAAGCAAAATCCTCTGGGATCTTGAAGAGGCGAGATAATGCGCCGTGGGTGCGAGGCGGATCTGCGGCGAACTGCATCTTGGGACAGAGATTATATCTCCCCGCCTTGCAGCGCTTGCATCGCCGACAGGGAAATCCCGGTTCGATGGCGACGCGATCGCCAGGCATGATGCTGGTTACGGCTGGGCCAACCGAGTGGACGATTCCCGAGGCTTCGTGGCCCATGACGAGAGGCTCCTTCTCCGAGACCTTCCTCGTCACGCCGCCGTGCATCTAGAAATGGACCTAAAGGGCAAGCATCGGGAATAAGGTTAAGAATAAGGTCAAGGAGTTCTTAGGTGTATCATGGCTTACATCGCTGCCGCAGACGCCGACGTACGAGATGCGAATCAAGACGTCGTGAGGGTCCTCGATCTCCGGTTTCGGTCGGTCCTCGAAACGAGCTTCTCCAGCGCCATAAAGAAGGCAAGACAGGTTCTGTCAGGGGTTAGTAGTCTGAAAGCCACAAATTAGACTACCCTTAGGTTGATTGATGGGTTACATACCTTTTGCGCCATCTTAGATCACGGTCCTTGTTGTTTCAGCTATCGGATTTCTTTTGGATGAAATTTGACGGCCTTTACAGAACAATGTTCTGATCATATGGGCCTTAAATACATGCATGGAGAGCAATGTCGAGCTCCTAACCCCGCGTTTGATGTGCCCTGGTTGGTTATTTTGGAGCTGACGGAGCAGTGTCGGCCGAAGGGGGATCCATGATAAGCAGTGACGTCTGCGACGTGTTGACCTTGACGCTCACGGTGCGTATATTGTGCCACATATTGAGCTCAACATATATGACAGGTATTTTTCTCCAACGTCACATTGATCGTGCAGTGCCTGGTTCTCCTAATTTCTGCAGAGTGCTCTTTATGACTCCATTGTTCTGCCTCAGACATTCGCCATTTAAAGGCATCTACAACTTTAGCAACAAAAGAAAGAAAAAAAAATGCATTCAGAGGCTCGCAAGCAGGCTTAATATTACCCGAGAATTTTTTATTGGGGTTATTCCGTTCACGAGAGGGCTTCATTGAACCTAGAGGAAGCTATGCAGCGTCGGGACTAAAACTCTGACGACTAACATCACAGAACCACAATGCTTTTATTCAACATCCCAGACAACAGCCATCATCGTGATAAGCGCGCTTGGCTACTCTCTAACCTAGTGCCAGATAAAAACCTCTATTCTCGCCCGTTCCATCTCGAATACCCTAGCTCTCACAACGATTTTCCGCATCAAAGGCAGTCCTTCGCACATCACAAACCATGATATCACGAAGATCATTGACCGCATACCCATCCGCGGACTCTAGGGTGTCTGAGACCAGAATAGCCAGTGCTCTAAAATTGCAGCGATAAGATCATTAGTGAAAACCAGCAGAGCCATTCCCGGAGCGAACAGTGAGAAACACCCGGATGCGACCTTCGCAAGACGCCGCGTCTAAGTCCGGGATCTGAAGTGGGCTTTGCTGCATGGTCCCTGTTTGTGTTCAGGTAATGATGGGGCTACTGACTTCCTCTTTCGACGAAGTCATATCACCCACGTGTTGGACGGCAAGATGCATCAAGTTGGGGAGATAGCAAGTGATACAGTCTGGAAGTAGCAGTACTTGTATCCTGACGTGAACAGCACACCTTTACGTGCAGCATACATCGTTGGCAAAGCCACAGAATAACCGTTTCAGCCTTCGACGGCTACACCGCGGTGAAGCGGCAGAGTGATCTGTCATTTAGTTCCATGTTCGATTGTCTCAGAGTGGACCCAATAACTTCTTTCATATTTGGATTCTCCTTGAACCTACTCAGTGACCCGCGTGGGATTCTTCGCTGCAACCAAGTGACCGATACGGGCCGATGGTGGCGATAACGCAGGGAGAGTCTGCTCCTAGTCTACGGGTCATATGGGACAGAGGGTTACACAGCTTCTCTTGGCTATTGGGAGGACTTGCTTTAGCCATAGAGATAGCTTCCTCTCACTGCAAGTAAGCATCAATACAATTGTGTAGCCTCGGACTCGGAATACCCGATGGTTCGGCTCTCTATGGGGCTCGACAATGGCCTGTTTGGTGTCGCACAAATAAATGTTCAACCAAACACGAGATGACAAATTTGTACAACCAATTTGTACGACGAGCGGAAGACAAGTGACAGAGTTGATAGCCGCATAACGACGCATTGATGCCTCGAACAAGATGACGTTGACGAAATTGAAGCCTCATCTTTCTTTATCACTCTTCCAGAAAGAACCTAAGCCCTAACTCTACCCGGCCAAGATGAATCAACCGAATCAAACAGCGAAACCTCCATACGGAAAGAGATTGATGATCAACATCGTGGACAACATTTCTGGTAGCGACCCCTCACGGCCGTTTGTTTTCATACCAAGGACCAGCAACCCAAATGACGGCTGCGAACCCGTCACGTATGGGCAGCTTTCCCAAGCAGTTGACTCGGTGGCATGGCAAATCCAGAAGACTTACGGACCAGGGTTTCAACACCGAATTCGTCAGATTGCATACATCGGGGCAAATGACGTCCGATATCCTATCATAGTACTGGGCTGTGTCAAGGCAGGCTACCAGGCGTTCCTCCTATCACCGCGCAACAGCACCGAAGCACAGGAATCACTTCTCGACGAGACTGGCTGCAGAATCTTCTGGCACACTGAACCGTTTGGTCCTTTGGTAAAGTCATGGATTGGGAAACGGCAGATACAGACGGCCACCGTTCCCAGCGTCGACACAATGCTCGCAGCCATCTCTCCACCGTTTCCATATAGTCGCAGTTTCGATGAGGGAAGATGGGATGCGGCTTTCACTCTTCACACCAGCGGTTCCACGGGAATTCCGAAAGCAGTCGTTGTGAAACAAGGCAACTTTGTCATCGCCGATGCCTTGCATGACCTCCCCGAGCTCCACGGAGGCAAGTACCAGTCTCAAGGTTGGGCGGATCGAGCAGAGAGAATTTTCCTCGCCATGCCGCTATTTCATGCTGCTGGGATTGTAGTACTCCTCAGCATGACTCTTTGCTACGATGTCACCATTGCCCTGGGCATTCCAGACCGGCCTCTCAGTTCTGACCTATCGATTCAATGCTTGAACAATTTCGGCGTTCAAGGAGCTCTTCTGCCGCCAGTCATCCTGGAAGAAATGTCCACGAATGAGGATGGTATAGCTGCTTTGAAGAAACTGCAGTTTGTCGCATTCGGTGGCGGTAAGTCATGTCGAGTAGTGCTATAGAGTGCAGTCCAGAGGCTAAATTGTACGCAGGTAATCTCGCGCACAAAGCCGGCAATATTCTCATCAATCGCGGGGTTATAGTCTCCAACGGCATTGCAGCTACCGAGTACGTCTATAGAATTTGATCTTTGTTGACTGAACCGCTAACTTGGATTAGATATTACCCCTACCCGATCCACTTCCAAACTAACATGAAGAACTGGCAGTACTTCATCATCAACAGCCAAGTAATGGGCTGTGATTGGAGTCCTGTTGGAGAAGATGGTCTTTATGAGCTCGTCGTTCGTCGAAAAGACACTCAAGATCCTGGTCATCAAGCCGTCTTCTACACATTTCCTGACCTCGACGAATGGTCAACCAAGGATTTATACAGGCCACACCCAACTCTCCCTGATCACTGGATGTTCTGCGGGAGAGTCGATGACATCATAGTCTTTTCAACTGGAGAGAAACTCAACCCAGTGACCATGGAGGAGATTATCGCAGGTCATCCTTCCGTCAAAGGAGCACTGATCGTGGGACAGGCCCGATTCCAAGCGGCTCTGATGCTAGAGCCCATGCTACCGTGTGAAAAAGAAGAAGAAATCGAGACACTCATTGAAGAAGTGTGGCCTTTGGTGGAAAAGGCCAACGCAGAAACCGTCAATCACGGACAAATTGTGTGGTGGCTCATTGGAGTATCGCCATTGGGAAAGTCCTTCTTGCGCACCCCGAAGGGTACTTTGCAGCGGAAAAACACCGCAAAGCTCTTGGAGGCCGAAATTGAGATGCTCTACCAGAATGGGCTAGAAAACGGTCCTGGGGCATCTATCATCTTGGATGTCAGTAGTCAGGACGGTTTGGCGAAGTCCCTTATTGGCTTGGTCGTAAGCTTGACCGGAGCTCCCAGCCTAGGCGTTGAAACGGACTTTTTCAGCATTTGCCTCGATTCATTGCGAGTTCTTAGCATCGTCAAGATGCTCGAATCGGGCCTTGACGGTGCAGACATCCGACTCGAATCCGGGGTCTTAACACCTCGTATCGTCTACGAAAACCCCACCGCGAATCAGCTAGCTACTGCCCTGCTCTCGGCAGTCAATCAAGAGAGCATCAACGGAACGACTAAAGCCAACTATCAGATTGAGACATCCAAAGAGCTATTGTGCAAGTACACCAAGGACCTACCGCCTTCACGCCCTGGGAAGCCAGAGCCTCTTTATGACGGGCAGACAGTTCTCATCACCGGCACAACTGGCTCTCTCGGAGCATACCTGCTCGATCACCTCTGCAAGCTCCAGAATGTCAAGAAAGTCATTGCTATCAACCGAGGGAATGACGGTGGGATGCTCCGTCAAGTTTCCACGAGTACATCTCGTGGGCTGAGCACCGACTTCTCAAAGGTCGAGTTTCTTGAAGCAGACCTATCGCTTCCTAAGCTTGGTATCAGCCAGATCATATACACACGGTTGTTAGGCATAGTTGATCGCATTATTCACAATGCATGGCCAGTCAACTTCAACAACAGTATCGGTTCCTTCGAGCCTCATATCCGCGGTGTGAGGCACCTTGTCGACTTTTCAGCTGATGCTGCGAGAGTCGTTCCCATTGTGTTCTTGTCGAGTATCAGCACCGCCAGTGGCTGGACTTCAACTGAGCCAGTGCCCGAGGAACGGCTCGAGGAACTAACTCTACCCCGACTGGGATACGGGCAGTCTAAGCTGATTGGTAGCCTTATTTTGGATGCAGCGGAAAGAGAGTCTACGACTCCAACAGCTTCGATTCGGCTTGGGCAGATTGCAGGTCCTAAGGGCAACGAGGGTGAATGGAACCGACACGAGTTTATTCCAAGCCTTATTGCCAGTTCAGTGCACCTGGGTGTCTTGCCTAACCATCTCGGCCCGAGCCAAGTCGTCGACTGGATTCCGGTTGAGGATGTGGCGGCACTCATCTTGGAACTTGCGGGCGTGACAATAGAAGTCCCGGCCTCTGAGATCTCGGGATACTTCCACGCCGTCAACCCTGTCACCGTCAAGTGGTCCGAGTTGACTGCCACCGTGAAGAGGTATCACAGCGAACAGATTCAGGAACTAACCAGTCTCGAGGACTGGGTCTCAAAGCTGGAGAAGAGCGCTCGCGATACCAGAAATCTCAGCAACAACCCAGCTGTCAAGTTGCTTGATACTTATCGCGGAATGCTTAACGCCAAGCGAGTAGGACGCCGACCCGTGACGTTCAGTATGGAAAGGACAAGGGCCCGGAGTCCAACCATGGAGCGGCTGAGTGGGATAACACCTGAGCTCATGTTGAACTGGTGCCAGCAATGGAACTTTTAGGCATGTGGAGTTGAGCATGCGTTATGAAATTCTTTGCGGTGAAATTGAATTGGGTCGAGATGACGTGGATCAAAGGAACATCGAAGGATTTATCCGTGGTCTTTTCTTTTCCAATGACAATACCACTACGCTTGGAAACGTTGCACATATCTCCCATGCGAGTTACACTTCTGTTTGCCGCCAGAAATCTACCGGGCCTCAGACTTACATTGATCTAATCGCATGAACACTTGAATACTAGAGCATTAATACGGAGATACCATCTTTTGCTCTTAACATCCCTTTGCTCTTAACCTCTATCGATGCAGCATCAAAAATCGTCCAACCTACTTCCAATGTCACGTTCCCTCACCAGATCGAGTAATAACTTCCCCAGTGCCGAATCCGTGATTCCGAATCCAACACCCCTGTACAGGACAAGTCCACTTGCTAGCCATTCATCCATTTCCTTCTTTATTTTCTGATTGCCCGTTTTCTGGGGATTTACCAGCTCTCCTAGCTCAAGCATCTTGTCGGTTGGCATGTTTGCCTCCTCGATTCCCCCGGCCTCCAGAGCGCAAGCCTCGCGGCTGTCGACCAAGATGACTCAACCGTGTTGATTGGAGACCTGACTTGGACTATAGGCACCAAGGTCTGATGTTGTGATGGCTCGTAGGAGATCTCGATCAATCCCTCGCATGTCGAGCTTGTATGAACCAATGGCAGAGATATACCGTGTCTTGCGATGACCTTTTTCGCTTGTGAATCATTCGGCGGGAAAGACAAGCTTTTTTGAAGGCATGGTACAGAAAATGACATCGGCCTGCTCGATAACCGAAAGCTTGTCTTGGAATGCGCTAGGTGTTGACGATTCGGAATCGATAATGGTGAACTTGACGTTTGCAGTAGCCTGGACGCTCCCCCTCGTCATCCATCTGATCGATCAACTGCTGTGCGCGTTTCGCAGATCGATTGATGGTAGTGATGGTAGTGATGGTCGTAACATCTGCACCCCAAAGAACCAAGGCTAGTTGGAGATGCTGGATCGCCTGCTTGCCTGCTCCAAACATGACGATGTGTTCAGTCCGTGTTCGATACCCTGTACAGCAGAACGGAGGCGAGCGCGGTCCGAAACGCAGTTAACTCCTCCAAGTTGACGATCCCGATACATCTATCCTGTTCGTCACAAAGCACAAGCACGCCGCGTCAAGGGGAACCGGACGGTTTCGGCGGTGGAACGTCGACGATCTTGACCGAGACGCCGTCGGAAATCGCCGCAGGCATGAAAAGCGTGATTTGCCCGTTTGGCCGGGCTACAGCTTGACGGTGAGGCTGGTATTGACTCTCATCGTCTATGGAGTACGATGAGAATGGGGCTTCAAGTGTGTTTGCCAAGGACGATATCTCCCTCTTCCCGAAGCTGGCCAGCAAGGACTTGACATTTCTGTCTGATCACACGCTGAAGTGCATTTGGAGCTGTCTTGCCGTAGTGGGGAAGGCAGACGATTTAATTGGGATACCTGGTGATGGACGCAAAGTACTATATCGATTGGAGAGATGCGAGAGTGAAAAAGGTGATAAAGGGGAGAGAGACTTGCGAATCAAGGTAGATTCCCGTAGGTGAATGCGTTTGAACCTCATTGATGCTTTCTTTCTCGGGGGTTGAGAGCTCAAGCACAGTCGGATGTTTACGACAAAATGTTCGATACAAGACAGATCATATGGGCGCAGTGACGGTTGTTTTCTAAACCACAATATGGTCGACTTCTTGGTCGGTCTCTTTCAGATCGGGAGGCCCATCCAACCCCGATGGTCGGAGTGGGAGACCAGATAGGAGAGAAACCTAGAAGTATTCATTCACTAGGGCATGATCCGTCAGATAACTGATACTTTAAATTGTGATGTTCTGCTTTTAAGCATCTTTAATACCTATCACTCCGTGGGGAGATAAGAACCCCGAATTTGGAGTAAACTAGCGTTATCATAGTCTCTGTTTGCTCATTTAGCAAGTGTCGGCGTGAGATTCCGATAGTTGTTCGGCTCGAAATAGTAGCGTCTTCCTCGCGATTACTCTACAGTCTCCCCTCCTTCGGGATAAAGCCATCAGCATTCCAAGTTACTAAAAACCTCTCAATCTCATCAAATAATTGTCAAGAAGAATGCCTCCCACACAACAAAAGAATGTCACCATCGTGGGTGCAGGCGTGATTGGGCTCTCCGTTGCCCTGCTACTGTCCGAGGCCGGATACAAGGTTCACATTATTGCTCGAAATCTGCCTGGCGATCAGTCAACTGGATTGGCAAGTCCATGGTGAGGTTCCTCCATCATCGAGTTGCTTGTGGATGTCTGATGCCATTCAGGGCCGGTGCACTTCTCGCTCCACATCCCGATGTCGGGTTCCCTGATCTTCAAAGAACGTCGTTGCGGGTGTATAAGGACTTGGCTAAAAGCGATCCTGCTTTAGGCGTCAGAGTATGTTCTTCCTATGTGATGAAGTGGCACATTTACGGACGTCTCTCCAGAATATCAAGGTTACTGAGTTCAACGACGATCGTCCAAAGGATGTAGAAATATGGTACAAATCCAAAGTATCCAACAACTGGACCAATCCAAACTGCCGGCGGGTATGACCCTTGGGTACGTCTACGATGGACTTGTCGTCAACCCGACCCAATATCTTCCCTGGCTCGTTCAAAGGCTCAAGAAAAACAAAGTGTCGTTCACTTGCAAAACGCTCGAATCGATGGAAGAACTTGCAACATCGACCGGTGCAGGAGTCCTGATAAATGCCTCCGGTCTCGGTGCCAATACATTTGCCATGAGTCTTCGCTCAGACATCCTCACTTGCGTCAATTCCATGACTAACGGTGCGTTTTCTCAAGTTGTCAACCGCGATGTTGTCAATGATATTGTTGAATTTCGTCCTTCTAGAACGGGCTGAATACCTATGGAGCGGAAGGGAAAACTTTGTTCATGCCTATGCTTTTCCAGCTTAGAATATCTTTTCGCTTTTGGCGCTGCTGAGAGGGTGCGTGAGTTGGTGTTGCAGATGCCGGCGCTTGCAAAGTTGTAAATAGGTGTAGGTCATCTCGTTAACGGAACCGCCTATACGCACTTAGTCTTGATACAGATATAAATAATTACCTTGATTCAAATGTAACAAGTTCGGAGATACATGCCTGTTGATGACTTCGTTCCCATCCTATAAATCTCCACACTATCGCCCTCCCCAAGACTGATACAATGTGGGGCTTTTATCACCTGCCACACAATATGAGCAACCAACATGATGGTACGAAGTCGGGCCAATATTCGTCCGTATATGTGCGCCTTCGTAGTGTCGAGGCCAGGCAACCAATCAAGCAGTATTCGCTCCGATACCCCGCTCCTTCAGACACTCAAGACAAGAAACACGGTCTCATCGATGTTGCGGTCTTGCGACGATTATTCTCACTTTATGACTGATTAGATCGTCATCTACGTCACTACCCATATATCACATCTCAACGCCAAACGATGACTTCCCGGTACCAGTACGACTACATCAAACCAGGCAACATTCGAGTCCTGCGCTTAGTCTCCGTAACACCCGAGGTCATATTAGACATTGAACATGTCAGTCTTGACTCGAATCCCACCTACAACGCTCTCTCGTACGCATGGGGCAAACGCAAACCTGTCTTCACCAGTCGCGTCTTCATCAAAGATCGGTTCATAGACGTAACGCCAGGTCTCCACGAGTGTTTGCAGCATCTCAACGGATATGTCGGGTCGAACATCTGGGTCGACGCCATTTGCATCAACCAGGTTGACAATGAGGAAAAGTCGTATCAAGTTCAAGCAATGGCTCGCGTGTACCGCCAGGCGACAAAAGTCCTTGCTTGGCTGGGTCCCAGCGCCGACAACAGTGATCAGGCCATCAAGGGTATTGACACATGGGGCAAAGCAGTGTCTGACGCTGGTATTCTCGACGTTGAGTCCGAAATTTTTAGCAAATGGCCAGATGTTGGAGATGATCCAAAGCTGGTGAAGTCGAAAGACACATTGCTCGGCCTCATGCAGAAGGCAGCCGACCTTGAAGGTGATGTTAATCGGGTCGACGAACGATTGCCGAGGGTGGCACTGGCACAACTTACCGACAGGCCGTATTTTACGCGTGTATGGGTGAAGCAGGAAATGACACTAGCGGACAACGCGGTCATTCTATGCGGCACGCGTTCCACCGCAGTCGAATACTTGCATGCCATCATCCTCTTCTATGGCTTGCTCCAGCCCTGGGAGATCTCTGAGTGGAGAGCAGGCAGGATAGTACGGATTCCAGGGCCATTTTCTGAGCAGGAGTTGATGAATGCAGAAACGCCATGGGAGCTGTTGAAAACTGTAAGTGCCAGCGATGCACCAGGTCGTCTACTATCAGGACGGAGGAGATACCAACAGGATGGAGCAGATCCATTGCATATGCACCTTCAAAATGCATATGTACGCCCTAGAGCTCAAGTTCTGGATTGCGAAGACCCAAGGGATAAGATATGGGGACTTTTGGGCATTGCTGCAGATACAGATGAGCTGGAACTCAAGGCGAGCTACACCATCAGCGCGGAAGTGGTCTATGAAACGACTGCCAGAAACCTATTACGACAGGGCCGTGTCGACATGTTGAAATGGTGTCGCTCTAGACAGGTCCGGCCACCTTCTTGGGTTCCGAACTGGGAGCTTCCTATCCGGAATCCGTGGAGCGAGGACCTAGGGATGCCTCTTTTCAAGGCAACCGGCACTAAACAGCAGCCGAGGTCGGACGAGACGCAGTCCGTTTTACCCGGGTCTATTCGTTTGCACGGAATTCTGGTGGACACGATCACGGATACTGGTTCTTTGTGGCGAGCCGACTTCGACGACAACTTCGACCAGACAGTCTTCCGCACAATGGTCCACAACCTCACAGGCTTCTTGGAAAAGTCCCGGTACTCTGAAGACCAGAGGATGGATGCAGCATGGCGCATTCCGATCGGAGACAAGGAGTTTCAAGAATCCAATCCATACTTTCTCCGGGCAACACAGCGCTCGGAGAAGCAGTTCCAAGCTCTCACTTCCAGGATGATAGATAGCGACATGATGGCTGCAACGTATTCGTATCAGGCGTGCATGGGCTATAATTTCATGGCGCGGCCGATTCTTTCCGGGAAAGGGTATGTTGGGATCTGTCCCAGCGACGTTGAGCCTGGAGATATTGTGGTTTTGTTGTTTGGAGGGAGTACACCGTTTGTTTTGAGGCCGCGGACGGGTGGTCAAGGTGGGTATTTGATTGTGGGAGAGGCGTACGTTTATGGCATTATGGATGGAGAAGCTGCTAATGATGACTCTACAACCGTATTTGACCTATGGTAGATCTGGTGGATTGGGTGTAGTCGAGGACCCCTCCCAATGTTACAGTTCATAGATATCGCAACACTTCTATATTAACATCGCTAATCCCCATTCATCTCACAGGATCGTACTTATTCCCACACTCTTTCAGGCTGGGCCTCGTAGATGTGCAAGATACCCTTATTCTGGTACGCAACCAGTACAGCCTCAACCTCCCATCCTCCACGCTTACATCCATTGCACCTTGCGTTATTCTCCTGCCACGAGAGCTCTTCACCCTCAACCAACAGTCTCATTCAGTCGATGTTGACAAGTGCCAGACTACCTAGGGTGTATCCGCTAACGATACCAACACCCGACCACAACATATCACTCTCCGCCGTACTCTTCGTTCGTGTTATGTACTCCTACTGTTGATAACATATCGATCGTTGCCAAAAGGCACCATTCCTTCCGGCTGAAAGCTTTTGCCTTCAAGAGGGACGCTGTCGATCTTCTTCTAGACTGTTGACCTTCCCAAATCCAGGACGCGCTCGATGTTCCGTTTTCCCCGTCTAACTCGCCATGTGCTTTGGGAAGGGGCGAGGAAACGAGCGGGTCATCGGTGTAGTAAGAGACAAATGATGTAGTCATCACGTCGTTCTTTTACTTGTTCCATGAGCTGAAGGCCCAGTGATGGCAAGAAAATGAGCAGGAAAGTAGACAAATCATCACATCGCGTCCTGGGCAGTGCTATCACACGTGATGCAGGGTCCTAGAGCGCAGAGTTCATAGACTTAAGCAGCGCGCCTATAGGCTCACCAAAACACAGCACTCCAAATTTCATAACTTAAGTAGGTAGTTAAAGAGCTACAATCTTGTCCTTGAATGTCTCTGAGTAACGTTCGTTTGAAGAGTTCCACAGTGTTCTTCTAACCCTAACCTAACCCTATTTATATTCAGAGGTACCACAGTTAGACTCCTTTTTCCAAACCATGATCCTACTATTTGCAGTTTGGTTTCTCTATAGAACTTGCGTTCAAGCTTCTCTCGCCGTATCTAACGTTGACTTCGGTTCACATCTTCTCACCTAACTTGATTTATACCTATCATTTAACTAGAAACACTTTTTGATTAAGCCTATCATGCATTAATAGCGCTAGTACTTACTGCTCTAGACTAAACGTAGCTTAGCTAATTTCCTTGCATTAGCTGAGTTGAGAAAACTTCTGATTTTGTCTTGGGTTACTGTATATAATAATAGAGTGGCATAGGGAATCTTGCAGGGCGAATCACACCCCCAGGGAGATCTAGCTTCGTGAAGACTTGCTGAGATGTCAATTACGCCTATTAGGGGCATTCTCAGTATAACTGTGACCTAGCTCTTGTAAATATTCTTGTGGCCGAGTAGAAAAGACCGTCCATATCAACGTAGCTGAAAGCGTCTTTCTCACCGGAAGAAACGACCCGGAGCTTGCCGATGGTTTCGCGTCCATACAACTCAAGATAAGCATAATGGACTTAGAATTTAATATGCTAATACGGGACTGTCATTGCTTGAACAGACCCCCAACAGCTTGGACCTAGAAATAGAAATGGACTATTTCCTGCTCAGCTTTTGTTTCTCAATTCTTGGCAACATTAAGCATTGTTTCAGTCATAAACTACTGAGAACGAAGAAAAGCCTTGATATAGGGGTAAAACTTGTATTATTCAACAGAAACCATCAGTCAACTTCGCAGTTCTTTCATAAACTCAAGCGGCTCCCGGATGACACCCGCTTTCATCAAGGCTGACTGATCGTCCTAATCATCCGCTCCACAGCTCATAGTCAACTCAAGGCATTACAAATGACGCAGGGGAAGGAACAGACAGTCAAGCTCTTTGCGGTCTCGTTCAAATAACCTCCAGTCAAACAGACCTGCCTCGAGGCTCTTGAACGTAATCCCGGTATCAGCCAGGGCGGGCAGCACCTTCTCGAGAGCCCTCACACCTAAGCTGTTCTCGCGGAGATCTAAGTGGTCATACTCTCGACATCTGACTCTATCCCGTCTGAGCAGCTGGGTTCCACAAAGGATATGCTGTGATTAGGGATGGGATCCCTCCGGGGAGGCCCTGTCTGTATCAGTGCAGAGGCTTCTGGATTCTTTTGAAAGCGTGCCCGGATAAGCTCGTGACTAGAGAAACTGTCCGCATGGAAACGAGGCTCTTCGTGGCAGAAACCGTGAGGGCCGTATTCCTTGACGTGCAGAAACCAGCAGGTCCGGGACCAAATCTCGGCTGGAACCGCCCCTACCGCGTTGGTGCTATTGAAAGCGACCATAATGTGGATTCGCGTGCTTGAGGATATGGCTCAGGCGTAGGAAAAGAATGTCAAAGGTTTATCTCAATGCCCAACGATGAACGAGATATCACGCTCATCAGGATCGGGATTATATGGATCCAGGGGGTCAAGACCGGCAGAAGAGACACGAAATGAGCTAATTGAGGAGGCTGGAAAAAATCACTGCAAAGATGTCAAGCACTAGATAAGCTGTCTATGCTGGGTACCTGTAGTGGAGTTCCTGGACTTTTACCCAGTATCGCCGTGGTTATTTTACTCCACAGAAGATTAGGACCATACAAGGGGGAAAAAGCATCGTGGTGCTTTCATCCTGACAAACACCAAAAGTAGGTGTGGAATCATGCTGTATGTAATTAGTGAGGCCAAAACAAGGCCACCAACAAGAGCGCTTTTGTCAAGTACGGCTTGGCAATAACCGGATACAACGATGGGGCTACATCAATTGTATGAGTTCAGTAAGCCTGAGAAAATGGCATCCAAATTTCTTGTCTTACATCTCACAGAATCGTCATCCTCGAAATCGCGCAAGAATTAGCGTTCAGCGAAACACCTAGAACGTCTCGTTACAGCAATCTTCAGAACACTGTTCGTTCATTATTTCATCCACCACTAGAAAGCGCAAAATTCGCCGAAACTCACTATCAATCGACCGTGGTTGCCTAGAAAACTGTACGTCTGCTTCATTTAACACGCCACAAGCGCCAGACTTTTAGCAGGCGCTTGCAACTAAGTATCATGGCCACTTCCGATGAAATGCGCGGAGTCCAGGAGCTCGGGGCAGTGGAACGTCTTGAGGCCCATGACGATTCGGAAATGAAGCATCTCTTCAACGCCATACGGGCCAGAGACGCGGAGAAAACCGAGTGCCTACTTGTGGAGCGACGCATCTATCATGACTGCAAAGACAGTGACGGCCGCACGCCTTTGTCATGGGCCACGGAACTGGGGCTCTCGGAGGTCGTTGAACTGTTACTCAAGTCAACAGATGTCAATGTGAACGAAAGAGACAATGACGGCCGAACACCGCTTTCATGGACAGCAATGTGGAAGCATAAGCCTGCAAAGAAAGCAACAACGATGAAAGCCAACACCATAGACTATTGGAAGATTTTGGAGCTCCTGCTTCAGAGCAGTGGCATTGATGTCAACTCAAAAGATGTCAACGGCTGAACACCGCTGTCATGGGCTGCAAAGAAAGGGCAGAATCTGGTCTTGCAATTCTTACTGGGTGTGGACGGTCTCGAAATCAACTCAAAGGATAACGATGGTCGGACTGCATTATCTCTGGCTGCAGAATATGGAACTCGTTCAAGCGTTCTAGACCTGGTAAGAAACGCAAGCATCCATCTGAATTCCAAAGACAATGACAGTCAAACGCCGCTGTCTTGGTCTGCAAGAGCTGGAAACAGGCGACATTGAAAGCGTTACTTGATTCTCAAGGCGTTGATTTGAACTCCAAAGACAACAGCGGCCGCACGCCCTTGTCATGGGCCGCAACAGTCGGGAAAGTCCAAGCCCTGGAAGATCTGGTAGGGAGGGATGAGATCCACCTCAATTTGAAGGATGTCGATGGTCAAACACCATTATCTCACGCGACACAATCAGGACACAGCGCAATCGTGTCAATCCTGGTCAACCACGACGGTGTTGATATCAACTGCAGAGACGAAGACGGCCGGACGCCACTATCATGGGCTGCACAGGAGGGGAACGAGAATATTTTTCACTGCCTACTCAGTACAACAGACGCCAACGTCAACATCGCAGATTGCAGATGATGGACGCCATTGAGGTGGGCAGTTGAGATGGGACACATCGAGATGGCGAGGCAAATGATACCCCGAGACAGCTCCACGTTATATGAAGCGGTACGACAAGGAAGCGACATCGCTGTGGATACGCTCCTCAATGCTGGCTATGACATCAACAAGTGGAACGCACGCGACAGTTCCCCGTTAGACGCCGCACTTTTCCTCGCGAGGTTTAACCTCTCCAAGACCTTGATTCATGGAGGAGCAGACATCAACATGCAATACAACCAAGGGATGACACCACTCAAGCTAGCCTTCGACCGAGACGACACAAAAGCCGTTGAGTTTCTCGTTGAGAACGGAGCACATACTACTGACATTCAACTCTCCGAATGGTTCAAGTTATACCAACATTCAAATGTTATATGTCTGACAGAAAGCAACGACACACGGCAATTTGTAGTCCCTCTTTCAGAAAACGATATCTGGTATATAGGACGCGAAACTTCAAACGTCCCTGTCGCAAGTAGGCGCTTCTTGTAAGTTGCTCTTTTCTATACTACATTTTGGAATAATTTTTAATTTAGTTGTATAAGTCTGTTCAGAGACTCCTTAGCTTGGAAACGGTCGTTTTCTCATAAGAGGGTAGGGAAACCGTTGAGCCCCTCTAAGATAGCGTACACTTTGCCTGAGTCATACATAGGACTGCTGCCTAGTGATGAGCAACGCTTTTATTTAGGGCTCTCTATGCCTGCAGAACATGTTTCAAGTGAGCAGAAACAGTTTTCAATACCCAACCTGGGTGAGAGCAGAGTAATGTGGACTATCCCGCCAAAAGACGAGCTGCAGAGAGAGGCTGTGAACTATTTCAGCACCTTGCAGAGTACTAGTAGTGCAATCCCGGAAAAGGGCAGCGAGCTTCTCAGGCAATTCATACTCGACATTGAGAAAGTAAGGCTTCGGATTTGCGACGAGGCTGAAGCCCATACGTCGAACTGTGTGAGTTTCTCTTTGTATCTCTTCCCAGCACCATGCTAACAATTTGTGCGGCGTCTCGATCAACAGAGAGAGAAGGGACAAAGCTCTGAACTAATTTATCGCCTAGCAGAGGATGCACGCAAGTGGACTGAGCTTCGGGGCATGCTAAACGAGCATGTCGAAGACGTTGGGACATTTGCTACAGAATATTGTCGACGGTTCACTGAAGGACAAGGTCTGGAGGAAATCGAGCATGCACTTGTGAAGCTACAACAGGAAGTCAACGATCGCCTCAGCAAGCTCGATCAAACGGTGAGGGATCTATTGCAGTTTGTAAGTACACTAACACATCATGAAATTGTCCCCATTCACGACTATAGGAATTCGCCTGGGTATCAATTACCGAGGCCCACAGGTCCACCAGCCTCGCAACTAGTATGAAACGGCTCAGTTGGATTACCGTAAGACTTCTCGAGCCATGTTATTTAACTCAAGCTGATCCGTACAATTCATCTTTCCCCCAGCAATGTTTGCTTCCGTGAGTCTTCAAAGCTTAATTCCAATTGTTGTGCTTTTTGGAGAACTGACCAATATATTTACTTACAGAGTCTCTTTGGCATGAATGTCAATTTGTCCGAAAACAACCCTGATTGGCGTTGGTATATTATAGTTGCAGGAGTCACGCTGACAATGACTGTTATCGGATGGCTGACATTCACGTACAATTCGGTTCGTAACCCTTTTCTTGGAGCGTCCAACAGGCAATTCTAACAAATCCAGGGCATCGAATCTTGGTTTGAACGCTGAGCAACTAGAACACTACGGAAGCCGACACAGAATGGCCCTGTAGGAGACGTTGAGTCATTAGATATCGTCTGAAGGTAAATGCAGTGGTGGCGGATGGATCGAGCGATCAATGCTGTCGCGGACATGACGAGTTCCCAACCTGATCAAGAGATTTCTCGAGAACGTTTTCACAACAGCGTTTCTCAAGCCATATCAATGAATGTACTTTGGGTCCGTGTACTACGAATCATCTTCATCCTGCTTAAGTGTTTCTCGCAAAATTGCCACATCGGGCTTGGTAGTTTTCTTTGGACGTAAGCTACTGCACTCCGCATTTTGCAGTCAAGCAACGTGTGTAATCCGACTAGAGGCTTCTCGGAATAGTGCCGCATCTGGTTACGTTGAAGGCTGTAGATAACTTATCCGCTGAAGCTCGCTATCAGCTCTAAATCATGATTTACGCGCACTTATCATCTCCCCGTACAACTATCTGAATCGGCGTCGTAGTACACCAGACTCCAATACATTGCTGCTATTAGTGAGGTTGAGGCTTGCTTCGTCATTACCAAGACGACGTAATCCAGAAAAGGAATGATAAGACATGGTTTCTGAATGCGTACGGGTCTGGTGACGCTGTACCATAAATAGAGGATGTTTCCGGCGAAGCTCAAACTACTTTCTCCAACTCGCACCTCGAAGTTCGCCACACTCCTTTTCTTTCTCAAACCTCAACATGGCTCTGAGTAGCACGCCCCTCGGTGAAGGGAAACTACAGGCCGGCTTTCGAGCTTCACCCTGGTTGCCATGGCATTCGCCATGCCCATGTGTTCTCCAGTCGACCCCACGCATATCGCTGACTGAACAGCAAGTGGATCGCTCTCGCAGGTTCCATAGGTCTAGTTCTCCTTTCTGGCGGTCCTGTGTCTCTCCTGTACGGCTTCACCGGGATGCCCATAGTGGAACTCATCTACCAGGCAACAAAATCAGAGTAGCTACAACAATACTCAGCCTGATGCTTGGGGTCTGCTTCATCAACGGTACCAACTCCAGCCTGAAAAGTGCCAGCCGACTGCTCTACGCCATGGCCAGAGACAATGGCATTGTCTTTCACAATCACTTCTCCCACATCCAGTCTGGGCTTGACGTGCCTGTCCACACCATCATGCTTTGTTATATCTTCAACGTGACTTTTGGTCTGCTCTATTTAGGTCCCAGCGTTGCCTTTAGTGTATACGTCGCGTTGTGTACGATTCTTTTGAATGTGTCGTTGGCTCTTCCGGTTCTTATACTTCTTATCAGAGGCAGAGCGGTCTTGATGAGTATCAGAGTGATACTAGTCACTTTAAGCTTGGGACATGGGGATACGCTCTGAATTGGGTTGCCGCTCTGTTCGTTGACGTCACTTCGATTGTGCGTTGACACTTTGGTTCTCTTCGACCGTTCTCACGCTAATATTTGGCCAGTTCTTCTGCTTTCCTTTAGGCCTACCGGTATCAGGAGATACGATGAGTAAGTCATGTCTTTGGGCTACGCCAAACTTTCAGATTGCTAATTATCACACTACGTGTGCGTAGTAATGGAAATATTCTCTATATTCACTGTAGTGTACTGGCTAGTTTATGGGGATTGATTTGAGGGCCCGGTCACGACCATGGCGATTTGAGTGGTTCAAGACTTGCGATCAAATACTAAATGCCTACGTCATAGAAGCTTGACATCATTCTTAGAGAAAAAATGCAGTCGACGAATGACAATACTCACTCTTAGGGAATAGATATCAGATGCCAGGACTTAATTCGATAAACAAGCATTTATTCTATGTGCATTCCTGGTTTCCCGGACCACATTTCTTGACTGTGCACTTAAAACCTAAACCATATAAACTGCAAGACAGAACAATAGTCCGACGAGACCTAGAGCTCTAAGTAATCTCCTTCCCCAAACAGCGACCATGTAAAGCTAATAAGGATTAATAAGTTCGTCGACTGGAATCAGGCGAGGTCAATGGCCGTTGTGATATCCGATGAGCGTATGCATGTACCGGTTGCAGAGCTTTTGATCCTTCAAATTGATACTAAAACAGCAAAATCGCTCATTAGAAGATACCTATCTTCAAGTCATGGTTTCATTGTCTCGTGATACATAATAACCTAGCGCAGGTCAAAGCCTGGCTAAAAGAAATTGCCAGTCACAATCATCTCCTAACTAGGAGTCTTTCGTGGACTCCTCATCTCTTCGAGGTCCCCATTCCTCACGACCCGAAACACTCCTCCCGTCTTTGTCCCCGTTTCGCAACTATGGTGCTGGAAAGCCAACTCTCTTTTCGCAAGTATTTGGGTAATGGCTCGGCGCCGCTGGTCCCATCGTCATGTAGCAGAGCATCTAGCTCTGGGTTTTGAGTAGTCCGTAGGATAGTCGAAAAGGAGGATCCGAACGATAGAGACAAAAGCCAAATGCAGATGAATCCGACCAGAACCAGCACGACAGTGATGAACACTCTTACGCCATACGCAATCAAGAGATTGCGAGGCTTGTATGAATACACGTTTTGTGGGGTGCGGATCTTGACGTTTCCTACAGAAGCAACAGTATTGTGTTGACTTAGAGCGAACCATTAGTAAATAAATGCTTCAGAAGAACACTACCACTTGAGAACCTACAGAAAGACCGAATTGCTGAAAAGACTCAACGTCGTGTTGGTAACGAGCTGTTCCAATGCATCGCTCTGGTCATGTTGGCAAGGGTATGCTCTTCTGATTGATCATTGTCTGATGCACGCGTCACGGCCGCTAGTCTCTGCATCTCTTCTGTTTGCATGAGAATCGTGGAAGTGATGTGCGTGCTTGCTGATGTGATGTAGCCATATTGCGATAACCTCAAAGTCCCAATCAGCAGGCCGTCGAGGGCATTTAAGATGACGATGTATGCAACCTGGGGGACAGATTGGGGTTCATAAAAGCTGCCTTGACTAGATTTGACACCGTTCATCCTAATGCTATCTCGCACGATAATGTCCTGTTGATCATTTTTGAAGTTGAAGTCTACAAGGTAGGATGAGTTGTAAAGACCGCATTCAATCGTTGAGTTTGCGGTCCCATCGGCGTTTGGGACAACTACATACAATCTTGCGTGATCGGTAGACGTCTTAGAGATGTCGTAAGTCGCTACCAGGCCTCTCAGCGTCGTGTTCAAGATCGCATTTAGTCCGTAAATAGCGTCGAGTTGCTTGCTTCCTTCTTCATCCAAGTCCGTTGGGTTGGTCTGCGGGACGAAACTAAGATAGCTGAGTCGGTTGGCGGTGGTGAAATCTTAAGAATGCACTCGCTCAGACAAGGCGGAATCTTATGAATCGCGCCGCATGATAGAGAAGGTCCATAAAACTCGACAGAGTAAGAACAGTTTGAGAAGGGGGCCGGGATGTGCGTGATGGAGCCCTGCGAGACGACGGCTGCGGTTAATCTTGCTATTGCGTTGGATGGAGCGGCGTAAGTAGCTCCTCCGCTTCTTGCGTACTCGGCGAAGATCTTGGGAGAGGCGTAGTCGATGACTGGTAGTGGCATGCGCAGTGTTGATTCATTTAGTTGCTGAGCTTGCTGCACAATGAGGGCCGAAGGCGTGACAATGGCAACCAAAGGAAGTAGTCTAGAGTATCTGCTTAGTAGGGAGCATGGCTGCATGTGCATTCTCCTTACCACATGATGAAAGCAACCAGGATCAGCGCCGGGCACCGAACCCAAATCTCCCCGGTTGCAAACCCGTAGATATTGTTGACAACACTAATCACCGCATCAATCCCGTTGAGTGAGATATCCTGGGACCTCAACGTGTGCCAGAGCAGTTGAGTATACGCCAGGCCAGCCGCGGCCGTCAGTGAGGCTTTGACTAGAAACGCCAGACCGGTGCCGATGCGCAGATTCCACACCTGCTGGTCTGAGCTCATGACGACTTGTCCGTCGAGGGAGGCGTAGAAGAGGTGATGGCCGATGGCTAGCATCGTGCCGACCAGGACACTGCTGACCATCAACGTGGGAGTTACCTAGTGCGCCTGGAAGCGCATTCCGCTCTTGGAGCTGAAGCCCCAGGAGCGAGGCATGTTTGCGACGGCGGAGAAAAGTGTATCAGGTTGTGAGGGCGGCGTCAAGCATTAGATGATGGCCGCTAGTGAGTTGGTATGGCGTGAGATGCTCACTTTTAATCCCGCTCATAGGCAACGGCGAGTAATTATAGAACCACAGCCACAGTCGATGTGAAACAGATTCATGTCTCTCTACTGGGCCGTGCCGTGCTTAGCAATAGGCTGTTCAACCTTGAAACGAGTGGAACGACAAGGATATTAGCGAAGTAGCTAGGCTGATTTGTGACGGGGATAGTAATTATGGGTCGCACAGTGAGAACAAGTCGAGATGGGTAATAGAACAGTCGCATGTCGGCGCTTAAGAATAAGGGATCTATTTGGCGCGTGAATGATGCTAAGCTTGTCATGACTATTTTAAACCATGAATTTTTTTTCTTCATCTATAGAAAGACTTGTAATCGCACAGTCGCCGTCCCATTTTGAGACGTTAACCTACAAGACGCAAGCTAACTCATCGAGCATGGAGGCTGCACAGCAAGCATAGCCCGATACTGGGATACATCACACATGTACAAGCACGCACATCAAGCATTGTGCAACCCGGTTTTTTGCATGATTAATACTCATCCAAGAGATACAAGTTAGAGGCGGGCTAGTGAAATCTTCGCTACTATGTTTGTTAGGCATCACACTTTACTCTTCATTCAACCCTTGAAACGGCCTACGACTACCCGTCATGCAACGATGGAAGGAGAGACTGGCGGTTAAGAAGCCTCAACAGGTCATCTACCACTGATAAGCAGCTGGGTTGAAGCTGTCACATCTACAAGTATGCATATCAAAGGCTCGTCTTTCCTAGTGCCTCTATTTCTAAGCTGGGTTCTGACATTGTGGATTCAACACCTTGGTGATCAGACAATCCCAAGCTCAACATTTGCCCAAAATAATCCAGAAACCTACTTCAACTAATAGAGTAGCTTTTTGTGTCCTTCTGTCGTCATTTTATACATACTTCATCGGTAATAATATTGGTCACCCAATACTTATAGCACCTGAACTACACCCACAAGCCGTGAAATACCACCCCAGCGACCGCTCAATATTCCTCAACTTCGGTGACACATCAATCCCTTTCTTTCCCTCCATCATGCTCAGCAACGGCGTTGCCATCAATGAACTCTTATCAACATCCTCCAAAATCTCTTTGATGCCCTGGCGCACATCGTCATCACGACACTTGTACAGCACGAAGATGAGCGGCCGGATGATTGCATTATCCAAGACGGCAGCCTTGTTGCACCGTTGTTGCATCTCTCGCGTAGTTTTCATCATGTCGAGATAAATCGCCTTCACATCTGGCAGGACGTTGGAGTCCCGGCGGTGGTAAAAATGGAGGTTTGTCAGTGTTTCGAGATAGAGGGTTTCGAGAGTGCATGCGTTGAGGTAGGTGTAAGGATCTCCGACTTTCCGTTGTCTCGCGGATTGGAGGAGGGGCACCAAGCTGCTGTGCCAGCGATATAGCGCTGCGAAAGGCTCCTCCCAAGCTGTGTTCTCGACCTTTGTCTGGTTCTGGTTCGTTTTGAGATCAGACGAAGACCGGGAGGATAACTGTCCCTTGGGAACAAACGGTTGCATGTGGTGCACCAGGAAATTCTGCGCCACATCCCACCATTTCAGAGCCTCGGCCAAATCTCGAAACGACGCTGGCATATCATGGACGAGGTACTTGTGCTTGCGAAACTGGCACCACTTGTGCAGCTCGTGGTTGATCGCGGACCCGTTGACGCCTAGTTCCAAGGCCCAGGGATGCGTAGTCAGGCGCTGTAGCATGTCGAACAGGGCTGACTCAAGAGCGGAAAAGGGCAACTGCGACAACGACAGCCCTGTTTCTTTACATCTCTGGTCGAAATATGCCTCGGTGATGCGATGTCCGTGGTTGAAGTGCGCAAACGCCGTCGGCATATCGCCACGAATCATGTCATATGTCACAAAGAGAATAGACACAACAGCCACAGTCAACAACGCACTAGTCGTCGAGTCCGTCTCCCTAATAGCGCGAAGAGCCCGATTATAGTGCACGAGAGAAAGCCTGTACTGAGCTTCGTCGGCACACGGATCCGAGTAAGGGTTCGTGAAGGCGTTGGCGGCGCCGCCGATGGCGCTGCAGATCTCACGCACGGCGACGTCTTGCTGGGCGATCTGGGGCGTCAGGGCGGAGAGCATATTGATGGGCAGCGTACCGGATTGCTGGTTGAAGAAGAGGAAGACGGAGAAGAAGTCCCATTCCTGCTGGTTGTTGAAGGCCGAGTTGGGCTCTGTCAGGATGCGGCAGTCGGAGAGTTGGTCTCGCTGGGACTTGGTTGTGATGGCGGTGCCGGTGATGGGGAGGATGTCGCAGACGCGGGCTGAGGAGATGCATTTCTGACAAGACGGTCTTGCTTGGTCGCATCTGATACGCCGTCGCCTGTTTCAACGGTGTCAACTCGACGGATCTAGGAGTTGCTACGAGCGGTGTGGACGGACTTGCACTCCCTGCATCCAGATCGCGTCTTGGGGGCCTTTGTCTTTGTAGCTCTGGGCCGGTCGAGGACCAAAAGTCCTGTACCAGGCGGCTTGTTCTACAGTTGAGACGAGCAGAGAGTTAGTTGAAGCGTGGACTCAGACTAGGAGACAGGCCCACCTTGGACCGCAACTGTGAGACGTCTCCCTGGGTGGCCGCCATTGCTCCGGTAACGATAATCTGAGGCTGAATATGCAAAGATTCCTTATGTCCCGCGAATCCAAGTCGTCGTCGCGAATTAATTCCACGCAAACCGTTGAAGCGAGAAGGATTCTTACGTCCAGGGGTTAAGCAGCCCGGATATCGCGGGAGCTTGGACATTGCGACAGATCTGCCCAATCACAAATTGCGCTGTGCGAATTGCCCTTTTCAGCCAAGCTCTGTAAGAACTTTATTAGTGTTGGGAGCCAATAGATTAGTGTCCATGGCTCTCGCGGGGTTTCCACTAGCTTGGATGGATTCAGTGAATTGATGTTGCTGGGCAATGCATTTATAATCGTGGTTCCTGTCTTGGTTCTTCGGTCTTACTCTTTCTCACTTCTCTGAGTTGCCAAACTTCTCATGATGTCTGCAAAAATGGAAAAGTCTAGGGAATCACTCGCCCACTGCACCGTGGTGCGTCCAAGCAGTCCGTCCGCCAGAACTCTCCCCTCTTTCCCTCCGCTGACCCTTCGTAGACTATCTTGACCGCATGTTCTACCTCCAGTACCGAGTAGGCGCGCAGTCAAACATCATCATCTCAGCACACTACGCTCCTTCAGCGTCCAGCGACCAATTGCTCGAGAAGGAGGCCATCTTCTCAGCGGTGCGGTCAGTCGTCGAAAAGTACCCCGAACTGAGCATCATCGGAGTTCCAAAAGCATTGCCGAAGAACGGTCGCCACAGTCTCGTCATCGCAGCGCTGCATGAGATCGACCTTGAGACGTGTGTTGAGTTCCTGGATGATGAACCGCCCAGTGCAACCGCGGAAGTCATCGAGCGTCTTCACAACCAGTGGGACTGGACCGATGACAAGTTCAACCCTCGTCAGCCGTGGTGGAAGATAGTTGTCCTCGGGAGACAGGAAATCGCCTTCGTCTTCCACCACATCGTTTGCGACGGCCGCTTCAGCCACATGCTGCATCGCCAGCTGCTCACCGCAATCAACGAGTACGACGAGCAAGAAAAGCCCTGTTCGCGAATCATCAAGATCGATCCCGAGAGAGTAAGACTGAGCAAAGAGCTCGAGGACTTCTGGACCAGCACCACGTCGGTAATCCGCATCATGCACACCTTCATCATGAATCTTCTCCTGCGCCTCTTCCTAGGAAGCAGACTTCTCTTCGCCGGCGTGCCCAAGTCGAAACCCTACGCGAAGAACGGCCTTGTCGACGCCACTCCGGCTGAACGTACTGACACGCGCATCCACATTCACCGCATCCCCGCCGCCAAGATGGAGCGTATTCTTGCCGCCTGTCGTGAGCGCAAAACGACCTTTACGCCGCTCCTGATTGTCATGGCTGTGGCCGCTCTCGCCTGCGAGTACTATCCCAAGGCCAAGATCGGTATTTCCAACTGCGCGCTCGACGTGCGGTCGCTGTATCCTAGCGCGGGGCCGGATTCGGGCAAGCTACTGCAATGTGCTGGCGGCACGGCCAAGGTCTCTTTGCTGGACAGGTATCGCCGCATCTTTTCCTCGGAATCAGGGTCAAGCGGCAAGGAAAATGGAAAGGCAGACAGTAAAACAGGCAAAGTGGACGTCGACGGAGCCTGGGAGCTGGTCCGAGAATACCGCGCCGATATAGCCAAGAAATTCGAGGGAAAGCCATCACCTCTACTCGTCGTATTCAAAGCTGCAAACTCCATGTCGAATGATCTAGAGGGCATGCTGAATTCTACCTTTCCGGCGCTAGGTCTCCATCTCAACAACTCGGTCCAGATCTCCAACATTGGAGCTTTTCCGACAGCTGATCAGGATGGACGCTGGAAGATCGATGATATGACGTTCTCGGCTGCTTGTGTCAACGGGAATCTTAGTTTCAACCTGAGTATGGGTGTAGCCGGCGTGGAAGGGGGCGATACCGTCATTTCTACGTGTTATGAGGACGGAATTCTGAGCCCAGAATTTGTGTCGGGGGTTCTTGACTCAGCCATGGAAAAGATAGAGGCGATTCTGTAGATATAGATATGTCGGACACCCGACACTGAACAGTCACTAGTCAGCCTGCTCATCTGGGTTAAATAGGTGCAGCGTCTTGCTTCCCATGTTGAAGTCGTTTTGCGCCACTGCGAGGCAGAAACTCAAGGCTTTGTGGCTATACGTTTGTCTTATTGGTTCCTTTTCCGTGACAATCTCGTAGCCCTATTCTACAGCATATGATAGTGAATGCGGGTGCGACAAGTGCGTAGGGGAGGGAACTGGTCATTTCTAGAACAAACATCGAGGCTCACGAAGATGTACTTCGGAGGATTCAAACCTGGCACGGCCATGCATTGAGATGAGGTATCAGGGGGGACGATATAGCCGAGTTTCCTGAACCAAAGGACCACTGACATTGGCCTTACCGAGTACCGTCGCAGCAGAGCATATCCTCTTAAGTTGTTCTCATGACGATAGATCAGATACCATATCACTACCGAGATATTCCTCGATTTTATACTCAAGGCTCTGCTAGACTTGAACTACTCTGTCAAATATGTTGCAAGCCAAGTTCAAAAATAGCTCGGAATTCCAATGACAATAAACAAACCCAACCATGCGACTACCTGGATGAGTTAGCCATCTTAACCAATTATAAAAAACAGCGACCTAGCAGTAATCTGACGGTATATGGTATGACATGAAGAGGAGATTGGAGCCACAGGAGCACAAACTAATAAATAGACTCAGAATCACTTTCCATCTGATACCCGACGATGATGGTTAGGGCACGAGTTCTAGTGAAGGCGACGGTGATGGACCTCTCCTCCCCCCTAAAGACCCATAAGATGAAGTCAAAAGCATATCTAATTCACGTGTATTTTTCCCTTGCATATATACACTCTCCGCAGCAGCTGTCAGCAAATATGCAAGTCAGGCCGTCTCACGTGACAGATCCAGGTACAGCTTCAAGTTGAAGATTACTGTCATGTAGACGTATTAGATTCTTATGTGAGAGGAGATCGACGTTGATTGGTCTTGCCTGAGGCAATCTTGACAGTCTGGTGCTCTGATGGAGATGAATCCAATCAGACCTAGTTGAAAGTGACGGCTGGCGGGCGCCACGATATCACCCTGGAGGTCTTTCCATACTAGACACTGAGATGCTTGCGGGCGTGAACAGGTTCTCAACACTTCCACCATCCACGCGTCAAGCAGAATAGCAGATCAATGCTAAGCTTCGAGAATGTCACTCGGGGCCTTGCCAAAAGCATCTCGAGTACCGACATCGTTCTTCTTAAGTCTACTCACCACATGGCCCAGTGGCCTGATGACTATATCAGTAGCCGGTGACACGCGGTGCGGCGTTCTCGTTCGCGATGGACCAACACGGGAACTTGGCGGTGGCGTTAGGGTTCTCAATTAAGATAATAGCGCTATTGAATCTGGACCAAAGCTTGCTGTCCGCGATCGGGAGTTATTTTCAGGGCGGCTCGCGCTTGGAGGCCAGAGCTCGGGCACGATGGATGTCATTGGCATTGAGAAAATGGTCCAGGGTTATTGCGCGGCAGAAAACGGGTGGTGGAGCAAGAAATAAATGGTCGCTGTGATGAGGCTATGGACGCGATGAACCTGTGGTTGAGGTGATGCGGTCACGATGAATGCATTTGTAAATGTTCAACAAAGCTAATGCAGTCAGAACCTCCCGCTCGGGCTGGTTTCGAAGATTGTTTGAGTGAGCATGGCGGCGTTGGTGAGACGAGACGGTACGCGCCGTGTCCCGTCGGGATGATACGGCGTGGCCGTGATACGAAGCCTGTTGCTCAGCGATGCAGAACATGAAGAAACGAGACAGCACGAGAGACGATGTGGCAGATAGATCTCAACGGTTGATCGGCAGGCAAGGCCATCAATTCATGGCGTGAGCATCACTATCATGGCGTCTGTGGGGAGCATCTACAGCGAGAGAGGGGCAGCTGACAGGAATGCCTGACCCTGAGAATAAGGCGGGACGAGGCTTTCTCTCGCTTAGCAGGGGCGATCACGGATCACCGAAGACCAGGTGGTCAGACCGTTTTGAAGCAGAGAATTTCCACGCTAGATTGGGGTTGGATTGGGAAGTGGATGATGATTAGCGATGGCATCACGTACCCTTAACGGTTGACACGCTCTTTCCGTCCTCTCTCCCTCCCTCTCTCTCTCTCTCTCTTTCTCTCTCTCGCTGTTTCGAACCGAAGCGGACAAAGTGACAAAAGGGGCAATTCCAAAAGTCCAAACAGAGTAGACCAGATAGTGAGATAAGGCACGTCCGGGACTAAAAGGTGGCAAGGTGCATGGCGTGGACGCAGGGAACAATTCTGCAACCAACACCACGGGAATATATTTCTCCTTTGCTTCTATGATGGATGTTCACGATGACCTCTGCTATTTGTCTCATAGCACCTCATCCCGCGGGCTCTCCTCGTCTCTTATATAGTCTCCACGTCATCGCACATCCTTGGCAGATCTGCATTCGCGAGACAAAAAGCAACGTTCGTCTCCTCTTCACTTCCCTTCGTCGCCTTCCCGGTTGGGACTGCCTGCCTGCATGATGCACGCGATGATGCCCTTGCAGCCATGTGGCATGGGCGGGCATATCTAAAGATGGCACACAGACACGACTCGGCCAAGGGTCAATAGCTCAGGCACGCAAGTTCAGGTCCCCGGCAGCAGTGGAGACGAAGTGCGGAATCCCAGGCGATTCCACCTCGTCAGCTTCGCTCTCTCTTGTCCCCTGTCTACTCCGTACCGTCTCCTCGCATCGGAACGCGGCAGCGTCACCCAGGGCATCGAAAATCTTTCTCCGGGATTACGCGATCCGGCCAAGCGCCGCGTCCAAAAGAAAAAGCCCCCGGCCCGAAGTGCACAAAACCGCCGAGGCTATCACGATTAGCGCATCCCCCAGTCCCCGCATAGGTGCGAACCACCCTCGCTGGCTGCTCAGGGGCAAGGCCAAATCGAACCTGTCATGGGCTGAACTCCGCCAGCGATCTGACGAGCGAGCGGCTCTGACTCGTCGTCCTGCGGACCTGAAGAGCCCGTTAGGTAACGCCAACCCGCGTCGAGGCCGCGCAGATGGGGCCCCTCCGATGACGGCCGCATGGCATGATTTCCACTGTTAACTCGCCTTCTGGAACCTGTTCCCTCCGTGAAGCTTCCTGATTCGCAAACGCCTCTCGTAGTAAGGGGTCAACCGGGTCGATGTCGTGCGTGGGGACAGCCTAGATCTCGACGCAGGACCACGTGGTCGGGATGGATCCTCATGTTACTTTAAACCCTCTTATGCAGCCCAGCCCTCGCTCGCCGTCTCGCCGTGTTTCCGTCTCTTAGAGTTTTGGCCATCATCTCCTTACACTTCGACGACTCCGGCCGCTCTCGTCTTCCCACCAGCAGCCGCAACCATGTCGGCGCTTCTCACCGAGCTGTGGATATGGTACGCCTTGACGGTGCTTGTCGTCATAGCGCGAATGTACGTTGCTTGTCTTACCTCACCTCAACTGACTCCATCTGTCACTTGTTAGCTGACCCTTCACCCATTCTAGGATATCCCGGAGACTGCTATACGGATCCATCAGTGGAACTCGCATCGATGACTACATCATGCTGTTCACCCTGGTACACAGCCTTGGTCGCAATACTCAAGCAGCAATCCTTCTAACCTCCCATTAGGTTACCTATACCGTCCTCTTAGTCGTCGTCAAGGTCCTCACTTACACGCCCACCAACCTCATCGACCCCGATGGCGACCATGTCACGCTCGACGCCGAGTCCATCAAGGACCGGCAGTACGGGTCAAAGTTGGTCGTCGTCACGGAACAGATGCAGATGATCACGCTGTGGTCCGTCAAGGCCTGCTTGCTGATCATGTACAGCCGATTAACGTAAGTCCCTGCATCATTCCAGCCATCGCATCAAATGACTTACACGACTGCAGCACAAGTTTACGGCAAAACTACCTCGTCAAGATCGTCTCGGGCTATACGGCTCTAAGCTTCGTGCTCATGGAGATTCTCTTCTTCGCTGCGTGGTGTCGACCCTTCCAAAACTACTGGAAGGTTCCCGCCGAGGATATCAACTGCTCGGCCGAAACAAACCACATGATTACCAACGCCGTCCTCAACATATCCTCCGACATCATGATCATCGCCCTTCCCATGCCAGTCTTTCTGCAATCCCAACTACCGATAAAGCGAAAGGTGGTACTCGTCGCCGTCTTCGCGCTGGGTGCATTCTCGGTATGCTTTACGCCTGTATTATCCAGACTCTTCACTAACATTTCTACATAGATCCTAGCAGCAGCCCTCAGCAAGTACTACAGCCTAGGTGACCCCTACGGCAACGAATGGATCTACTGGTACATCCGCGAAGTCTCCACCGCCATCATCACCGCAAACCTCCCCTTCACCTGGACACTGCTGCAGCGCATGTTCAGGATCGGATCCTTCCACGCAAAGTACGGCAAGTCCTCCGGCCAGCGCACCGGTGACGCACCCACACGGCTGCGATCCGCATACGGAAACCTGGGCAGCCGCACGCGCGAGGAGAGGCGGACGAGGCTGGGAACCGTCCACGACCCGGACGACTTGAGTCCGTCGGAGAGCCAGGAGCAGATCAACGCGGGATACGGTATCCCGCTCAAGATTTACCAGAAGAACGAGGTGCATATCACGAGCGAGGAAGTGGGATCAAAAGACGGACGGACATCACCGCAGGGTCAGACTGGACTCAACGGGGTTGTATTTTCGGTAAACGATAGTCCAGCAGGGAGCTTACACGGGGGAAAGTCGAACAACGACGCGGAATTGGGCGTCGTTACGAAGGTGTATCACAGGGTATAGCCGATGCGGCGATAAATTTAGGTGTCATGTGCCAGCTAATAGAGCCAAAACACCATGCATATAGACCAAGCAAAAACATAACTAAAAGCCGTCTGGTTGTTCTTACCCTATACACTCCAGGGGGACGACTTTCTGCTAGGGACGTTGATTTCTCGCACTTAGGAAGAGCGTCACTAATTCCAATGGAGATCTGTTGGAGCAGAAGCTGACAACGACAAAAAATGAGCAAATAAAACGCGATGGAGAGAGCCAGTGAGAAAAGTTTGGCATGGGATGTAATAAAAGGGACAAACTTCATTGAACGAAGCCGAGGCCTTGGCAAGTCCAATTTATACACGTGACTTAATTTAATTCGTCGTCTGAGTTTGCCAAGCATCTCGGGTCTCCAAAATTGTTCACTTTCAGTGACGTCTTCTTGTCTCGTCCTGCAGCATCACTCCAAGGTCCAAACCACGGCCTAAGCGGTCGTCTATATATGTGTCTTTGGAGCTAAGAAGTTTTCTATCAGATGACAATGAAGTCATTGCCATACCATGAACCAGGGATTGTGACGATCCTCATTCAGGCGTCATTCCTCCTGCTGCTCAATGTTGTCAATTTCATCCTCGACAATAGCTTGTACTGCGGACTTCTCGGACAAGTGTTCCTGGGCGTAGCATGGGGTACTCCTGGTTCGAAATGGCTGGGTACTGAGGTTGAAGAAGTCATTGTTCAACTGGGCTATCTGGGGCTTCTCCTGCTCGTCTACGAAGGTGCGATTAACCCTATCTTTCTCTTGTCGCTTTCTGATTTGTGTGGCAGGTGGCCTGGCAACCTCTCTCAAAGCACTCAAGGCAAATATTCTTTTATCACTGGGCGTTGCATTGACTGGCATCGGCCTTCCCATGGGACTGTCTTTCATCCTGCGATACCTCACCGACGCAGCACCGCTCCAATGCTTCGCCGCCGGTGCTGCCTTGTGCTCTACAAGCTTAGGAACCACCTTCACCGTGCTCGGGACTAGTGGCCTTACCAAGTCTCGATTGGGCGTTATCCTCACGAGTGCGGCAATGATGGACGACGTTGTCGGCCTGGTCATGGTTCAGATCATCTCCAACCTGGGCGGATCAGACACATCCATCAGTGCCGTCACGGTTATAAGACCGCTCTTGGTATCGCTCGCATTCGCAGTCTTTGCCCCGCTTGTCTGTGTCTTTATCGCCAAACCCATCACTAAATGGTTGAACGTAAAACGGGAGAAGCGGCCGTCGGGATATCTTGAGCAAGCTCTTAGTCGATGTCGAACGGTATTCTTCATCCACACTTCGATCCTCCTCGGTTGTATTGCTGCGTCAAGCTACGCGGGGACGTCGAACCTGTTCGCTGCCTATATCGCGGGAACATCAATTAGCTGGTGGGACTCGGAAGTACCTCATCCAGTCACAGACACCGCCGTGGTGTCGACACCGGTACAGCAGACGACCGCTAGGGACGAAGTTCAAGGCTCAGCCCCAGGCGAGGGAGACACAGCTGCCACTTTGACACCAGCTCAAGTTGCATCGCCAAGTTTCTCTGGCGTGGAAATGTACGAAGAATACTATCTCGAGCCCGTCAACCGAGTCCTGAGACCTCTCTTCTTTGTACAGTATCCCCACCTCCTCTCTCAATCCTCCACTTACATAATAAGGCGTCAATCGGATTCTCGATCCCCATCACGGAGATGTTCAGTGGTCCTGTTGTTTGGCGGGGCCTCGTTTACACGCTTCTCATGACCTTTGGCAAGGTGGTCTGCGGAGTTTGGCTACTTCGCTTCTCTGTCAGATCGTATTTTCCCACGAAGCTCAAGACCGGCATAGCCAAGATTCCAAAGCAGGGGATGGGTCATTTCTGGGGCATATCCGAGAAGGCGGTTCCGCCCTCCAATGCGGAGGCTTCTGCCGTATCTAAGACATCACCAAGCACAAAGACCCAAGTAAACAAGTCTGCTCACACTGAGCCAGCGGGTATAAAGCCACGATCCATCTACCCAGCCTCCATCCTTGGCTGTGCCATGACAGCGCGTGGGGAGATTGGCTTTCTAATCTCTTCTATTGCGGAGAGTAAAAGGGTTTTCTCTTCTTCTGATACTGAAAGCACTGCAAGTTCTGAGATCTTTTTGATCGTGACTTGGGCAATTGTGCTCTGCACTATTCTCGGGCCGTTGGCTGTCGGGTTGTTAGTGCGGCGGGTGAAGAAACTAGAGCAGGGGGTAGAGAAGAAGGGCCAGACGGTCCGAAGCGATGTGCTAGGGGTTTGGGGCGTTGCTTGATTGTGCGAGGAAAGGCCTTTTGCAAAGAAGACATGGAAATGTACAGAAGTTTCACCAGTCGTTTATACATAGTTAAGCGGCGTTACAAATGCAATGCCACCAGGATCTACAAGGCTGCACTATGCCGCAACGTCCTCCCCGCATCTCACAGACATCAGCTCAACGCCCATGGGATCTCGCGCTAAAGCCTCTGCAACTGCTCAAACGGCGTGTCTATCGTGCCCAAGAGGCAAAAGGCGCTGCGACAAGTCCCTCCCGTCGTGTCAGCTCTGCGTCCAGAAGGACATCGACTGTGCGTATGCGTCGCGCCCCCACACCGATGGCAACACTCCTCAGGCTTCCGCGTCAGACATAGCAAGCGACCATGCAGCTGTGTCTTTTCTCGCTCTGCAGGTATTCCTTGACGCGGGGCTGGAGCTGTTTCGTCTAGATGTCCTCTTTCCCAAGAGTGTCCGCGACGTCGTCGATGGAACGTCCAGCATTCGTCTCATCACCGTCCCTCTCTTCGAATCTATTCATTCCTGGATGCCAATCATCTCAAAGAAACGCTTCCACACAGAGCTTCTCAGCCCGCTGTCCCGAAGACAGACCGAACTGAGCCTTCTCGCCATTTGCATGAAGCTATATTGCACTCCTCCGCCTGAATGCAGCGACGGCCGGACAGAGCTGTACATGACAGCGAAGCAGTTCCACCTCGAAGTTGAGACTGCCGGTCTCATGTCGATCCACGTACTGCAGGCAGGAATCAGATGTTCTTCTCGTCCTTGAGCTAATCGATATTGGTGTCGGAAATTGTAAAGTTCTAACTGATTAATAGCGAAAACCCCGACTAGTTCGGCTACAAGACCGAGGCCGATTTCAAGGCTGAATCCAGTGATATGTAGCAGCACATTGAACTGGCTGGGAAGTGGAAAACAACCATGGCTCAGGTGAAATTTAAACTCAAGAAGGATGTCGTTGATGAGCACCATATGCAGTTGCAATCTGCTCTGTAGTTGCTTTCTTTATCTCAGCAGTCGTATTTGATGTGAGTTCACCAACAAAGAGACATTAAGAACAAATTACTAGCATAGCTAGTGCACTGACGAGAATCCAATCCTCAATCATCCTATCCGAGTTCCGAACCCCAAGAGAATAAGAGCGAATGGAAGAGGTTTCTCAGGTCCAGTACGCCATCGAAGCCAACAACGGGCCGCTGATCGACAACAAATATACTGACATGGACGGGCTGTCTCTCAATTTGGTAATTTATTTGACGACTACAGTGTCCGGGAAGAACTCATTGCGCAAATTCTATCTGATTGGCAGATTTTGGGGACGAGGGATTTCTAGAGTCGGTTGTTGAGCCCAGCCTCGCACACATTGATCATCTTGCATCGATAACCACCTATGATAAGATCATGTTGGTATGGGTTTAAGCCCTGGTTCTCTTGGACATCTTGCAGCAAGACAGCCTTAGTTCCACGGCAACCTTACGGGATCAGTTGGGAACTGGAAAGGCCTCTCTGTATGGGTTGCTCTGACAATACCCCTACTTACAATACTTTTCCAACGGGAGGACCGCGATGGAAGATTGGCGTATACTGGCGAGGTGAATTGTTCGTCAACGCGTCTCTACAGGATGTTGCTCTGTTTACTGGTTGGTCTTCGGGGTGCTTGCCGCTCCTGTGTTCGACGTTCCAGTCCATCTGGACATACCAAGTCCATCGTTAGTCTTACTCAGGCGAGGGACATGGTCCAGTGACTGGGCATTTGAGTGGGATCCATGTCTAGAGCAATATGCGGGCGAGTTCTGGAGCGTCGTGGAGAACCCGCTGAAGGAAAAGCTGGACGCAATGCCAGGGGCATGGGAAAGTGATAGTGAGGACGGAGATGAGGACTTGCTGTCCACTGGGTTTTCTTTTTGCAGGTTTAAGCTGGACGGGACAGTCGTGAAAGATGAGTAGAGCGATGAGGAACATATTGATGCGTAGTTGCTGCTAAGGATTGTGTCATGCCACCGATTACACTTGCGAAATGTCTCGGGTGGAGAGAACAACAAGCTTTCTACTTCCACAGCAATACCAGTATTATTGTGAAGCCGAGACGCCGAGAAAAATAATATTGAGAATCAGTGCCTTTAAATGGAAGTATTTCTGTCCTGATCCGCATCATTTGCGTCCCTGTCGGTCAGGCCACCTCGGCTATCGCTCTTTTCAGTAGCTTCCTGTGTCTCTGAGATATTATTGTCCGCTTTGACACTGCGCCATCCCATAGCAAGGCCACCTAGGATCGAGAGGCAAGTTACGATGAGAGCCACCTGGAAGCACACCACTAGCGAGGCATTGTAAGCTTGTAGGACTGTGGCGTGGTTTTGATGTGGGATAGTCTTGAGGAGGTTGGTGACACCACCGGCCTCGATCTGTTGCGGAGTGATGTTTGAGATGCCTGCGAGACATGTGCCTTAGTATTAATATTGGGGCCCGATACGAACAAATAGGATCAAATACTTGTCGCTTGTTGGACTACCACGCATCATCAAGGACTCCCAATGTGATACTCGTCCGCCTATTCACTTGCTCAATGACGATCTTAGCTTCGAGCATAACGAGATGCCACCCGCGCGATCACTGACGGAGTCTACTCCGCTCATGTACATTATACAGAGACATACCATCATAAAAGTAGCAGCGGAGATATACAACGCTACTGAGGCAGGGCCGCCATCAACCGCTACCATTGACGCGCTGGATGCCAAGCTTCAGGCGGCAATCGACGCTATACCTCCGCATTTAAAGTACAGGCCACTCGAGACATCACTCGCCGACAATCCGGTGACGATACTGCACCGGATGATGTTGGAAACTCCCATAAACAAGGCTGTTTACATCCTTCATCGACGGAGCTTCGTGAGAGGCTCGGTTGGGGAAGCAAACACCGAATCCAATGACCGCTGTATCAAAGCTGCCTTGGCAGTCTTGGAGCATCAGCGAAGAATGAGCGAGGAGACGGAACCTGGAGGTTTAATGTTTGGCATCCGCTGGAAAGTGGCTTCATCGCTCAACCACGAATTCCTGCAGGCTACGATGATGCTCTGTTTTGCCTTGAGTAAAACCAATGATACAAACGCGGGTATGGCAAGTGTTGGCGCCTTGCATAGACCAAACGGCGTCTTCGAGGCCTTGACCATCACAAAACAACTCTGGGAGAAGAATGCCGACCGATCTACGGAGGCCCAAAGAGCAGTAAAAGCCCTCTTAACTACTCTGGGACAAGACTTACATAAAATAAGCACTCCTGCTTTGGTGGTCTCAGATGGTGAGCAGTTTCATTTGCAATAACGCTTTGTTTCCGATGTCATCATCCGTAGGACTCGACCAGATTCCGGGGCTAGTTCCAGAGAGCTATCTGGGTAGTTTTAGCTACGAGCAAGACATCGCCTTGGAATCCTATCTCTTCCCGGTTCTAGATGATGCGGAGGTTATCTGAATTATGGTAGAGGATTTTGATATGGAATAGAATGGGGACACTAAACCTACCACAATAGCACAATAATCCCTTCGGTAAATCAATCAACAGCAGCAACGAGGTTTCATGAATCTTTCGCTATCAATTTGACTATGTTCTATGTCTTGAGAAGTACTGACTTGTATCAATTACGGTCAATGTGTAGGTTTGCGGTTGAGAATTAACTTGAGATGTGGAGGGTATCTACGTCAATTCATCCCTCGGGAGGACGCATAAAAACATGTAATCATTTCGTGGTACATTTGACTCAGCTGTGCTGTGGTACTACTGGAACGATACGAAAGTGTGACCTCAAACCTCGACTACTTAGGCAGATTTATACTTTTCGTCCTCCATCAAATTGGGCCTTTGTACGATTTTGTGCCCAATGTGACATCCGAGTCCCACTATTGTGGCTAGCACAGCATATTTAACGAAGATACAAACCAGTTACCATCCTCAAGCTGAGACTATTGACAAAGTGTGGAACTGTATTGGTAAGATTTTCTTTTGGAGTTCCTCTCGTACTCGAGTTGTGTCACCTACTCTGCGGGCAAATATCCCTTATATACCTACTTGATATTTTTAACTTGGTGGAACAAGTCACGACTGTAAATTCAGCCGAGATGCTCATTCCTATGCAGTGGACAGGGCTCACCATTGTCCTTAGCTTAGTGTGCGTGCATTTGGTTCTTTTCTTCGACACAATGGCACTTTTTGCACACCGAACGAACACATCTTTACTGTGAAATGCATGGCAGGCGGTTTTGTAGGTACTTTAACCTCAGACCGTGGAGGCCATTGAGGTGGCGGTGGATATGAGAGACAAGGATGTAAAAGATTGGGCGAAATCTACTGGGCTGGAGTTGGTATTTTATGATATATCTCGTTCTGTTGTTAAGAAGAGGGCAGAGTTACTGTGACTTTAGGTAGACGAGATTATGTTTCGTGCTTAACCGCCGGTATTTTAATGGCTGATATGTGGCATGGAAACAGAAGCCCTGATGATGTCTATGATAGTAGAACTGCTGTAGAGAGAACTGGTACGAGTCATTCGCTAGTGTTTGGTACTAAGATGAAATCTCCGTAGCAGAGCGGCAGGAGCTCATCCAAGTGTTCGCTAGGACATTAATATGAAGCAAAGACACAACGGACTGACGAAGATGGTGGTATAAAGAGTCTCAACCCATTGAGTGATAGCATTTCATTCGCTTAGGGATGTACCACGGTTAGCATCGCTGTAGTCGTGAATATCCACACCCAATGCTGTAGGAGGCGCAATTGAATCCATTTGTATAAGACAGAGTTAAAAGTCTGAGAAGATAAGCCGTGAGCGAATCCATGTCTCACGTTTTTGGCGTGTTTGACATGTTCACACGGGAGATGGGATCTAAGCTGAACATTCGCGTGACGTGTCATTGCAACGCAAGACCCAAGATAGCACGGAATGTGTGGGTTCTGAAACATGAGGCTCGCAAGTCTAAAACAAAAGAAACATCACCGCTGTCCAAGGCTATGCAGCATCGTCTCTAATCAAAAGCACGCATCCTCAATCTGCCTCATCAAAAAGTCGTAACCCGGCCCAACACCAATATCCCATCCTTCACTCCCAGGTGCCAAACCCAGATCAAATATGTGCTTCGCACCAGTGACGGGCAGAAAACCACACGGCACCGCGTTGTTATTCAGGACCTCCTCAAACTCAACTGCCTTATCGAAGGGTGCGATTTCATCCTCATCGCCGAAGATAACGTACGTGGGGGTAGAGTAATTGCCGTTCCGTGCTTGGATCAGAGGGCTGAATGCCGCAGCGCGGTGGGCGTTGGCTCGTGGCAGTTGCTCGCCTTCAGAAGGTAAGCCGTCGAAGAGTAAAGACATTCCGTTTTCTTCCTTGATGAGTGCGAGGACCAGTTCGGAACGCGGGTCTCCCTCGTCAAGCCATCCCAGCTTGGTAGTGTCAAGAGTGTTGAACGCATGGCTAGTGGACTGTGAAAGGATTCTAGTTAGTAATATATCTAAAGTCGAGGAATATATAAGTACTCACCGGTCCAGGGGGAAGACAACGACGGACTTCGCTCAAAGACATGGTGCGTGGTGGGTGATCGTGACCCATGATTGTAGGCACTGAAAGACACTTGTTAGTGATGTTCATGCATGGGAGATACTTGCTTACCATCTGGGTTGTACTCGACCGGGCAGTAGAAACTCAACACCGCCAACGGGGGGCTATGTCCAAGTTCTTTCAAGGTCCAGGAAGTAGTCATGGCTAGAGTTCCGCCTGTCGACCAACCAATGACCACAAGCTTCGTAGGGTCGAGCGTGATGCGCTTGAGCGCCATGATCTTTGGTAGATCTCTGCGCGCCCAGATGCAGGCATCGCGAGTGTCGGCCATGGAACCGTCAAGTACGTTGACATGTGGAGCAAGTCGGTAATCAATACTGACTGGGAATAATCCGTTCTGAAGCAGGAAATTCGTTTGGGCAGGTCGTACAGCCCGCCGCGATAGCGTAAGATGGCCTCCTCCGTGAATCATAAGAGCTGTCATTGACTGTTGTCAGCCACATTGCTCATGACAGTCCGTTTACTGTTTCGTACCTATGGGCATCGGCCGAGAGGGTGCTTCCGATGGAACGTAGAGGTCTGCCGGGATTTTCACGTCGTCAACTTCTTTGTAGGTGACGGTTTTGATCTTGAATCGAGTGTTTAGAGGCGTACTCGGTCTTGTCCATGGAGTACTCTTTCCAAGCGACTCGCTAGCGTTCGTCTGGAAGCCGAGGTCAGGTGGAGTTGACATTGCTGTGGGATCATCCCGGTCACCATCAATCGAGGTGCCTTTCGAGGCCGTAGACTTATCCGATGATCGAGATGCTTCTTCGAGGCTCTGGGACAGTGATTCCACGTTTCCCTGGGAAGGAAAACACTTCAACAAAGACCTAACATCACCTGTCAAGAGATCCTCGGAGTTGACGCGGATGCCCAGCGTAGACTCGATCTCACTCGCCAGCTCCATGGATGCAAGTGAGTCCAGGCCCATGCTGGCAAACGACACATCATCCTGAATGTCTGCCTCCTTGACTCCCGAGTAGGCGGCAATCAGGGACTTAAGCACGTCAATTTTGCCCACCTCGACTTCCAGCGCGGTAGATGCCGAAGTAGGCGACGGAGCATGGATGCTGATCTTGGGATTGGCGCCGGTGAAGTCAACTTGCTGACCACCAGCAGGAATTGGGATACTCGTCGACAAAGGCAATGCGTCTCGCACAGCGGGTCGGGGATTGGCCGCCTCGAGAACGCGTTCCAATCTCGCAGCTTGAGTCCTCATGAACTGAATCTTAGTTCCGAAAGCCGTCAACTTGCCTTCCTCAGAGAAGACAAAGACAGAACCACTCAAGGTCTTGCTGTCGGCAGCGGAATAAGTAGCATAGACGGTCCAAGTCTGGGGCTTTTGGAAATCCGTTGGCGACACGACCATTTTGTCAATGCACGAGGCGATGTAAATCTCGTCACCCGAGTCAGAGGCGTTGTTACAGTTGATGAGGAGTCCGAGAACTTGGACAAAGGTATCCAGCGTGATGGCGTCGTAATAGTCGGAAACGGTGCTCTCCGAAGTCGCAAAGGTGGACTTTGGAACCTGGATCTTCGCCAATGCCTGCTTCTGGCCGAAAGTGATATTTGTGATGCCCCGTAGGAGATCTGAATACTCCACGATCTTCGAGAACAAAGAGTAGGCTGTGTTTTTCCGCAGCTTCTCCGTGTCGGCGTCGTTCTTCAAGGCAGTGATCCCGTCAGAGACTAGCATCCCGTAAAGCTCCATGTCGTCAGGAGGCGATGATGAAATGCTGAAGTCTCCTTCGGAGTAGGCGGACTTGAACGTTGATTGAACAGCATAGTGCCATGACTCGTCTCCGGAGCTAGGAATCTTCCCAAGACATAGCTCAACGTCTAAACCTTCACCACAACCGAGTGGGCGGGCGAAAGTGACATTTCGAAATGTGATTGTCTTTGACCTAAGTTCAACGCCGAGCTTGTCTGTTCCCATCACCGCCGCTTCCATGTACATCGAGGCCGGGCACAAAGGCTTCCGACGCACAGCGTGTCCTTGGACAATATTGGTGAATCTCTCTGTGTTGGTGTGAAGGGTGAAGTTATGTGATGAACCGTCTGACCCAGCGGGGCTCTTGTAGCTGACAAGTTGAGTGGTCAAGTTCCCTTCGGTGGGCTGCAAAGAAGGTGCCCTGTTCTGCTCTTCCATCGCATTATCAACGTGATCAAGCCAGGATTTATGCTGATCAAAGTTGTATGGAGGAATCCAGATGGGGCTTAGGCCACTATCCTTCGGTGTGAGGAGACTCCAGTCGGTGATTGTGATTCCTTCTCGCCACAAGTTCGCTGCTGTTGTGGCCGGTGACGTTACAGCCTGGAAGGTATGCAGCTTAGGGTTAGCCACGGCTTTCTTGGCCATGGCAGCAATAGGAGAGCCCCATCCCGCTTCAAGCCAAACACAAGGACCAAGACGTTGCTCCACGCGACGAATGGCGCTGACAAAGTGGACAGGATCTCTAGCGTGGTCTGCAATAAAAGTTGAATCCTTCGTACCAAACATGAACGGAGTCTGAGTTGACGTTTCGAAGGGAATGGTCGCTTCCTTAAAATCGAGAGTCTCCTCAAGGTCAATCAATTCGGGCAAAAGAGGCTCGGTGAAGCGAGAGTGAAACCCGTGGCTGACACATAGTCGCTGGAACCGGATGCCCTGGTACTTGGCGTCTTGCTGAAGAATCCTCTCTGCAATGGCAATCCAAGCCTCCTTACCAACAACGATGTGACTTGAGACGCTGTTGTAGCAGGCAATCTCGAGTACATCATCTTCGTCGCTGACCAGAGTCTCAACAACCTCAATGATAGACTGTACTACATCTAGAGGAGCATGGATCGCCAACATGGTTCCTCGCTCAGGTCCCCATTTCTCATTGATGAGCTCAGCTCGCGTGTAAACTACCTTCAAGGCATCTGACAACGAGAGAACTCCGGAGACGGCGAGAGCAGTGAGTTCACCCAGGCTGTGACCTACAATAGCATCAACCTGGAGACCGCCATCGATCCAGCATTGCGCACAGGCGTACTGCACAGCAACAGTGCCACACTGAAGAACCACAGGGTTGGTGATTGGTCCAGGATCACTGAGCGCCGATAGGATATCAGGACTTCCAAAGCCCTGGAGGATGTCGTTGCATTGCGTAATGTACTTGTCAAACAAGGGATACGCCTGGCGAACAGATGGTTCCAAACCGATGCTTGTTCGACTTTGGCCGGAGAACGTGAGGACAACCTTCTTTGAAGTCTTGGGAATCTCGACAAAGTCTTCTGAAGCGGACTTTTGCAACTGGCCTACGAGATCAGGGAGACTGGTTGCTGTTGTCGACCAGCGATTGCGGTGATGCTTCCGACGCTCACTCAGCGTCAGCGCCAAATCTCCGAGTCTCAGATCGGCAGCGGAAGACTTCAGCAGGTACGATGCCAGATCGTCCGCGTATCTTCTTAAGCTCTCCGGGGAAGCAGCACTTAGCAATATGGGGAACGCTGGGACATGGTTGCTGACAGACTTGCTAGTTCCTCGAGTCCACTCGGAGCAGAGCAGGGCAGAGTTACTACCAGACGCTCCGTAGCTGTTGACGGCAGCAATTCGAGTGCTATTCGTGTCCCATGGCAACAAAGACGTAGGAATAGACATACCATCAGGCGCCAACGCAGGGATTTTGTGGTTGAGGCTCTTGAAGCCTTGTAACGGAGGAATGCCCTGGTGACGGAACATGGTGAGGACTTTGAGCAAACTGGCAACACCGGCAGCCGTCTCACTGTGTCCGATATTTGCTTTCAGAGAACCAAGATACACTGGGTTGGTTCGTGTGGGACCTCCAAAGACGTCTCGGATGCTCTTGATCTCGATGGGATCTCCAACCTGTGTACCCGTTCCATGGGCTTCCACATATGAGACCTGATGTCCCTTGATGCCAGACTTTAACAAGACGTTCTGGTAGAGTGCTCTCTGAGCCGTGCCGTCAGGAACAGTAATTCCCGGCGCGTCGATTCCACCTTGGTTCGTCGCCGTGGCAGGAATGACACCCATGATGTGATCTCCATCGGCGATGGCTTTGCTGAAAGGCTTGAGCACAACAAGACCCACGCCGTCGGCACGACAGTATCCATCTGCAGAGTCGTCAAAGGGCTTGCATTCTCCAGTCTGGCTGAGGAAGCTAGCCTTGCCGAGGTCGAAGTAGTTGTTGACGCCCGTGATGAGGTTGACGCCACCTGCCAAAGCTGTGCTGCACTCGCCAGAGTTGATGGCTTGGCAGGCTCGATGAACCGCGACGATGGAAGATGAACACGCGGTGTCAATGACTTCAGAAGGACCGCTCCATCCGAAATGATAGCTGATCTTTCCCGACAAGAAGGCTCTGATGGTGCCAGTGGCAGTGAATGCCGAGGGACTGTAGGAACTGGTGTTTTCCAAGTACTCCGTGTAACTGGCTCCAATGAAGCAGCCCACCGCATCACCGCGTTCTCGTCGGTGATGTCGAAGATAACCACTCGAGTCCATAGCGTCGAAAGCCACCGCTAAGAGAAGACGCTGCTGAGGATCCATGTATTTCGCTTCTCGGGGGCTGATGCCGAAGAAGGCGTGGTCGAAAGCGTCGATGTCGTCGATATAGTTTCCGAAGAATTGTCGTTTGCTGGCCCAGTTCTTGTCTTGCGATGCTCTGTAAGATTCCTGCACGTTGGCTCTGTCCGAACGAAGCGTCTCAACCCTTGACTTTCCTTCTGAGATGAGTTCCCACAACTCCTCAAGCGAGTTGGCACCGGGGAGTCGACAACCCGCTCCCACAACGGCGATGGCATTTGGTGGGAATGATATCAGGTTGGGGACCGTGACAGAAGTATTCGAAGCGGATGACATGTCTAATTTCGTGATGTCGAGATCGTGTTGGCGGAACGGCGCGATAGGGACGGAGTTGCCGATGCCAAACAAGGCGAGTGTGTGCTCTCGACGGCCGGTTTGCTGCAGATCAGATGCTAGACCGCGGATGACAAGCGACCAGTCGCATGTCGATGCTAGGATAGTCTGGATGACCTCTTCACTCAAAGAGTGAGCGACACTGGACAATAGCTCTCCAGTTCTGTTGGAGTGAACAGGGAGCTGGAGAGATTTGCCGTTAGGGAACGGTAGTTCCTTCAGTGCGTTACACCATTCGATACATTCTTTGGCCAAGGTTGTGTTATTTATATCATGGAGTTTACCGCGGATGTGCATCGTTTTGGGAGAAAGTCCTCCTTGTTCAGCGTAAGTCCTCAAAGCGGCAATCCGGTCGTCTGGGGCGATTAAACTCCTCGTGTTGGAGTCTGAGATGGTCGAGATGTAGGCCTTCTCCTGTCAGCTAGAATATTCTCGCCGACTAGTCATAATAGAAATACTCACTCCTGAGAACCTCTCCAACAACTCACTTTCCTCTGCTTTCTCTCCGTGTCGTAGTCGAATAGCCAAAGTCGTCCACTCCGTGCCAGACAACGCCTCAGCCAAATCCCCGAAAGCTCCGATGGCGAAAGCGACGCGAATCCCAGCCGCAGCACGATTTAGAAGCTCCTCCTCATCTGTGGAACTCGCAACGACAACGGCGGACAGCAACCCGATGCAGTAGCCTTGAACACCGCCGTCCTTCAAACTGTCTAGGCATTTGGAATGTGTGTGTCCGGTCTGTCGTAGATAGTCCAGATACTGCACCATGTGGATGGTAGTTAAAAGAGGGAGGGTAACAAGCCCCGACTTGTCGGATTCAATGGCCTCGGAATCGCCGGTTTCGAGCCACTGTGCAAGATTTTGGACTCGTTGTCTTGCCGTCTGTAGATTGCTCATCTCTTGTCGCGTTGACACTATAGAGTCCCATGTGGCTGAAAGGGTGGCAATGGCGTCTTTGAGTGGCTTCAGGGCTGAATCGTCGAGTAGCCTTGACCGGATGTAGCCAAGGTATTGCGGCTTGGGGGGATTGCTCTGGGGTGAAAAGATGGCGGCCGAGACCGCCGGCCGAGACAGTGTGCCGGCCATGATGATTTGGTCTAGTTGGTGTAAAGAAAGACGCGATGCAAGCGAAATCAGAGGTGTCAACAATGGTATAATGGTTCCACGTGGTGTAAGTTTAGAAACAGCGTAAATAGCAAGAAAATGTATAGACGACTCCCATTGTTTCCAGGCAACTTGCGTCGTTTGGATCCTTTTACCCATTGGGTATTGCACCGAAATGCCCAGAATCGGGCAATTTAGACCTCGCAGACAGGCTGATGTAAGCCGCTCGGCCAATTTCTTAGTGGGTTAACTTATTAGCTCGTTGATAATTCCATGTCTCCCCACTTACTAAAGTAATCCGAGTTGATCCTGATAAAGAGCAAGTGTCACTCAAGGGTGTGGTAGCCTGGCCCTGAAAGGAAATGGTTCACTGTTTCATGGTGATTAGCACGCTTTAGTCTTCCGGAAGTAGCGTTGATGCCGTCATTTGCTTACTTCCATCGTAGCAACGATCTCGTAGATGGAGGTGCCGTTCACCCGTCCTGCTTGACAAGGCGATGATTCCAGCACATGTTGACTCCAGAACAATCAGATGGAATCAAGCAAGTCAGGTCTGAGAGACATTCACTAGTCACTACATAGGTTCTTCGTAGAATGTAACGCAGTTTATCTTGTCAGCTTGAAAAGTCATTCATTCCTAACTTTCTTGCATAACCAAATACCACACTCGGTGATGCCTCGCCACCGTACTATCAAAATTTAACTGAACAACACGGAATATTCATCCCATTCCATACATAATAACTACTTTTGAAGATACCCAGTTTCCTTCCAGTGGCGGATGTATCCCTGAATAGTAGCATCATCAACAGCACTCGAATTGCGTAGAGTAACGGAACTACTACGCGCGACGGCCGTATCCAAAATCACCTGTCCGCACGCGACAGCACGGAACGAATGCTTGAAGAAGTCGTGAAGCTTCCTAATGGGGTAAGCATCCTCCTCACCCCCAGCACTGGCGACTTGGTCAAGCCAGTTGTCAAAAGGAACAGGCGCGTTGGCGAGGTTCAACTGCTGTCCGATGCTCGCAATCACGTCACTCCACGCTTGACGAACGGGGTTCTCCAAGTGCTGTGCAATCGGGGGGATGCCGGCTGAGAAGGTCATGTCTGAGATGACTGCCGCAGCGTCATCCACAGGGATCCAAGACAGGGTCTAGAAAAGTCAGTTAGTGCGTTTGTCGAGGAGGGTGTGAAAAGACTTACCCCTTGTAACTGTGGGAGCGAGCCAACACTCTGAGCGGTCCGGAGCAGCATGGGAATCTGCTCACCCGAGTTCCATACTCCCGTCTCTCGAGCTCCAGTCATCTGGCCACATCGTACATACGTAACCTCCAGCTGCCCAGAAAAGGTAGATGCTGCCCGCTCGAGAATCTTTTCGCAGACGAGCTTACCGTCTGCGTAACCAATACCGCATGCCGCGGCGACTGGCTCAACGGGTGACTCTGCAATCAACTTGCCACCACTGGCGAGGCCGATCTTTGCTACTGCAGCAATGGAAGACACGAAGACAAAGCGGCGCTTAGTGTCTCCCTTTCCTTGAGTTGCCAGCTGCAACAAGTTCTGAAGGAACTTGAACTGATACTGGAACGAAGGAAGACGAATGAGATAGTTCATCGGCCAAGCAGCATGGATAATCTGGGTGACGTTCTCCTGTAGGGCGCCATACACCATCGAGTTGAGACCCAGCTGCTCCTGTGTAGGATCAACATCGAGAGATGAGATCTTGGACCACTCTTCCTCGGACAGCTTAATACCCCTGGCGGTAAGACCTGATCGGTCGTATTTCTGCCCAGGAATAGGAGGTGCAGCTGCCTTTCCCTTCCTTAGGAGAACCACGACGTGCTTCACGTTGGGAGATCGGACAAGGTTGGCCAGGATGTGGGATCCAAGGCTTCCAGAGCTACCCGTCAGGAGAACCACGGCATTTTCGGGAGCACTAGGGAGCTTCTCCACGGCATTGGCGTTCTGGGTCAAACTGTATTGCTCAACGAACTTCTTCACCTCACTCCACGACTCAGTTGCAGTTCCTGCGGCGTCAGATCGCTGGCTGAGAGCTACCGCCATCTCGCGGACCGAAGAGTTGAGGTAAAGAAATTCGACTGTGATCATCTTGGACACATCAGTGTCCTTGAAAGCCTCAGTCTTGGAGGCTGCAGTGATAAGCACACGGCGTAGCTGCAGGGCTTGGAGCGAATCAAGACCAAGATCAAACAAGCTGTCCTCGACAGTCCAGTCTGAAGGAGAAACCTGTAGTCGCGAGTGCGTCTCAACAAGCTTCTTCAAGTTCTCCTCCAGGTTCTCCAGATTCAAAGCCTCGACGCTCTCCTCCACACCTCGCGCCAGCTTCTCGTACACTCCATTAATGTCCTTTTCGAACAGTGCGTAAACCTCCTTGCGGGGGATGGAACCCTTGTCAGTTCGGGGAATTGTGACACTAGACGGAACGACGATGACGACCTCCTGGGATGAAATTCGGGAATAAGACTCCATCTTCTGGCCTGCAGCCGCGATTATGGGCCAGATACTCTCCTTGAAAGCAGCCTCCTCTCCGTCTGCGATGGGCCTGGCAGGCTCAACAATGACGCCGAGGTTGAATCGGTTCTCGCCGAAGGCAATTGCAGACTTGACCAATGGCGCGTCACTCAACATCGTCTCGAGAATGAGCGGGTCGGCCTTCTCTCCAGTAGCCAAGACAATCACATCGTCGTCTCTGCCTATGGCGGCAAAGTCGGTTTCGGGGTATTGCTCGTTGCGGATGAGCTGGTCGGCAATTTCTATGCCTTCAGTCCCGCCGTAGGGAAACACAGTCATGCGGAACATGCGCTGGCCGTCTTTGGGATCCAGCTCGTCGACCTTGTAGTTGACATCCTTGCGAAGGCGGAAGTACTTCCAGCTGTAGTTGTCCTTGGGCACAAAAGTGTCAGACAGAGGACCGCTTTCGGTGGTACCATAGAAGTTGAGCAGCTTGACGCCGCCCTGGGCTAGTTTGTCTCCCACGCCAGCTCCAAGCGCTGCACCTCCCGTGCCGACGAAGTCAAGGCCAGCCAGGACTTTGATGGCTTCTTCGTTGTTGACAACGTCGTCAAGAAGGAAGGGGACCGTCATCAGTGACTTGGCGTTTGTCCTCTTGACGAGCTCCACGATGGACTGAGCGGTGGGAATACCGTCAGTGGCGGGGTAGACGGTCGTTTTGCCTGCCGACATGGAAAGTCCAGGTGCAACGAGGCCGAATCCATGGAAGAGGGGTAGACTCGAGACATTTAGGCCCTGAGCCTCCTCTTCCGTATCGAATCCGTGGCAGTTGACCGCAAACAGAAGCTGGCGATGAGTGATGGCGATTGGCTTGGGCATTCCCGTAGTGCCTGAGGAGTGAAGCAGCAGGACAACGCTGTCAAGTTCTGTGGGGAGATCAAACTTGGGCTTGGAGGCAACAGCGCCAGTCTCGTGAAAGCTGTCATAGTTGAGGCCAATGTGAGTGGAAATCCCCTTGGCGTTCAACGCAGCCAGCGCTGGCTTCGCGGGCTCGCTCAGACGCTGCGAGACGATGAATGAGCTAGCGGCAGTTTCTTGCAGCAGATGCATGATGGCGATAGGAGGCAATCTGGGGGACAAAATCAAAGGCTGTTTGGTGTTAGTGTCACAGTTCATACGGCATAGAATGAAAGGACGCACAGGAACTCCAATACTCAGGAGAGCAAACTCATGAATCACCAGCGCAAAGTCACTCTGCATGAACAGCGCAACGGGTGCCATCTTCGTCAGACCATTAGGCTCCGTCGACTCACGAAGCGGTACATTCTCCTTGATCCAAGCAGCACAGTTCGACACGGCCGTCTTGAAGTCTGCGTGCGTGAAGGTATCCAGCCCATCGGACTTTGCCTGGATACAGAACGGATGGTCCGCGTTGTTCTGGGCGTTGAAGTCGACGAGTTCCGGCAGCGAGTGGACACAGCCGTCGAGTCTCTCCAGAGACGCAAAGTTGACGGCCGGCTTGACGAACGGACGCACGGAAGCCATTTCTTCGTAGTTCTCTTCGTCGTTCTGGGTGGGTGGTATGGAGTCGGAATTAAAATGGAGACCCGTTCGCTTCAATGGACCCAGAAGTTTACCTCGACATGAGAGCAGTGCTTGTTGCTTATTTAATTCTACAGGGAAATGTGAGACTAATTAGGTGGTAATGTCGGTGGAGTGTTCATCGCGCCGTGGCCAGTGTGAATTTGTCCGATAGCTTCGGCGAGTTTCGACCAACCCGCCATTTCGGCCAACACCAGCGTAATTAAGTTCTCGGTAGCTACTAAAAGTGATAAATCGCTCTCCAACGATCGTTTGATATATTGCCATCTGGTAAATCCAGTCCCTGTAGCCGACTTGTGGCATCGTTATGCATCGTTGACGCAAGCGTAGGAACCACAACGGTTTACAAACACCTTCGGTGGGTTTCATACGTCTTGCTGACGGTCAGCTCGGCCAGTTTCCCACATCGTCCTCAGTGGCATTTGTAACTAAGCCCGCGAATTGTCCGTACTGCTCCACAAAGTCAGAATCCTGTCGCTGCCTGTATCCTACGGCGAATCGACATAAATCGTGTCTCAGGTCGCTTGTCACGTCGTGAACCTTGTCCTCATTAAACCTCCCCGGTGTACCAGAGCGTTGTACTTCCGCCATTTCTCATCGCTCGTCAGACTTGATTCCAAACCTCAATTCTATTTGCACGCCTTCTTTAGTCTACTTTGAATATTGCCATGGCTCTCAAAGCTTCAACGACGGCTAAACCGGCCCAGTCAGCCCCTTACACGCCTCCCAACAAGGGCATCCTGTCCAAACTGCCGGCATCATGGGTTCCCTACGCCGAGCTGATACGCTTAGAGCAACCACACGGCATCTACATGATCTTCTTCCCACACGTTGTCGGCCTCATGTACGCCTGCTCCGCTAGGCCCTCAGCCGTGCCGGCGTCCATGCTAGGTCAACGCTTGTTCATATTTTCCCTGTGGACATTTTTCATGCGCGGCGCTGGCTGTGCATGGAACGACATCACCGATCAGGAATTTGACCGCAAGACGGAGCGGTGTCGGAACAGACCTGTTGCGCGTGGTGCCATATCGACTACTCAAGGCCATATCTATTTTCTTGTTCTGACAGGGCTGGGATTTTTGACACTCCAGACTCTTCCTATAGAATGCACCCTCTGCGGCCTGATGACGGCCATCCTGACCATCATTTACCCATTTGGCAAGCGGTTCACCAACTTTGCTCAAGTCATTCTCGGATCGACCTTGGCTTCCACGATTGCCTTGTCAGCGTACTCCGTCGAGCTCCCGGCCCTGTCACCGGGATACATTATCCCGACACTATGTCTCACGGCCACTATTCTGCTGCTAGTTGTCTTCTACGACACCATCTACGCTAGGCAAGACACGGCCGACGACCTCAAGTCCGGAGTCAAGGGCATGGCCGTGCTTTTCAGGAACCACATTGAGACGCTGCTAGCTGTTCTCGCCATGTCTATCGCTGGACTTCTGGCGACGACTGGCACTCTTTTGAACATGGGCCCGTATTTCTTTGCGTTTTCCGTTGTTGGCCTCGCGACGGGCCTGTTGACCATGATTGCGCTTATTCGGTGGCACTTGTTTCCCAGTTTTGCCAAGTACTCGGGCTGGTTCTATGCGCTGGCCATTGTTAACCTGCTTGGAGGATGTGTCGCGGAATACTTGCAAAAGGCCCCAACTTTGTAGCGAGGTAGAAGAAATCAGTTACGAACTGCGAGGGTTATAGAAGAAAGTACATGGCATTGTTCCGACATTGGTACCAACAGTGACTCAACTTCGTGATACTACAGTGTACCCCGGCCCATGGCGAAAGCAAGAACCCACCTCTGTTTGCGAAAGTGGGATCAAAGGATAAAGCATTCAGCGTCCACACAGTGAGAAACTGAACACAATGCATCGATTCGAATGAAAAGCATGATCAGTCTCACTTTAATCTTAAGACGCTGCGTCGAAAGCTCTAGTCAAACTCGCTGTTGGACATTCTCCTTGTTCAAGTTCCGTCACATGTTAGATATGGGGAAGTTGGTTCCAAGAGCAATGCAGTATTCTATTCAGGGTATTTTTACGTAGACAGAATCCTACTCAACCTCATTCAAACCTCTATCTGGCGTCCATATCCATCTAAGACCACTTTAAGCTTGCACCTCAACAGCAGTAGTATGCGAGTGAACAGGCGTCATCTGCCCAGGAACAGAATCCATGCCTCCCTTGGCCACCTTCTTCAAGCTCAGACTTCCCCTCTTCAAGTGAGGCACATAGCCCGCAATGGCATCGCTGCCGAAGCTGTCGATGTTGACCGTGTCCTCGGTGCGCATCATCTTGCGCGCGCGGATGTGGTTCACGGCGCTGCGCTGCGAGCTCGACAGGTCGGCGTGGTAGCCGGCGCCGTTGGGGTTGTTGGTGATCTCCGCCATCGCAGCTGTGCGGTCTTCCTCCGTCTTGACAGGCTCGAAGGCGGTGGCGCAGAACTCGAGTGTCTTCTTGAGTTCCTCCTGGGAGAGCTTCTTGTTTCCGACATCGGCAGTGCCTTGGATGACTAGAGAATGTTAGTATTATTGCGAGCTGAAGATATCAGAGATGCATACTGGGTCGGAACATGGCAAAGGCACGATCAAAGTGATCCTCGTCAATATCCGTCAAGACAGGCTCCTCCTGGCTTCGAATCTGTCGGTAGGCGCTGAGCACAACAAGAAGGAAGCGCGTGTAAGCATCAGCAATCTTCTTGCTGTGCCAATCAGCGGCAGCAGACTCCTCGACATCGCCACGGATAGAAGCACAGATAGTCGCCGCAGCAGAAAGACCGCCGACAAGAGCCAGGTGAACGCCGGAGGAGAAGTACGGGTCAATGAAGCAGCCAGCGTCACCAACAATTCGAGCGTTGGAGAACGCGTACGACGAAGCACAGTACGAGTAGTCGGAGGCAGCCTTGACCTTGTCGACCTGCGTGGCGTCGCCGACGAGGGCGAGCAGGTTGGGCGCAAGCTTGAGGTTCTCGAGGTAAAAGTCCTGCGAGTTGTCGGTCTTGGAGGCCTGTTTCTTCTCGATGGAGAGTTTCTGGTTCTCGACGACGCCGACGGATGTGGTTCCGTTGTGCAGAGGGATGAACCAAGCCCAGCCGCTCTCATCTAGAATGTGTTAGTTGTCTATTCGTCAAAGACCGCGATGTAGTATATCTCACCTTGAAGAGCCTCAAAGAAGGGAGAGTTTTCCCTAGTAGTCCCCGGGGAGTAAGGGTTGGTTCCCTTCCAGTAGGCCCAATTGGCCACGTTCTTGAGACCCTGGTTGTATCGACGGTTCTTCATGTACTTGGTGCTCAGGATACCAATGCGGCCGCTGGCATCGATGACATAGTCAAAGGCAATCTGACCAGTCTCCTTGGTCTCCTTGATCATGTAAGTCGCGCTAACAGGGCGGCCAGGGTTGAGGCTCTCAACACCGTCCTCGCCGGGGGTGACGCCGCCCTCAAACTCGACGGACTTGACCTGGACGCCGTCGAAGACGTGAGCACCGCTCTCGGCGGCGTGGTCGAACATCAGCTTGTCTGACTCGGACCGGATAACGTTCCAGGCGTAGTTGTCGGGACCCCCAGCAGCAAGGAAGTCGGTGTCTATAGCACGATCAGATAAGGGATGTGCAAGAGGAGGGAATCAACACTCACAGCCCTCGCGCTTTCGGGGGTTCAACTTGAAGGCGGCACCAGGCTTAACAAGTATTAGTATACTTCCTTGATAAGTTTAACTTATTACTTGCCTTCTTCAGGAAGCCATACGAGTCAAACTTGGCATCCAACTCGACGAATCGCAGCAGGTGGCGAATAGATGCCAACATACTCTCGCCAATGTGGTATCTAGGCAAAGTGTCAACCCCAAACACCAGCCAAAACGCACTACATAAACCGAATATTTCATACCTGGGAAACTTATCGCTCTCAAGAACGACAGTGTCAACGCCCTCACGAGCCAAAGCCGCAGCGGCATAGGACCCTCCGGGGCCGCCACCGATGACCAGCACCGTCGTTTTCTTGGGGATCTGAGCAGCCATTTTGAACGTGGTAATGATCAGAAAATGATATTGATAGTCGCTAATGCAAGTGAATTGATAGATATCTTTTACCAGATTGTCTTCAGAAATCAGCTTTATCTACTTGGTCGTGTGTTGACGGTCGGCGGGTTTTTATTTCCTCTTCGGGTAAGCCAGCCAAAAACCACCGACGCCTAAAAGATGACGACGAGCAATGCGCCCACGTCGGACAATTAGCCATCAGCAAACAGACCATCTCTTCAATCCTTCCCGGAGCCTGCCGCTCGCTCTAGGTTGGGCCATCACTTCATTGCTGGTCACTTTTCCTCTACCTCCGTGGCTGCCCTTTCCAGTGGCTTGTCGTCCTTGTTGCACAGACAAAGCAAGTTAGGGACTATGCCAAGTACTATTCCTGGCCCGCGGGGACTTCCCCTGCTGGGCAACATTGCAGATATCGACCCAAGCGACGCAGTGGCCAGTCTTGGTCGCCTTGCAGAGACATATGGTATGCGGCCGAGTGCAGCTTGATGCCCAGGCACTAACACTTTCATAGGACCCATATACAAACTCAACCTGGCTGGTTCCGAGAAACTGTTCATCTCCAGTCGGGAACTGATGGATGAGGTATCTGATGAGAAGCGTTTCACCAAGCTTGTTTCTGGACCGTTGTTTCAGCTGCGAAACGCGGTTGGGGACTCGCTTTTCACAGCCCACTCCAATGAACCCAACTGGGATGTCGCACATCGCATATTGATGCCAGGTACTTTACCAAGCTTACCGAGATAGACAAAGGATCTAGCTAAACTCCCACAGCAATGGGCCCGCTTGCCATCCGGGGGATGTTTGATGAGATGCACGATGTCGCAACCCAGCTTCTCACCAAGTGGGCTCGCTTCGGTCCCAAAGAAACCATCGATGTCACCTCAGACTTCACTAGGCTGACTTTGGACACAATCGCCCTGTAGGTCCCATCCTAGTCCCTCTTAATTGTACCCAAGCTCATCCGTCTGTCTAGATGCTCCATGGGCACGCGGTTCAATAGCTTCTACCACGAAGAGATGCACCCCTTTGTGGGTTCCATGATTGGTCTTCTTGAAGAATCAGGGAGGCGGGCGCCCAGACCCAATTGGGTCAACTATCTCATGCCCGCATCGCAGGCCAAGTATGAGGCAGACATACACACTCTCCAACAAATCGGGGCCGATCTTCTTGCGGATCGCAGGGTTAATCCTACTGACAAGAAGGACATTTTGAATGCTCTGATTACCGGGATTGACCCCAAGACCGGGAAAGGCATGTCTGATCAGAGCATTCTAAACAACATGATTGTGTTTCTCATTGCAGGTAATTACAGGAAACGTATATGCGGTAACGTAGAACTAACTAAGAGTCCAGGTCATGAGACAACTAGCGGCTTGTTGTCTTTTCTCTTCTACTACCTGCTCAAAAGGCAAGACGTCTTTGAGAAAGCCCAAAAGGAGGTCGACGAAATCGTGGGACGAGGTCCTGTCACTATCGACCACCTATCCAAACTTCCGTACCTGGAGGCTTGTCTCCGCGAGGTATTGCGGTTACATCCCACCGCACCAGTCATCACCTTGCAACCTCGCCCCGATCTTGTCCAGGAAAACTTGACAATTGGAAAAGCAAAATATGCAGTTGGTCCGAACCAACCCATCGTTGCTCTCCTCACCCAAATCCACCGCGACCCGGTTGTCTGGGGGTCCGACGCCAACAAATTCAGGGCCGAGAGAATGTCAGATGAGAACTTCGGCAAGCTCCCCAAGAATAGTTGGAAGCCGTTTGGAAACGGGATCCGTGGCTGCATTGGTCGTGCTTTTGCGTGGCAGGAGACTCTGCTCGTCACCGTCATGCTGCTTCAGACTTTTACCTTTCGTCTTAAGGATCCCAAGTACGAGCTCAAGATTAAGCAGACCCTGACCATCAAGCCAGGGAACTTCTACATGCATGCTACTTTGCGAGATCACTTGGATTCCGTACAGTTGGGGAAGTCGCTTTATGGGCACTCCCAGCCATTGAATGGGAATGTCAAGAGAACCGAGGAAAATCAGCTACGCGCAGTGCCTAAGCCGCGAGCCTCCAAGAAAATGACGATTCTGTACGGCTCAGACTCGGGGACATGCGAAACCATGGCTCAGGCGCTAGCGAGAGCAGCACCCGCAAGAGATTACGATGCTACCGTGTCTTCACTAGACGCGGCAGCAGATGATTTGCCCCGAGATCAGCCAATTGTTCTCATATGTTCAAGCTACAACGGCCATCCGCCCAACAACGCTGCTGGTTTCGTCGCGTGGCTAGAAGGCCTCAAGCACAGCAACGATACGCTGAAAGGTGTCACGTTCGCTGTCTACGGATGTGGCAACCGAGACTACGGTCCGACATTCCACCGCATACCCAAGCTGTTGGACTCGGAACTCGCAAACAACGGAGCAACAAGACTCTTGGTAGTTGGCCTCGGAGACGTCACTGTTGGTGACATATTCAGTGACTTTGAAGCATGGCAAGACGATAGGCTATGGCCGGCTCTGGGAGTCGATGGAGTCGACACTCGTGATGGCGCTGCGTTCGACATCAAGATCGACCGGAGCTGTCGGCCGTCGGATCTACGCGAGGACTTTTACGAAGCCGTAGTGTTGACAAACAGCGTCCTCACGGCATCTGGTGAACCAGAGAAGCGAACCATGAGCCTGAAGCTACCCGATGGGATTGAATACGCGCCTGGCGATCATCTTGCCGTTCTACCCCTGAACGACTCGAGCACCGTACGCCGGGTCCTCCGTTGGGCCAAGTTGCCGTGGGATGCCGTCATCACGATACCCACCGGCGCGAACACTACACTTCCCACTGGCAGGGCAATCTCAGCGCCGGATTTGCTGTCGGGTTACGTGGAGCTGAGCCAGCCCGCGACACGCAAGGTGATTCTTTCCTCTACGCTTTGAATGTATAGTGGGCTAATAATGAACAGAACGTCGCCACCATTGCAGCCCGAGCGACAGACGAGGCAACCCAGAACAAGATGCTCGCTTTGGAGAAAGACTTTGACAACTGTGTCACTCTCCCACGACGCTCTGTCATTGACATACTGGAAGATGTCCCCGAGATCTCACTCCCCTTTGCCGATTTCTTAGCCATGCTGCCACCAATGCATGCCCGGAAATACTCTGTCGCCTCGTCGCCTCTCGCCGACGCATCGACCGTCGCTCTGCTTTGGTCCGTCATCGATAAAGAGTCACCTCTAGATACAACACAGCGTCGCCGCGGGGTTGCGTCTACATATCTTGCCCGACTCAACCAAGGCGATAGCATCCACGTCGCCGTGAAGCCAGCGCTGCGTCTTTTCCACCCACCTACTGATGTCGAGAATACGCCCGTCGTCATGGCCTGCGCTGGTACAGGTCTTGCACCGTTTCGAGCCTTTGTACAAGAGCGATCTATCCACGCTCAATCAATCCGGAGTCTCGCCCCAGCTTACTTGTTTATCGGTTGCCGAGATCCTAGCAAGGATGCGCTGCTGCAAGAGGAACTACAGCAGTGGGAGAAGTCAAGCATCGTCAAGGTGTTTTACGCCTTCTCCCAGGCCAGTGAGCAAAGCGACAGGTCTAAATATGTGCAAGACCGGATCTGGAAAGAGCGAGAGATTATCGAGAAAGTAATTGTTAATGGGAAGGGAACTTTGTATGTTTGTGGAGGCGCAGAGTTAGGCAAGGGCGTGGAAGAAGTCTTGAAGAACATTTACAATCATGCGAAATCGGAAGTTACAGACAAGGCAGCTGAGAAATGGATGCAGGATCTCAAGTCCAGTCGTTACGCTCGGGAGATTTTTTCATAAATAGGTATAGACAGACGTTGAATTAGACAGTAAACCCATGTAATCCTTACTCACCTTTAGCCCTCATTTTTGTTTTACCGGTTGCAAAGCAACGTAATTCCACTTATGACTAGTATTCATTTCATATCTGTATCACAGTCAGTCTTACCTCAGTAAATTTCATTGTAGACTAGTACATGCCAGGGCTCCACAAACGACTCCATAAACTGCTTCGTCGGCCCCATTTGCCACATACGACCATAGCTCTTAGAAAATACGGGATCCCGTCCGCTCTCCCTTAGTCAAGCTGAGAAGCGGTGAATTAGTACTCGGGTCGGTGACGACCGGGGAATCCTCACTGTTGTATGTTTTTCTTTTTTGCCCTAGAATCCTTAGGTTCTTGATTTTAGTTGCGAGTTAGTTCCATTATGAATTTGCGAAGTTTGTAGTGGCCGGGGATCAAACTACCTACTTTTATGTTCGGCCATGATTGTAACTAACACACTTCTATTTGATCACTGACAGCTCTTATTTCAAGTACTGTGGCTTTCTTTTTCACTCCCGACTTTGCGAGGCTTGCAGGCTTAAACGCTGAAAGCTGTTATAGTTCTTAGACCTCCAGGGTAAGTAAGCTGTTTGAAGTGGAACACCTATTCTAATGTTGATGTGATTTCGACTATATGAAAGAGTTTTCTTCTATAAATGGAGCTTTTCAAGGGGCAGTCAAGACAAAACTCTGTTTGTGAGCGATATAGAATATAAGGCGATTAGGTCATTACTTCACTTAGTTTATTGATATATCCTACATTCTTTTCTTTTTCACTAGCGGTACCAACGGGGATAATTCCTGCCTCCGATACGTTCATTAAGCGTTATGAACAAACAAGGACCTGCTCTTCTGGAGGCCCATGAAATCTGTCTTCTAGTAAATATCGCCCACCATCATTACATGCTCTTAACCGACTCTCGTGGTGCCGCCTTGCGTCCATCCGGCAGAACTCTCTCGTTGCGCCTAACTTGAGCAAACACAATGGCATACACGATATCGCAGACAGTAGTTATCCCCCACAGAAAGACGCCGGGAGCACTCATGAAATACCCATGCGCCTCTGTCCAAGTGTACCAAGCCCAGCTGTAGTTGATGTTCAGGCCGACAAGAGTGCCCAAGAACCGCAAAGCCCTTTGTGACGTTAGCGCTGTACTAGGCATGTAATGAGGTAGATGGACTCACCAGATCGACCAACTAACGCCTCCGGTGTGTTGTCTGGTGATCAGTTGCGCCAGCGATGAAGTCGACACAATGACTTGACAAACGGAAACGGCCCAAAAGGCCATCTCAGTGGCATCTTGACCCTCCTCGCCGCGGTAGAACTTCCCGCTCTTCATGGCAATGCGATTCCCCATCCACCACGACGCAAAGCTCCAATGCGCCGTCGCACACAGCATCACCAGCACAACAAGAATCTTTCCCAAGTTGCGACTAACCATCTGCGCATGCGCCCACTCCTCCCTGCCGTAGCGCAGCGTACTGTAGATGATGGGGATGTCGATGAGCATCCAAACCACCATGGCCGTCTTCTCGCGCGGGGCGTCGGCCACGGACAGCGCGTAGACCATCTCCCACGCGAAGTTGTTGGCGAGGGCGAACAGCGGCATGCCGTAGGACTTGGTGCGCAGGCCCTGGCGCGCGTAGAGGATATAGCATAGCGTCCAGGATAGCCCGGCGAAGCCAAAGGTTGCGTTGTACACGGGCTGGTACCACGGCGAAACGTGAGGCGGGGGGATGTCGTTGAAGCCCATTTTGGCAGCCTGGGTGAAATGACGTTTGGAGGGAGATGATGAAAAGGGTATTTCGTGTATTGACAACTCGGATCGGCACTAGATAATGGCTAAGGAAATAGAAAAAACATAAGGCGCCATCACTTGCCTTATTTGGATAGCCCTTGTTGATCGTGCATCGGGTGAGACGGAAGAGACCGTTACTCCATGACTCGAAATCTCGAACGACCGGCGCGTTTCTGAAGCTGCTGGCTTGATGACGTGAGAGCGATCAAATCTCCGAACGGCAACGATGATCATATTGTTCTCATTGTCGGTTCAATCGTGGATTATCACATCGATTCGGCGCATTTCCATGTTCGGGACGTGAGGCTCCACCGTCAGCTTCAACAGTCGGGGAATATCTACTGTGCTTACTCCATGTCACCATTCATTGGACAATTGCTAGCCCTACTATTCTTAGCAGATTACTTTCTGGTGCCACATAAACCCGTAGATTGCTGTATTTTTGAGACATTTGTCCCAGCGCTGCTCAACGTTGCCATCTCCATTCCGCTTGTCAGTTCTGCACTGGTTGAACAATGGAGTCCTTTTCGTCTGCGGGCGAGACCGCCATACGGGCTATCACATCGTTCCCGGCTCTTTCTAGTGTTGTTGCACTGTTCTTGGCGGTGCTGGTTTATCAGTCATGCGTCAAGACGAGGGGACCAACACCGGCGCTTCCTGTCGTTGGGAAACCGGGATCGCACATCACCAAAGATGTCATTTTGGAGGGTTCTCGCAAAGTGAGATAACAACGGTTGCTCCCTTCACAGTACTCATGCTAACCGTCAAAGTACCCCGATACACCCTTTATCCTCCCTATGTCGCCTCCCATCGTCGTCCTACCCATTGGTATTCAAGATGAAGTCCGAAACCTGCCCGAGTCCCGCGTCTCCTTCACGAAAGAGCATCAGCGCAACTTCTTCGCACAGTATACGGGAATCGGCGACCATCGACCTGAGATGATCAAGGCTATCCGCATTGACCTCACCCGCCACATTGCAAGCACGCTCCCGGCTCTCCAGGAAGAAGTGCGATTCGGCTTCGACAAGGAATTCGGCGACTGCAAGGAATGGTCGCCGTTCCCCGTCTACCTCAAGGTGCTCCGCGTTGTTGCTCTGATGAATGGTCGTATCTTCGTAGGACGTCCTCTCAGCCGTGAAGAAGAATGGATTCAGTCCACCATCAGCTATACCATTGATTGCGTCAAGGCCCGAAACGCCATCCGCGAACATCCCGTTTGGAAGCGCCGATGGATCACCAGCAGTCTGCCTGAGATAGCCAAGCTGTCCCACCACCGGACACGCGGTGGCGAGATGCTGGAACCCATCATGAAAGCCCAGCTGTCGAAGCCGTCGTTCAAGGAGAAGCTGCACAACCCGGAGACTGGTGATGAAGAGGGCAACTTTATCGAATGGATTCTCAAGTACACCCCCGATGAGCTGCGCAACGACCCCGAGAACTTGGCTGTCAACCAGATGGTTTGTAAGTGTAACATGTGCAGATCTTCTACTGGCCAGAACACTAATTTCGTGAACAGTGTCCTTTGCTGCCATTCACACTAGCTCGATGGCTACAACCCACGCTATACTTGACCTTGCCGCGCGTCGCGAGTACATCCAGCCTCTCCGTGACGAGATTGACGAAATCAGGGCCACCGACGGAGAGGAGATGGACAGTGACGGCTTCGTGAGACTCAAGAAGGAAAGCATCAACAAGCTACGAAAGCTCGACAGTTTCATGAAGGAAAGCCAGCGATTTTCACCTCCCATTTACAGTATGTCCATGAACGGAAACCGCCTTGTGCCGCTGCTAACGCTGCAAGCTTCTGGAACCCGCATCTGCACTTCTGCTATCCACCTCTCTACCGGCCACACTCTTCCCAAGGGCACGCGTATCTGCTTCCCCTCGTTCGCCGTACAGACAGATCCCAGAACAACTACGTTCTCTCCCGAGTACAACCCCCCCGGATACACGCCGCCCGACCAGTTCGATGGCATGCGTTTCTTCAAGCTACGCAACATGCCCGGAAAGGAGAGCCGCCACCAGTTCGCCACCGCCGGACCGGAGTCGCTCACCTTCGGCTACGGAAACCATACCTGCCCTGGCCGGTTCTTCGCTAGCAATGAGATCAAGATTATCCTGGTAGAGCTGTTGATGAACTGGGATTTCAGGCTCAAGGGCGATGTTGAGCTTAAGGGTGGTGCGGAGAAGAGGCCGCCGAATGTTGAGGTGGATCTGGTCATCACGCCGAACCCGATGGCCATGATGGAGTTTAAGCGCAGGAAAGCTTAAGCAGAGGTTCCTAGACACTAGGTGTAGAACAGTAGGGAATGTTTACAGATTCACAATCATGCTCAGCATCTTCGTGTTTAGAACAGGCATACAATACTCATTGATAGTATATATATAGTCTAGTGCTGTTCATCTCTTTTACATGCTAGCTTACTAGAAGTGAATCAACATTTGCCGAACTGTACCACTAAAGGCAATACTGGTATAACTAAGATGCCCTCATAGGAAACCTAAGCGAAGCGGTCATGTGCTGTCGTCCAACAGCAAACGACCTCTTCAATTGGCGAACCGAGGACTTGCTGAAAATACCCCGCAACCTCAGTCCTCACCTTCGTCAGGTCTTGATTTTGTCGTAAGCATCTACTTAGTGATGGCAACTAGTGGTCCCGCCCTTCCCGTGATCGTCCTGTTACCTCATCTTGATGAACCCTGCTTCGCGATGTCTGAGACCAGGTTACAGGCAGGTGAAGGCGACGCACAGGGTGAGTCCCAGACACATGCGTTCCAGTCTGCTGGACACTGGGCAGAACTCGCACAACAGGTATTAGGTTGGGACCTCTGGCCTGTTTATGCAGTATAGTAAATGTGTTTAGGGCGACGGCGACGACGGTATTGACGCGGAATCGGTTCTGGGTACCCAGGCGCCCACCTCGACAGCGTCGTTGAGCTCGAGCATCTTGCAATACCGAACTATCCACGGGCGCACATACCACTCTGAGCAGGGAAATGCTGAGTACTGGTACGGCGGGATATGGTCTGGTGATGGAGCTGTGCTGACTGAATGGCGGCATGCAGGGCCTCCAACGATGAGGAGCAGAATGAATGCCAAGACCTCAAGTAAGCAGCAGTTTCCCAGCGGGCAGGATGCTTCTAATATCGCTTCAAATCAGCCATCACGCCATGCTTCTCATTCTTGACAACAAGTTGTTCCTGGCACCTTTGAAAAGCGACGTTCAGGTGATAAAATGGCTTCGCCTAAGGTTATTTGTCTCCTAATCCGATTCTCCAGAAAGTCCTTGATGTCGGAACCGGCACAGGTAAATTGCCTCGGCAAGGTAGAATCGGCGATGCTAATAAGTTAATTAGGGATTTGGGCAATGTAGGTTTGGCCCGAGACGTCCCATCCAAGTATTTCTAATGTCCATGTTTTATATCAGTGACTTTGCCGATGAGTTCCCTTCTGCAACGGTTATTGGGACAGACCTCTCCACCATCCAACCCTCTTGGGTTCCACCAAACCTGAGCTTATAAGCGTCTACTTTAGGCAGATATATATCAGAACCTAACCCAGCTAGCGAGATCGAGGACTGCAACCAAACGTGGACCTTTGGTCCCAATTCGTTCGACTACGTCCACATGCGCTACCTGTTTGGAAGCATCAAGAACTGGAACGATCTGTTCAACAACGCATACAGAGTATGCAAGCCTGGCGGCTAGGTTGAAAGCTACGAGCCAACGATCATGGCGGAGAGTGATGATGCATCCGTCACGCCCGGCAGCGCCCACAGCGAATGGGGCAAGTTCTTCATCGAGGGAGCCAAGAAGATGGGCCGTAGTTGTACAGTAGGCGAAGACGACGTACAGCGCGAGAGCCTGAAAGCCGCTGGGTTCGTGGATATCCAGTTCGTGGACACCAAGGTAAGATTAGACCCCTGATTCCTCAAACGCCGATGCCAACAAATCCAAGGTCCCGATTGGCGGTTGGCCCAAGGACCCTAGACAGAAGAAAATAGGCCGATATCTACAGGCCTCGCTTGAGCAGGACCTGGAGGGGTACGTGCTGTACTCTGAAGTCACAGAGATAGCTTTCGCGGACAAAGTCATCATCTCAGAAGCCAGAACTACGAGAAAATGCCAAGCCATCAAATTTGGAATGCATTAATCATCTGCCTCAAGTGCTTCGCCTTTTTCATCAACCCCTGTTCCCGCTCCTGTATCTCGCTAAACGCCCGGCCCAAGAGACCCTCATCTATGTTCTCATCCCCCAGCAACGACCTTTTCCATCCCTGCATATCTACCGAGTGTGCGTCTTCGCCGTGCTTACTCCCGCCGTCTGTGCTTTCCGTCTCGCCAACTGCAAATGACCTATGCACTCGGCCTAGTAGATACGTCACGGTGTGGATGAGGAGCGATGCCTTCAGCAACGAGTTCACCGTGCCGGGACTGTCGTCCGATCCGTCTGTCGAGTTCCTGTGCTCGGCGTACAAGCAGTCGATGGCCAGTTCAAACGAGTGCAGTAATTGCGTGTAGCATCCCAGCAACAGGAAGATGACTGCTGACTCGGGGATGCACGGGGCAGGTATCACAGAACCGGAAGTCATGTAACTATCGACGCTCCCCATCGTTGACTCGCTGGGACCGTCGTCCTCGTCGGCAGCAGATATGTCAACATCTGAGGACGCAGAGCTTTCAATGGACGGCTGTGGCTGGCTGATGAAACGCGGCAAGCCTTGTCGGGCAATGTCGATCAGTTCTCCCGAAAAGTCAACTATGTCCTTCATGATCTGTTGTCCGAGTAAAGCCCCCGCTTCTACAGGGGTGTGGACTGGTCCGTTTCTATACTTCTCTGACGAACGGATGATCTTGGCGCTGAGGTCTGAGAGCTTCAGGACACTAGTGGTTCGAGAGACTTGTTCCGTCGATCCGTGAGGAACATTGAGGCTCTTATAGGCCTCTTCTGTCTTACGCTGGGGTTCACCGTGAAACATGTGGAGAATGCCGTCTCCATCCTTGTTATTAATCACAGGCATACTCCCAGCGAGGTCGAACATTTCTGTGGACTCGGGCGCGAAGTTGAACGTGGGAAGCTCGAGATCCAGGTTGAGGTCCTGGAGTAACGGCTCATACAGCGTCTAAGAATAGTGTTAGCTTCGTGCGACAGAAGTTTCTCTGTATGAAGCGGGATCTTCATAGCTACCACATACTGATTCGGACGCAGAGAAACAGTTGGGCTCGGCGTTGAAAGCTCCACTGGGCCAAGGATGCTGGGACGGCCATAGGGCAGGGTCCACTTCGCTGTTGTCCTCGCAATGCGTCGAGGTATCGTTGAGTGAAAGTTGTGGTGTTGGCGTCATGGAAGGACTGCCGGTGCTCGACAAGAGATTCTCAGCATCGCACAGGCGCTGATCCTCGGTGTCAGGAGGCGTAAGCTGCCCCTGCTGCAGCAACATGTCAGGCGCCAGGCCAAACACGTGCATGAGGCTCCCATCCGAAGAAGCATTCTCGGAATTCTGACCATGCCGCCGGTGGTGGTGATGGTGCTGCTTCGGCGCTTCCTCTACACTCGCCGGCGAGTTCGGCTTCCTCTTTGCCGGCCGTCCGACCTTGCCTCGCTTGCTGACGATGCACTCGGCGCCGGCCTTGCGGCAGCGCGAACACGGCTCGTCGGGCCCGTTCCTGTCGGCCTCGCTGGACCGAGGACAGCGGAGTTTCTGGGCGTGGCAGCGGTTGCAGGCCAGCCGGAGAGGCTTCTCGGGGGCCAACGCAGCGGTGCTCATGGTGTGGAGTTGATACGACCTTGTTACTCGATTAGATCGGCACTGCAGCAACACACCACGTCTTATATATCAAGTGGCCTGCACAGCGGGCCATGCAGCTTCATGGCCACGGACTGTGACGTAAGTCAGCAGTGGAGCAGCGGAAGGTCACCAAGGCCATCCTGCGCGGGCCTGTTCCTTCGAACAGGCGGCCGACATGTGGCAGGCATCGGAGCGTTTGGCCCATGGTGAGATCAGTCCGTACCCGTCGTATCCCCTTGGACGTTCGCCGAGGCGGACAGATCCGTCGTTGAATGCGGATATTCGTATGCGATGGTGGAGCCGTGACATACGTGAAGGATCCGGGACTTCCTGAATGCGTGCTTGGACCACGGTGGAATCCTGCCCGCCTCAAGTCGAACGCCGGTTGGGAGATACCCCCCTGTAGCTCGGACTAGTGGCCCTGCATCTCGGACTCAGATCCAGAAACAAGCCTCTAGATCTTACAGATGACGCTAGAACGAGGGCTTTTGCAAGGAAGCCGCCACACCTGCGGCCACTGATCGACGGTGAGGAATCACATCAAGGGCTGAAGCATGTCGTTATCGGTGAGAGGCCGATGTAACGGACGCCAACACCACGGATGATTGAGCGAACTGCGCAAGCGGGTGACAACAAAAAAAACACCGCCACTCTCCCCATAAGATACAATTTTGATGTAAGCACCAGTGGTGTTTATTTCCACCCACTTGCTGCGGTTGCGGTTGCGATTGCGGATCCACAGCGGGTCGCAGACAAGGGGCTCGGGGAAAGGATCCGGAGAAAGGAGCTACGAATGCTTGGCTTTTTGTAGCTGCGGCCTAATCTGGATGCCCAGAGATGTCTCGCCATCGATAGTGCGTGTCAGTTGGGCAGCGCCGCGGTCGTGGGATGGATGTGAACTTCTGTTCGGTCCAGCTCAGGTCGGTCAAGCTACATAGACGGGCAGCTCAGACATCAAAAGATAATCAGACGATGGGAAATAAGTGTCTATTCGCTGGTTGTCTAAGCGTACACTTGTCTAGCCAGTCGCCTTAGGGCTTAGACTACGCCTACACTCAGACCTAGCTAAGCCCTGTGTTATTCAAGCACAGCCCAGATAACGGATTGAACGCGTAGGCGCCAGTGAGCATCATCGTCCATGTGCCGGAGAATACGGTGCGGCTCACGGCACTTGGATGCCGTGCACACTGTGTAAGCCGAGCATCCTCATTTGGACAACGTCTGATGCCTCATTAGGAAACCAGGACTACAAGGGTCAGAAGCTTAATCAACAGGGCTGGACTGTGAGAATTAAGTACAGTGGGCGGCTGGGTTCTGACTCGATATCACGGCAACAAAGCGACGTCCCTGCGCTGAACAGAGGCCGCAGTAAGTCGTTCTTTTTAGAAGTTGCAATCTACACGCGCGCGCGAGTAATGCGATATCATCCACCAAGGTTCCAATTCTTAACGTAGTGCTTCAATTGCACGTGCCCATTTGGCGAGGAGGCTTCGGACCTCGTCCTTCTTGTGTCGCGCATTGTTGAAGGAGATGCACAGGGTAAGCTCGCCATTCCACGAATGCGAGCGACAGGATCTGGTGGAGTAATTCTCCGTCAGCAACTGCATCAACAAGTGAATTTTTAATGACAACTCACAACTTGGGCGTGCTCTCATCCGTCACAAGCTGATAACGCTCAATGGCGAAGTTCATCTCCTCGCCGTCGTCGTAAGCCGCATCGAACTGTTTACTCCCCGCCGGGTCGGAAACGTAGTTGACGTTGAGGCCCAGTTTCGATGGAGGGCTGTTCATGGCCGCCCTACACGAAGGATCAGTACGGGGCTGAAGCATGATTGGTGGACAGACACTTACAAGACCCCCTGGATGATAAAACCCGTCGCGCTTCTCCGCAGTTCATTTGCTGCTGCGACGTCCTGACGCTGCGCCACGCTGGCCCAGGCGGCGTGAACGTGTCGAGCAACGGCCCAGAAGCGATCGCGGGCCCAGGAGCGATCGCCGGACGCCGGATCAGCGAGGATGCTCGTCGGTATCGCCATCATCTCCAGGCCAACAGCAGCGCCGACAAACTTATTCCGCTGGCCCCAGGGCTCGTTGAGGTTCCGCGCCCGCAGATCGAACCCGGAGAGTACGGTGCAGGCCTCCTCCTCGGTCGGCTTCACCTCATCGTACAGCGCCAGCACCAGCGCGGCCTGCACAATCGCCGTCAGCTTGACGTCGTTTGCCCGCGCGGCTGCCAGCACGGCGTCGAGAAAGCCCGTGCCCTGGAAAGTATGCGTGACCACGGCTGTTCCTGGTCTCGATCCTTGCGTCGTGGGCCTGGCGAACGGGGGCAACGGGATCTGGTATCGTCGTTAGCTTAAGCTGGGCCAAGGTATTCCATTTCTGGAAGAAAAGAGGTTGGAAATGCAACCTGCCTCTTTTGGCATCTCTGCCAGTGACTTGAGCACCGCGTCGGAGACGACGGCCACGTCCAGGGCTGCAGGGCTGAGCCTCTCGACTTCTTCCCCCCAGGCGTAATCCGGGTCGAGACTTGGCCGCACCAGGCCGGTCAGCACTTCGTTCATCATTGACCGCAGGCCTGCGCCGTCTGCGAGGCCGTGGTGCACGTGAAGCAGCAGGTCGAACTGCGTGATCTGGGCTCTGCTCGATTGCTCTGGGTTTAGAACGAGGTAGAGAAACGCACAGTCGCCGTCCTTGGAAGGCAGCACGACCTCGCGACTCAGCTTGTCGTGAACTTCCATCCAGCCGCTCTCATTCTGAACGGTCTGAACTGTGCGAAACGCCCACTTCGCCACGTCCGCTGCGTCCTCGACATTGTAGACCAACTGCTTGCTGTCGACGACCCGGCAAGCCACCACAGGATGAACCCATCGCGCATGGACAAACGCCCGCGCGACACGGGACTGCAAATCCCGCGTGTTGAAGCCATTGGACGACGCCGCAGAATGCTGCACGGAAACGGTGACGCCAAGATAGGGGCAGTTGTGGCCCAGGGCATACTCATTGAGCATCGACAGCATAAACTCCGGCGTTGCCAAGGACCGCGAGAACGATGCTGCGGACTTGGTCCATGGATGGAAAACCGGACGGGAGGACATTTTGCTAAAGCCCGTTTGATGTTGTGTGTAAGTGGGCGATATGCACAACGAACCCGTGAAAGTGAGGAATCTCGCACCCGGAACTTGTCCGCGCCAGTGGCGAGAGGCAACATATTCTCATGGTTAAAGAGGGTCTAGTACGGTCATATTACAGAACACACGAGGAATATCTCGGCGTGTTGCGGTCAACTTCGGACGTAAACGATCGGGGACGGAAAACTCGCCGAATCCCCGGCCGTCGCGACCCACAGTCGGCGAATTGTTCACGACGATACAAGACCATTTTCTGCAATTCTCGGTTAGGTCTGGTTTGCAGAGATAGAGTCATCGATCCTTTTCAAACGGTATGCATGTAGGAATAAAAAAAATTAAAGGAAGATCACACCCTTTCAAGTAAATGCAACCCAACAATCACCACATACCTGTGTTGGTCCCTTGGCACGTTACCCTTCCTTTTGCACGCCGAGATGGCGATCGCTGAGGGGATTCTCAACACAGCTTCTCTCCTGCGACACGTCCTCATTCCTTTGGTCGTTCTCCTCGCTGCCTCCAAACTCCGCACCTGGTACACGCACCGCCGCCGCCGCTCCTCCAACAGCTGTCTCCCGCCTCCGACTTACCCGCACAGGGATGGCATCCTCGGACTCGCACACCTTTGCAGTCTCATCCAAGCGCGCCGGGAAAAGCGTCTGCCCACGGCCTTTAGCTCCATCTTCACCGACACGGGTGCTGACGTGCACACGGTGACGTACTGTACCCTCGGCAGCACGACGTACTGGACCATCGACGCCGACAACATCAAGGCGGTGCTGTCGTCGCGGTTCGGGGACTGGGGGCTCCCGCAGGCGCGCATCGCGGCGTTTGCGGCTTGCTGGGGTGGCGGCATCTTTGGCGCTGATGGCGCCGAGTGGGAGCATTCGCGAGCTATGCTTCGACCCAGTTTCAACCGTAGACAGGGGCAGGACACGGAGATGCTGGAGAAGCACGTCCATAACTTGTTGGCCAGGATCCCTCATGGACAGACGGTGGACTTGGCAGAGCTGTTTCCCCTGCTCACCATGGACATCGCCACGGAGCTGCTCTTCGGCGAGAGCGCCGGGTGCTTGGATCCCGCCAAGTCCGTCCAGGGCATGCAGTTTACCTCTGCGTTCAACTACGTCATGCAGAAGATGTCGGTGCAAGTGAGCTTCCCGCTGTTGGCCAAGGTGCCCGACCGCAGGTTGAGGTCTTGCGTCAAGTGCATCAACGACGTTACCGATGCTTTTGTTACTCGGGCTTTATGCTTCCGTGATAATATGTCCAAGGCTAAGATTCCGGGGTATAAAGACAATGAGGGACGTCGTGGCAAGTACGTCTTTCTGGACGAGTTAGCCAAGGGGGACTATTCTCCACAGCAACTCCGCGCTGAGCTTCTCAGTGTCATGGTCGCAGGCCGGGACACGACCGCGTCGCTTCTTAGCATTATCTGGTGGCATCTCGCAAGACGGCCTGATATCGTGAAGAAGCTACGAAGAGAAATCGACCCTCTCGAGTCGAGGCCGCCCACCCCGAACGAGTTGAAGAGCATGACATACCTAAGAGATGTGATCAATGAAGGTAAGAATGAATCGAGAATAGTTCTTCTCACATTTAAACGTCACTGACCTATGTCGTTCAGTTCTACGCCTCTACCCTATTAACCCCATCAACTCCCGCGTCGCCATCCGAGACACCACTCTCCCTCGCGGCGGCGGCAAGGACGGCCTTTCGCCTGTATTCATAGCCAAGGGACAACGACTCATTTTCAGTTCATCTGCGCTGCATCGTCGGAAGGATATTTACGGCCAAGACGCCATGCAACTTCGACCAGAACGGTGGGAGACTCTCCGGCCGTCAACGTAAGTCATCTATTTTCCCCATGCTAAATCTCCTCATCAAGGCCAGCATTAACGTTCGTTTGTAGATGGGAGTACATTCCGTTTGGTGGAGGACCGAGAGTCTGCATTGGACAGCAGCTTGCTCAGACTGAAGCTGCGTACACTACTGTGCGGCTTTTGCAGGAGTTTGAGAGCATTGATGCGAGGAGCGAGGGACCGTTTCAGGAAGGGTTTGCGATGGCACTCAGCAGCGGCGATGGCTGTCGAGTGAGTCTGAGCAACAGTTGAGACAGTAAACAGAATGGCTTGATTGAACTGCATGATTTCTTGCTCATAGTTATGATTACTGGATAGAAGTTGGAGAATTACCATAGACTATAGATATGCCTGAAGCATTTGGCTCATCGGGTTGATGATGTTCAAGACCACCAGGGAAGTAATCGTAATAGCTGTCACTCAGTCAACTCGAAAGGACCGAGGTCACCTCTCGTACTTAAGGTAAGTCTACTAATTAACGCATTTCATATTGATACACGATCTGAGCGAAAGGGGATGTACTAAACGTGTCCATCATTAAGCAAGTGTTGCACTATGCTGCCGCGAAATATGTGTCCACGTACACGACTGATCTTAGTACTCTTAAGAGGACCTTTCATTGAATGGTACTATTTCATGTATATCCATCAGAGTGCAATTAGAAGATAGGCTATGGAAGCTACCCGAGCAGACGTGCCCTAGTCTCCAAGATAGGGAACGCCTTGCCCACCAGCAATCGACGATACTCCCAGTGCGCATCCAAAGAGAGACCAATACTCAATTCTACATTTTTGTCCAAGCCAATAACGACTAACAGTTTGAAAAGTTCCGCGACGGTTCCTTCGATAGTATCCCCACCGTCCGCATCCGGCCTGTGAATATCAAACGGCTGCCGGACAATGTACCCGGTGAGCAACGTGCACTTCGTAACTTTCGGAAACCGGGAAATGAAGTGCGGGAGCTTCGGAAACCTCGAGGTCGTCGACGGGTCGTAGTCTGATAAAACGAGATGGCGCACCTGCGCAAGGACAAGTGACTGGTCCTCTGCGCCGAGAGCACACCATGTACGGCGAGAACCGAGCTCTGGGTTTCTGGCTTGGTTGTTTCTCCGTACTTGGGACTCGTGAGAGAAGCACACGTTCAGCTGCGATATTGCTTCCAGGCCAGTGCCTGTTCCGCAGCCACGAGGTCGAGCCATGATTCTCCAAGTCGCAGTTTCTCCAGCGCGTGTGAAGAGGCGACGAGCGGCCTCACCGCAAAGAAGATGGCCTTGCCCAGGCGTCGAATACGTCGGCATATAGAGTTGACCATAAGTCAATGCGACTGATGAATAGCCTGCGACGGTTCAACGACCGTCGTGAGATGCTTATCCACCATCTCTAGTGAATATTCTATACTGCCCGGGTCGACACTATATCCTGCGGGAAGCCAAGAAAATGCTTTATTATCTTCGTGCATGCGGTGTCTCGGAAGTTGGGTGCATTGCTCCGGCCAGAGCGGTTGGTCCGTGAGCAAGGCATGAGAGAGGATGTCTTGTAGGACTTCGTCTGGTAGACGGTCTAGAAAATTCGGCGAAGACATGATTGTTTGCAGTGTTGCAAATGCGACTGCCTGCATCTTCGGTAGATTATCCATGTATCCATGCTCTCTCTCTAGGCAGTCAGATGATGAGGTGGTGCGGGGGAATACAAGAAGGCAGCAGGTTACTATTTTCGCACTGGGATGATAGGAATGCCAGAATTCTAGCTTGGTTGTGTAGCTACTAGTTCACATGGCCGGATTAGTACTTAAGTGTAAAAAACAATATGTTTGCCGGTACCAAACGTCATGAATTCCCTACGTTAATAGAAGTAAGATCTCGAATCAAAAACCAAGCTGTACACAAAAGATCAGTCTGCTCGAAGAAATGTAGTACTCGCGAATCTAGTCTGGAGAAATTTGGGAGTGGCACGAAACTGAGTTGACTATGCGACTAAATATGGGTCTTTGCGGAGATTACTATGCTCCATCTTCTTCGGTAGAGAGACGAGAAATAAAGAGTCAAGTCAAGGATAACATCGGCAAGGAAGAATATAGATTCCACACGGCAATGAGTTCTCACTGTAGTGTATAGAACGATAGTGTATATGAGGTAGATGTGCTGATTACAGAAATCAAAGACCTTTCCCTTCTTCCACCAAAAGCTGGCCCTGAACCGCAGTGTCAAAATATTCTTCGGCATACAATGCTTACATGGGAAATTCCATTCGTCTGAAGTCTCGCACCAACCTGTCCACACTTGTGAGGCTGCCTCAAATCGTATTTGCACGCCAACCTTTCCCACTCTGAGCTCGATCGTGTGCAGAGCCAGATCCAATACCTCATTCGGGCTGGCGTTTTAATGAACTGAGAAAACAGGACAATTTCTTTGATTAAGTGGCTACTTCGAGAGTGCAAGATTGCTCACGAATGGATATCATGGAGAGTTGGTTGTGTGGTTGAAGGATTTGCAGAAGCAGCTTGGAATAGGGTTAAGGTGGTCTTACTGGTAAACTGATTATTTATGGTGTGTAGAGAGCTGCTATAGAATTTAATAAGGTTATTTGTGTAGCTTTATACGTATTAGAATTAATTAGGTTAGGAATTAAGTTAAGGTTAATTAGGTTAGAGTGAACTAGATTATGATTAGGATTAGGAGTTTGATTGAAAATATGATTAGCTTATGCATTACACATTTAAAGACTTCAGAGATAGTATTATGGTTGTGGTGAATTCATAGTCTCATTCCCAATGCACCTATTAATTCACGTAGCAAGCGTGTGCCCAGCATGTCAAACTTGGCGAAACCCCTGCTCCAAAATGAATACAGTCGGCGCTTCATGCTCTGCATCGTACATCCATCGCAATGCCTTGGCCGCCTGCCTGTCCCCGTCCCCGCAATCAAATTCCACCTTGTGAGAGACCCAGGGTCCTGCTTCACCGTCTCGTTGTGAGGCACGTTCCATACCCAGACGTTGTGATGCTAGAATCATAGCTGATACGCATCGCTTTCTATGCTCTGGAAGGTCATGTAGACGTCCCCGTCGTGGCAAAGCAGGCTGAGGGCTACGAAGTACGACCATGTGCCCAACTTGCATGCTGTGCAAAGTAGTTGACCTGCTTGTTCCGCCTGTCCTCGACCGGTCAAGGAGTCCTTTGGTCCACGAAACAGCAGTTACCAACCTGCCGTGGTCGAGGAGGGATAGCTTCGCGCTGGACAGCTGTATGGAAGCTGCTTGATGGGTCACTCCTCTGAAAGTGACGCAGGTGGACGCTGTTATCAAGCCTTGATTGGACTCAATCAGCATGGCGCGGGGTGCCAAAAGCCTCGACGTAAATCAACCGCATGCTGCAGTCTGACCACCCACTCGTATTCCGCTGGGCTCGGCTGCCTGCCCAACTTCTACTGTTACTTTCATTGCCAATAAATTTTCACCTTTTTTGTTTCTTGTTGGCTTACTTCCACTCGGCGTAATTCTCCCTATACCATACCATTGGAATTTAACATCAAACCTTTGATTCCCAGCCCTTACATCAGAACGACTGCAACTTTAGGACTTTTCTCTTTTGTTCGTTCAACCATCGTGGACTCTTGGATAATCTCCCTGCATTGGCACGCAGCATACGCCGGGAGGCCTGTCCCTTAGTCCCAGTCTTCGTCTCCAGATGGCTGAACAATCGCGCGGTGTCCATCTGACGCAGGTTCACCCTCGCCCTGACGATGAGGCTGAGACTGATGTTGACATCATTGCTATCCATGGCCTCGACACAAAGTCTCCCGACACGTGGATTTGGACACCCAAACATCCGGGTGAGCCCAGTGTGAACTGGCTCGCTGATTCGCATATGCTCCCTCGCGAAGTCGGGTCGGCCCGGATCTTCACATGCGACTAGCAGGCCGACCTGTTTCAGTCGTCCGATATGCTCCCGATGGTACTCGAAGAGGTTACTCGACATTTGCTCCATGGCATCGAAGGGCGACCTTCAGCTCCGAACGATCGGCGAGGAAGATAACCTCGACCAATTCTCTTCATCGCGTCCTGTCTTGGGGGTATCATCCTGATGAAGGCTCTCTCCACAGCTGATCCCAACAACTGCGTCCGAAGAGCGACACGTGGCATTCTATTCCTTGCCACTCCTTTTCGCGGACTGCGTTCCAAGACGTCGCCGGTTGGGCAAAGCCCGGTCTGCAGACCTGGGCTGCTGTCCGAGGCAAGGAAGTGACTCCACTGCTCGACAATGTGACGACGTCAACTTTCGATCTCCGAGAACTCGTCCGCAAGTTCACTCAGCTGTGTAAAGACACGGATCCCCCTTTCCTGGTTTTCAACTTCTACGAAACAGGCAACACGAATCTTTACCACAGAATTCCTCTGGCGAATCACATTCCGCCTAGCCTACTGGCCCGCCAGGCAAAACCTGTAAGTATCATAGAATGCTCGCCATTCCGGTCTATGTTCGCCGCTCCAATGATTATTTCACTAACGCTTATCAGCTGGTCGACGAAGCCTCAGCAACCCTAGAGATTGTTCCACACCCACTGCCACTCAGCCGACCCCACAGAACTATGAATAAGTTCCAGGGCGGCGACGCAGACCATGATTACGCACGAGTTTCCCAAAAGACCAGAGAATATCTTGAGACTATTCGTGAGGGGTCGTTACTTAAGAGAGCAGATGATTACATGCGCAAGAATCACTATACTCTCGACAGGCTCCGGATTGAACGACTGTCAGGCGACCTCTTGTCGATGGAGCAGTGTTACATCAATCTTGCCATTGTGGAGCAGCCTAGCCAAGACGGAAGACGCCCAAAAGGAGAGGGAGATTCCCCGTTCGGGTTCTTCGCTCGACAGAGGGTCAAGACGCCATACAAGGAGGCCCAGGTCGAGCTGGCAAAAATCTTCAATGACCGCAAGGGACGCGATGGCCGTACGATGCAGCCAAGACGGATCTTGATCCGAGGACGCGCGGGAGTTGGGAAGACTACCTTATGCAAAAAGATGGTCCATGACTTCACACGTGGTACACAAACAGAGCTTCATGACTCATGGATGAACCTGTTCGACCGCATCCTCTGGGTCCTTCTGCGGCATCTGAAAGGGCGACCGGGTCAGGGATACAATCACGAGAAATTGTTCTACGATGAATATTTCTGTCCACAGGGAAGTGAGTCGGGCCACTGTCTCGCCGCTGAACTGTCGAAAGCATTGAATGGTCGAACTCTGTTTATTCTGGATGGCCTGGATGAGGTATCTGGGGAATGGAACTCCGGCGATGACATGTTCGGCTACTTGGAACGTCTTCTGAACCATCCCAGCGGCATAATCACCTCCCGTCCCACTGGAACCCTTCCGCCCAGCCTCAAACCAATTGACCTCGAGTTGGAAACAGTTGGATTCTACCCAAATCAAGTAAAAGCCTACCTCAACGCCGACCCGAAAATAAAGTCAAGAGCCAACGAGGTCCAGTACTTCCTCAAACACCATTGGCTTCTCGAAGGCCTTGCTTTCACTGGTCTTCACAACGACATAATCGACTTTACGTCACAGCATCAGAGAGTGATACCGGATCAGTTCAAGCACCGGCATATCCTATTCAACAGGACCCTTCAGCATCTCTCTTTCCTACGGACATCAGAAGGCCAAGGGGATCCAAGTTACCACTTCATACACCTCACCTTTCAGGAGTACTTTGCTGCTCGATATTTTGTCCAGCACTGGACATCTGGAGAGCAGCTTCTCGTTCTCAAACTTGGCAGCCGGCCAAAAAGATCCAGCCCGACAAAGATCAATGCGGAAGAATTCCTACGGGAGGAGAAGTACAACGCACGCTACGATATCTTTTGGCGTTTTGTCACCGGCTTACTCCACGCCAACCACGACGAGGAGCAACTCTGCCGCTTTTTCCAGACCGTCGAGGAGCAGCCCCGCGATCTTTTGGGACCAGTGCATCAACGGTTGGTCATGCACTGCCTGAGCGAAGTGGTTCCATCACAAAGGACCCCAGGGTTCATCACACGGCTTCAAGAGCATCTAAGACAGTGGCTTGTGTTTGACTATACCTGGAGAGAAAGAACAGAATTAGCACGCGAGCTAGAATTCCCAGACCAAATTCTAGAGGACGTTCTACGAGATGAATCCGAGGACGGTTCCCCAAGAGGGCTGAAAAAGAGGGTCCTTATTGAAATCACGGGTCATCGCAAAACCCTGCCGGAGGGGCTCCTTGCGGCCATAGTGGCGCTGTTGAAGGATTCGGACTCGGGAGTGCAGCATCATGCGGCGGATACCTTGGGTGGACTGCCAGCTCTGCCAGAGAATGCCCTTGAGCCCCTCTTGGCGCTGTTAGTTAACGGGGACAAGGATGCGCGGGATGCTACGGGGAAAGCCTTGGTTCGGCATCGGGCTATTGTCATGGTGGCGCGGCTGAAGGATGAAGACGACCGAGTGCGGTCCACAGCGGCAGAAGCTTTGCGTAAGCAGTCGAGTTTACCAGGGCAGGCCCTTGAGGCCCTGTCGGCGCTGTTAGAGGATCCGGACTGCAGGCGAGATACACGAGTTGCTGCAGTAGAAGCCTTGGGTGGTCAGTCAGTCCTACCTGAGCAGGCCATTGATGCCCTAGTGGCACTACTGAAGACTGAGGACAAACTCGTGCAGTCTGCAGCGACAAAGGCCTTAGGTGGGCAGTCAGCTCTACCAGAGCTGGCCGTCGATGCCCTGGTGGCACTACTAAAGGATAAGGACGTCTGGGTGCGGTCTGCCGCGGCTGTGGTCTTGTGTAGCCAGCCAGTTCTGTCAGAGCAGGCCGTTGCGGGTCTGTTAGTGCTGTTGAAGAGTCAGAACCCGCGCGTAAGGGCCAATGTGGCCAGGGCCTTGGGTAGGCAGTCATCCTTGCCAGAGCAGGCCTTTGATGCTCTGATGATGCTGCTGAAGGATGAGAAGAGTGTACGGGATGCGGCGACAAAAGCCTTAGGTCGGCAGTCAACTTCATTAGAGCAGGACCTGGTGGCGCTGTCAGAAGATCCAGACCCAAAAGTACGGCTTTCGGCAGCAAAAGTCTTAGGTCAGCTGCTAGCTTTGTTAGAGAAGGTCATTGACACACTGGTGCTACTACTACATGATCCAGACCTAAAAGTACAGCTTTCGGCAGCAGAAGTCTTTGGTCAGCTGCCAGCTTTGTCAGGTGATAGATTGCATTCCTTTCTACTCAAACTGGACAGGCAAGCTTTCAATACAGTGTATGAATATTGGTTACGGAGAAGCTTCGAGGATCACCTGGTATGCTATGCTGAGGGGAAAGCTTGTAGGATCAATATGCCGGAAGGAAGCTATGAGGTCCCTTATGATCAGCTGAGGGATGCTTTCCAAGGAGCGCAGGCGTCACTAAAGGTTCCTAAAGGTTCGTTTTCTTAGGAGTACACAATAGTATTTTTCATGTGTTTATTGAACAAAGGGCTCTTAAGCAAGCAACTATTTTATAGACGCTTGGGATCTCGTTAGAGGCTCTTCAAGGTATCAATCGGTGACTCCGAATTGACGCGAGACACCTTTGGCTTGTCATGGGCGTCGGCAGCGGCAGATCCTAATAGTCTGGAAGGGTGACCCGGATCGGCCTCTACATGATAGCGTGGTACCGGTTTGCCTTTGATTTTCGGGGGTAGAGCCATCAAATTCTGCATGGTAACGCGCAGCTTCCGAGTTCTCACGTAAAAGAAGAAAAAGTCAGAAACTTACCGCGGGTTCCCTCCCAAAGAACGACAATGTTAGCGCCTGGTGAGGCATCTAACGTGCTGTTCTGATTGCCTGCATAGGTTGATTTAAACCAGCCGCACACTATGTGTTAGCTACCTTTGTTTCAAGCTTAGGACAACAACACTGATGGTGAACTTGAATCCTACTAGTTCGGAGTCGAGTCTGGGTGAATTCCTCGGACCCAAAGGCGGCACCTTCAACTCAGTACAGAATGCACCGACGCCGACTTTTGATCCACCTGCAACACCTGCTAAGCCCAATACAAGCAGGGGTTCGATCTAGAACTATCTACCACAGCCTGACCCATCCGCGGAGTTAGGCCGTGTTCCGGTGAGACATCCCTTCGCTACGACGTCTTAATATTCAGTTTATATGAGTCATATACAATAACATTAAGTTATATCCCTGATCATATGCTCAGAGGTCCTCGTTAATTGGGGTGTCTCGTGCTAAGGGTCCTCCACTCAACCCTACTAAAGGTTAAGTTTGAGCGGCAGATCTGCCTATATGATTTGGTCTAATGTGGGCGGGCTGTTGCTGTTGATTTGATGCGTTTGCGAATCATGACATGATCCTATGCATCCTGAGAGGCGCGTCGTTAGTTGACAAGATAAGCACGTCAAGAAAGAGGGGATGTACGACAGTCCCGTTTGGGTAGCTTAACAACGATGACTCAAATTAACTTTATGCTATTGTAGGTGTGATCGCTGCAGATATACTTTAATAGTAATAAGTAGTACCTTGACTCACATTACATATCTCATGCTGAAGTCATTCAGTTGCATTTGCCTAAAATTCTTTCGTGACAATTTAGTTGAACAGGTTTGTGTCTCTCGCTTAGCATCAAAACCGGCACCTGGTTAGATAGATGTGTATAGTTTATATAGCAGAGCAGCGGGGTCTAGGAATGCTTACGCAAGACTCAGGGAGGACTAGGGCAGTGCCTGGCTCCCTAGGGAGAGCTGAGTGAGCTAGACTAGAGCAGGTCGGTATAAGCGCGGCGATAAAAATCGACGGGAATTGCATTGCAAAACAGACAAAGCTGTGTGCCCTACAGTCGCTCCTCAAGAATTACGAGTTTCCATAGCCACCTAACAACCGCTTCACTCACTAGAGCTTATACTATCTACAACAGCACAAAGGTCGATTCTCCATTCCATTTCTTAGGATGGTGCAAGGCAACTAACACATCAGTCCTGTGGAAGCACATCATGTCTGCAACCCGCAACGGCTCCAAGCCTTGGAAGGACGAACCGACCAATAAGGACGGCACTTCGTCGCCCAGTGAGAAAGTATCCAGTTCTAGCGTTTCGCCCGGCAAGCAATCATCCAAGACTGCACCAATCGAGGTTGACGGCCGTGAGCAACCTTGGAAAAAGTTCTTTGCTTTGGAGCATACATCCCGTTCGGGAATGAGGTTGATCCCGTCATTGGACAGAAAAATATGGTCCAGGATGTACTCTCGCACAATACTGGGCTTGCCCACTTGCATCTCACCTGGCTGGGTGTGGAATTTGACTACATCGCCGATCTCAAGGACCTACTGGGAATTGTCCGCTACCTTACTCCAACCCATGATCTACGAAACGCCTACCATTATAGCAGCTACAGTTTGGCGGCGCCGGAGCAGTCATAGATAAGCAAGCTGACAGTCCCTGGTTCGGGTTTCTTAAAGAGAGGATCCTCGAGCCACTTAGCGAGCATCGAACAAGCACAAACCGCACAACGCTGCCCGACCAAAACCACGCAGAGTCTCATGTTATTCTGGACTCCTACTCCCTGCACAAGCAAAGGCCGTTCGGCTTCGCAGCCACGTCTTGTCCCGCCTGTATCACAACGGTGGCCAGCCAGGATACCTTCGCCGCCCTGTACCTTTTCCCGGAGAAACAGTCGGCGATATTTGCCCCCAGGAACTCGTACGGACTAGGCTACGGATCCAATTAGCCGGCACAGGTCATCACACAGGCCATGTTCGATCATAAGCCGCCAGTAGACCTTGCGGAAGCATCGAGAGTGACGGCCAAGGTAGAGTACGAGAGGTACGATCGGCTTGCTGCCGAATTTGAACACGCCCGGCAGGAGACCTAGGAGAAGGACGGGTTGCATGCAGTTGATCTGGGTGACTTCGTGGGCCGATACGAGAATCCAGGGCTGAAGAGGACGCGGAGGGTGGCAGTGATGGAGTTCTACGGCTAGTTGTCAACGACATTACCTCGCAGCGCCATCAACTGAGGCACTTTACGAGAAAGCTGGGGTTCTTGCCAGCCCCACGCGCGACCTGATCGTTTGGGAGTCTATCGTGATGGGCATTAAATAAATGAGGCTCGGCAATGTGACCCAATGATACATGCGGGCTAGTTGTCTTAGACAGGATTGTGATCGTCCTTCACCGGTCCATAGTCAAGCCATACAATGCTGCAGTCAGCCGCCGAGAAACAAAGCTCTAAGCGGGCCTCCCCGTTACAGTGAAATCCGGCATGAAAGGGAATACATGATGTTAGGCCCAAGTTCTTGAATTAGGGATATGCAATCCCATCCCTCGGGGTTCCTTTTCACCCGGTCTAAGACAGCAGGCCAGCTTAGACCCTAGCCGTGTTCCCAGACACCGTTGCCAAGATCAAGAGTCTGACCAAGGCCCTGGAAAGTTCACCACATCGTTGCCAGAGGTATTGGCTACTATCTAGGTTAGCGTCTGTCTTCCCAGTGAGGTCTGTACGCCATCTACCTGTAAACTAGCGTTGGTATTAGAGCACAGAGGACAGCAAACACGACGCGTAGCGCGGCAATATCAATTCCGAGACTAGGGACATATTCGACCAGGGAATGCGAAGTGTTTCCTCTGCTGTCACACACTTCATTACCTACCCAGATATTTTTCCCGACATGTCTGGTGTCGAGGCTAGCATTAAGGGGTTCTATCGTAAAGTCTTCGGTTTCCTTGTGGCCACGTTGGATAGAACGAAGAGTTCGTCTGCTTGTACGTACACCCCTTCCTTTCGAAGTACTTAAAAAATTTGGATGCTGATGAATGCAAGGGGCGCACCGGTTCGGCGTAGAACCAGCGCCGATTGCTCTGCGCAGGGCAGTCTAGAAAATCGAGGACCAAAGGCAGGTTGTTGAGAAACAAATCGAAGTCGCTAACCTCGTTGTCCAGAACAAACGCGACGTCAAGATCAGGGAGATCCTGGACACAATGAAAGTGCGCCTGGTTGTTTTACGCAAGCAACGATCCTAATATGCCATCTGTGGTCTCGGCGGTGTGGACAAGACGCAGATTGCCCTGAGATTCATCTATGACCACCTGGACGAGTATCCCGTCATGCTGTGGATGCAAGCCGACACGCAGCAGAAGCTTGCAGAGTCGTACACCAACGCGGCCAAGCGGCTCCATCTGGAGCCTCGTGATTCACAAAAAGACTCCAACACAGTAGCCACTGTATTGAAAACGTGGTTGAGCGAGTGCGACGTCCGGTGGCTGCTTGTGGTCGACAATACCGATGATCTCAAGGTTTTGAGACCATTCTGGCCACCCGGAAACAAGGGAGCCATCATCATCAGTCGAAACCCAGCAGCTAAACGGATTGCGGACTTGGGAATACTGATCCCACCTTTGACTCCAGACGAGGGGGAAACGTTGTTCGTTACGCTCTTGACGTCTCGTGGATCGGATCACCATAGTGTTGACACCCACAACAAGGAGCGTGTCTCTGAGATTATCAAGGAACTGGGCATCTGTTTCTTAAGACCCAAGCTTGACGTTCTGCTAATACGTGGTTCAGGCTATCTTCCTCTCGCCGTCGTTTAAGTTTCTAGCTTTATCCTGGAATGCGATTGCACGCCTGAACAATTCCAAGAGCTCTACCACTCTGCTCCTCAGTCCAATCAGGGCATCTCTGAACTGGAGACGTCGTCTGTGAATATCTTCTATGAATATTCTCTCGCCACAGTGTGGAGAGCGTCCATCCTCAAATTGGGAAGGAATGCGCTCAAACTACTGCGCCTTTTGTCCTACTTCGACGCAGACGGGGTTCCCGAGTTCCTCCTCTGGGAGGAATCCAAGAAGAATGCCGCACCTTCCTTGACGTTTCTCAGGAGCGGCTTTCATACCACACTGCCGTGCAAGAGCTCGTATCACGAGGACTCATCATGAAGGCGGAGGCTGGTGCTGTAGCCGGCTACGGTGCTGTCAAAGCTCGTAGTCTGACTGTTCATAGGCTCGTCCAAGAGACGGTCTTTCATCAACTCAGCGAGGAGGAGCAAGCCCTGAAGAATCCCTCAAATTGCAGTTCGAGTACGGCGACGAGTTTGCCGACGAACTCATAATCGAGAACGCCGAACGGGGGGGTTTGTTCTTATACGGTATCGGCAACTCGTACCTCGCACTCGCCCGAAAGGAGGGACTCGAAGGTGCTCAAGCTCGGGCTCAGGGATTCAAATTCCACACGCGGGCTCTCCACATTCGTCAGCAAGTGTGTGGCGAGCACTTCGTCACAGCTATTTCGCTGCACAAAACGGGTATACTTCTTTACGAAGGCGGTGACAGTGCAGGAGCCGCTGAGGAATTGGAACATACGATTGCCATATTTGACAAGTCTTTCATGGCATGCATAATCGCATTTCCTCCGCTCAGATGAACAGCTGTTATATTGCCTCGTGACTATGCTGAATCCACGCGCACTGAGTCTGGTGAGGAGGATGGGGGTGGTCGAATCCTAGCGACGCCCCCTCCACGATCGAGGAGATCAATTCAGATGAACAAACCAATTACTCGACAATAAATGAAGAGTGTCAGTGGTGGAAGAGTCATCTTGATCCCAAAGATAACTTATAGAGGCCTCGAGACAAATAATCTCGGGGCCTTTCGAAGCCCTTTGCCAAATAAGTTGAGTATCACTAGTACAGAGAGGGATGCAATCGCGGAAAGTGGAGATTAATTCGCGGCTTCGAAGCAAGGCTCACATACACAAGGTATTCGTTAGGCCTAAACAATGTTAATCAAATCATTAGGAAGCCCGATAGAGGAAGTCTACCACATCTAGACAGATGACGCCTTCTTCTTCACAATCAACAAAGCCCCCTCCACTGTCCCCTTCAACGTCTCTTTGCCCTTCTCCACGCCAGCTTCATGCAAGATCCGTTCAATCTCCTTCCGAAGCATCCTCAAAGCGTCGCGCTCAGTCCCAGCCAGCTCTGGGTTAGCCTGACGCCACCGTGTCAACGGGCTCGACGTGGACGTAATCTTCTCAAACATATCCAAGTTCACCTCGTCCTCCTGCGTGAAGAAAACCTCGCCCGGGGCCCACTCCTTACGGAAGAAGGACGCCTCGTCGAACTCCACAAGGGGCTCCTCCAGCGTCCACGGCAGCGGGAGCGTGGAGTAGCGACTCCGTGTGAGCAGATTTCCCGGCTCGTAGTACTGAAGCACGTCGCGCTCCTGGTACTGATCCAAGGCGGCCTGGACGGCGGCGGCGTTGGGCATGGACGGGTGGGCGCGGATGTCGCCGGATGTCCACAGCGCTACGGAGCCGCCGGGCTTGAGCACGCGGGCGGCGCTGCGCCAGAACCCCGGCATGTCGAACCAGTGCGCGGCGTTGGACGCGGTGATGAGGTCTATGCTGGAATCCGCGATGGGCGGCGAGAGGGTTCTTCCTAGGTCTTCGGCCGTGGAAAGTTCATAGCGAAGAGGCTCAGCGGTGGACGTCACGCCGCCGAGGGAACGAGCCGTGGAGATCATGCCCTCGGAGGGATCGAGGCCGACGACATGGGCAAAGTGCGGTGCGAGGGCGCGGGCGGCGAGACCTGGGCCGCAGCCGACGTCGAGGAGCGTGTCGAGTTGGCCGCCCGTCGAGGTGTGATGGTCCATGACGGTTTGGTACAGACTTGGGTGGTAGTCTGGACGGACGTTGGCGTAGTTTTTGCCCTGCTCGCTGTTGTAGGCGCTGAAGGTCTTTTCTGTTGTTGGGAGTTGAGACATGATGCTGGCTTGTTGGATTGTGTAGACGGAAGATGTTGGCTTGTAGTGGTGAAGTTGGGTGAAGTCGGAAGTTGTCTAGTCAGAATTGATCGGGATAAATGGAAGTGAACGTAAAAGAGATGAAGTTTCTGTCTTTTCAACAACAGCAAAGAAGCACGCAGAGTCCGACTTATATGCATCGACGTCTCGCCTTAAAGTCCGTACTCTCCGACTGAGATGGAGCCAGCCAATAACAGGAGCGTCCAATCCACCTCGCACTATTCCTCTTACAGGGGAAGAGTGCGAACTCCGTGAATCCTACAGATCTGTAACGCGGTCCAACATTGTGCCGTTCTCCACTTGGAGTCGTGATGGCGAATGGGCGACTTGCATCTGACATGCACAGGCAAAGAACGGCCGTAAGATTGCTTTTGGTGACATTTCCTTCGGACACGGACTTCATCTCGCGTTACCCGTCGGAATCGTGCAACTTCAGCGGTGCATTAACCAACCTCGTTCGGCGTTCGGATATTTGGTACCGCGATGGTTTATTACGGCGTCGTCAGTCGCGGCTGTGAACGCTGTCGGCGGCGTAAAGTCAAGGTACGTTGAAGTCATCTCACATTCGCCGACGTAAGCTAATACCCGGTGTCGACAGTGCGACCAGCGTATGCCAGGGTGTTCAAAGTGCGAGAAATCACGCGCCCAGTGTCCTGGCTATCGAGACCTCCATCGAGTTTTGTTTCGGGATGAGTCGGAAAGAGTGATTCGCAAAGCACGCCAGGCCGAACAGTTGCATCAACCGGTTATTATACAGGAGACACCCATCTTTTCCAGGTCACGATCAACCAACAATCGATCCAATCGCCTTCCATCTCCCTTCCCAACCATGTCCCGTCAACTCCCCCAGCCCATCGGTGACCTCGGAGCCAACTTCTTCTTTGCGAAATACACCTTCAATCAACCGCCCTTTGGCGAAGAATACCACGACTGGTTGGCCGAGTCGTACTCCTAGAACGAGTCTGTTCTTCGAGCCGCCATCGAAGCAGTCGGCATGGCAGGGATATCCAATAATTCCTATGCCCCAAACGTTGCATCTAGGTCTAACGAGTTATACTGCAAGGCTGTGGTGGTCATAAACTAGGCCTTGTGTGATCCCGTTCAAGTTAGAGCCGATGCAACGTTCATGGCGGTTATTTTGCTTGGGCTATTCGAGGTACTGTTATTTCTCAACTAACGCGGAGTCCTTTCTTACACGATCATAGACGGTCAACTATGATACCTGGGATCGATATGGCCATTGGGACGCCCACGTCAAAGGCGCCACGGTCCTTTTAGAGCTCCGGGGCAAGGAGCAGTTCACTCGACGGCGTGGGGGATTGCTTTACATGCTGACCCGCTCTCAAATAGTGAGATACTATTCCCTCTGACAAATCTCGTCGACACTGATTGTCAGTAGCTTGCAGCCTGTGCCCAACAGCACTTGCCCGTCCCTCCCGCCCTCGTGAAAACAACCTACAACTTCCAAAGAAGCACTATCCGGAAACAATGGCAACTCGAAAGCCTCGCAAGCGCGGGTTCAATCTGCGAAATTTGCTTTCGACTGATTAATCTCAGCGCAGCCTTCAAAAGTCACGAGACCATCGATTCAGAAGCTATGCGTAAAATCGCCCTCGACATCGATACTGACCTGGAGAGCTGGAGAGCAGGAATGTCTGAGAAGTGGAGGTATACTACCATTGAGGCTGACGAGTCTGCTGTGGACTGCTTCATGGGGAAGAGGCATGTCTACTCTAACCTTTGGATTGCAGAGAACTGGAATAACTGGCGGATGGTGCGGATACTGGTTAACCAGATTCTGCATCAAATAGAAGACTTTCCGGCGGTATCCAACAATCGACAGAGAGTTGATCTTCTATCTGTTATTCAGCAATTATCTACCGATATATGTATATCCATTTCGAGTTTTAGAGACACTCCGCGTCAGTCCCCCGTCCGCCTTATTCGTTCCGCAACTCATACTTCGCAGGTATCCTTTCCCTTATTAGACCACTGTATGTGGTGTCACTGGAGGTCTTTAATTCTCAGCAGCTGCGTGGTTTTGCCGTGGAGCACCTTCGACACATCAGTGCAGCAGTTGGAATTAGACAGGCAGGTCTGCTGGCAAAGACTGTTTCAGAGGGCCTCGAGGCTTCTTCAGAAGAGCTGGTGTCGGTCCCAAGTCTTTATGCGGTTCCATTGATACCTTTTTTTAGACTCGGATATTGTCCTCACCGGCTTGATTCTATTGTTGATATTCATCTTGGGACACTACGTCACGTCCATCCTTCTACATGTCCCGTCCACAAACGCCGAGTATTATACTCTACTCATCGCGACTGATCGTAATAAACACAACGATACTAGTACACACACGGGACACACCGAGAACTCCGGCCATTACCATACCCCGCATCATAACGTCCGGGGTTCTCCACCCGCATAAATGCCCATCCCGGTGTCGGGATTTCAGCCCCCGGCTTAATCTTTACACGCTCTCATCACCTTGCTCTCTTCCTTGACTTTACGCCATCGTTGCAACAGAATTCCAATGGCACCGACACCACCGACTGATAAGGACGTCCTCGAAACCCGACAGGCTCGGAAACGAGAGCTGGATCGGCGAGCTCAACGCGCGGCGAGAGAGAGGAACCGGAATCGCATCGCCTTTCTCGAAGCTACCATCGACGCCATGAAGCAGCAGGAATCCGGTCGGGGAGTCGCACAGTTAACTGACCAGCTTATGGATGTGACCAGACAGCGAGACCAACTGGCCGAGACGCTGGCTTCTGTGAAGGAGACGATTGAGCTACGTCATCCATCTGGACCGCGTGTAGCCGATGCCACGAAAGACAAGCAATCTCGTCAAGATTCAACTGTTCTGCATCCGGCTGAACATCATTCATCTCTCGGCACAGACTTTCTCAGCGGGGAAATATACTCACCACCAGTTGACAGCACCGTCAGCGAAATATGGGCAGCACAATCACCGCCAGACTATCCCAGCGTCCCGCAACACGTCAACAGAGTGGCCATTGCTCCACCGTCAACAATACCAGAGGACATCAACTTCAATTCCATTTTTCAGTCCTGTCTTCCCTTCTCCATAGCCGACGGGCCTATCATTCCCGTCCCCGATATTGCCTGCGACTGCTCGGCCACTCACCCCAGCGTTAACAATGTGAACCCTCCCTCGAGCATATGGAGAACTGCAAACGAGGTCCTAGGTCAGAAAGAGATGCCCTGTCGAAGTACCCTTCAGTTGGAGGACAGTTTGGTCGAAGATACACCGATTCGAGTCATCTTAGAAGGGTGGGACGCTGTGGAAAATGGTGTCGGCTTACCTCCGCTTTGGAACCGCCTTCGGCAGATCGACGAGCTGCAGTTCCGTGATTGCGGGGACACGGAAAGACTAGCTATACTCAGTACGATGCATAGAATGCTTCGACATCGCGCCGACTCGACAGATGAGCAGTTTGCTAAGCTACCGCCCTGGCTTCTAAGCAGGTACAGTTCCTCCGGTCCAAGAACATGGTCCTCGATTAACTTTAACGTAGACCCTCGCAATCATTGCCACACTCTTCAGCTATTGATTTCTTCGTATGGTATGTTAAAAGCCGATACTCTCTGGAACACGAAGCTTACAGCGTCTGGGCCTGGTGTTCGGGAACGTTTCGTCTTCTCGCAGCACCAATACTGCTCCAACTCATTTTGGAAGATTTTCGTCGACTGCTTTAAGATCTCATGGCCGTTCGAGTTCAGAGACTGCTACAAGAGAAATACCAGGACAGGAAGCTACTCTATTTCGCCCGAGTTTATGGACTGTATCTGGGATATCAACTCGTGGACCATGACAACGGATTTCTTTGGAACGTTTCCGGAGATGTACAGCGACATACCTGCGTTTCTGGAAGTGCCGCGCCTGCGCTTTAACAGTCACGCTGAACGGGGATGGAATAGGTATGTCAGAGTAGAATCTGCAGAAGTGTGCTGTCACCGGGGAACCTCCTTATGCTGACCCGTGCAGGAAACCGAATCACGAACAGCCATCTCAGAGTGCACGCAGCAGATATTTGAAGCTGCCACAAGAAAATAAGTGGCTTTTATCCAGCTCGGAGAAAGACTATGCGCCAAGTTGATATCCTTGTCAACGGGATGGGAAGACGCTGGGATGAAGGATGAAGGGAAGGTATCGTATCTGGTCTTGAAGAGTTGGGAAAGTATCAGCTTCAATTCTCGTCAGTGTTCGATGGAAGTTTAATACTAAGCGCACAGCTTGTGTCCACTACAACTCCTGGAGTACGGCCTGGAAAACTGCCACTGAGTCGCCAAGCCTCTCTGCTGCAAGTGGAGCTGAACTTGTGGACGCACTAGAATGCAGTCGAGTTAGAATCACAGGATCCGCTGCCGTTTCTCTGTCACGGACCAGAGAGTAAAAAGCCACTCATTTTCGTAATTAGAATTCTCAAAGGGATAAGAGCAAAATTAGTCGTATCTGGCCAATGTCGGTAATGACAAGATTGGTGCTCAGTGGATATAGCAAGCATTAAAGCATTGGACGGTCGGTTGGGCTTTTCTTGTACATACGCAGTGTCAACGGTACGATTGGATGACGTTAAACACTCATGGATGGTCGATGTGAAGTTAGTATGTTTTTTTGAACAAGAATGAGTGTCGGATTGACATCGCTTCACAGAGAGGATTCCCTCCTGGTTGGTAGATTACCAGATACACAAGGACTCAATACTTTGCTATAGGTCTCATCACCGTACAATGACGCATTACATACCAACCACCTGGAGTTCTTTAACCGAGTATCCTTGCCATCTCAAGCCGAATCTCCACATTCGGACAACCCCTCCCAAGAGATATTCTGACTCGCACGCTCTGACTCGGGTGGAGTTTCTTGGCAACAGGACTTACGTGTCTTCATTGGCCTCGTACCCCGCGTTTCCCCAGACTATCGTCTATTTTTGTGGGTGAAAACCCGCGGAACTGGTTCATGGCCTAATAAGAGCTGACATGCTGTCCATAGGTTGGTCTGGCTGGAGAGTCAGAAGGAATCTCTGTTCACATGTAGAGTCGATGGAAGACTTGGATTGTGATTACGCATCGACCTGGTGATTTAGGAAGCAAGACTTGTGAACAGCAGCGCATCATGGCTCATCCAACCAGCCTAAGGGCTTCATTACATGACGACGAAGCCGTTGCCACACAATATAACGAGAAGATTGACCCTTCAAGCCATGTTGAGGACACTGAAGCAGGAATACTGCCGCACTCGACTCTGAGCATCGCAGATCAGAAGAAGACCATGTAGGATCGCCCAATAGTATATGCGCTCTCTCGGGGAATCTCAGCTAACGAACAAAGTCCTCGCGTTGACTTGCGGCTCCTACCAATATTGGGAATCATGTACTCTATTTCCCTCATCGATCGCACAAACCTCGGTCTTGCACTTGTTGCAGGCATGCAAGAAGACCTCGGCCTCGCAGTTGGCAACCGATACACGGTCATCGTCATCGTCTTCTTCGTAGCGTACATGTATGTTGCGTTGACACCATTATTTGAGCAATTCGCTAATATTATGCAGTGTTTTTGAGATTCCTAGCGTAGGTATTTCCATCGTGCCTTAGACCTGAATACTAACTGCCCGCATAGAACCTTGTCCTACCAAAAGCAGGACCTGCCAACTGGCTCTCCTTCCTTGGAGTTGCATTCGGGTCGATATTGATTAGCATGGGCTTTACGCATAGCTGGGGAGCCATGGCCCTGTGTCGAGCTCTTCTTGGTATTTTCGAAGCCGGGTTCTTGCCAGGCGAGTTACTTCCATCAACCAACTATGGCGAGAGGCTGACTGTAGGGAATAGGCTGCACTTATCTCATCACTTGTTGGTACACAAGATTTGAAGTGGGAAAACGACTGTCTGGCTTCTGGATCCTCTCTGTCGTGACGAGCGGTTTCGCAGCCATTTTCGCCTACGCCTTGTCGTTACTTCGTGGAAAGCAGGGCCTCAACGGCTGGAGATGTAAGTATCCCAGACATACAGTAACTCTATGCTAATGCCTCTAGGGATCTTCATCATTGAGGGCGCCATCACGGCGGTCATCTGCTTCATCGGCCGGTTCATCATCATCGACTTCCCCACACAAGCAAACAAGTTCCTCTCGCCCGCCGCAAAAGACTTCATCATCAGCCGAATCAACCACGACCGCGGCGACGCGGAAGAAGACGCCATCAACATAGCCAAAATATTCCACCATCTCAAAGACTGGCGACTGTACTGCTGGGCTTTCAACATGATGGCATCCACCTTGCCCGGATACGCATACTCGTACTTCTTGCCTGTTATTCTTCGCGACGGCATGGGGTACTCCAGTACGCAGTCGCAGCTCCTTAGTGCGCCGCCGTATATCCTCGCCGCTATAATGACCTACGTCTCTGGTTGGCTTGGGGACCGATATAAGCTGCGAGGACCGATTATCGCAGTTCATCAAGCGTTGACAGCCGCTGGTATGTTGATCACGGCATACGGGAAAGCCAACGGAGCGCGATACTTCGGCGCCTTTCTGGGTACATCAACCTTCTTCTCCAAGCACCACATCTGCTGATACTTATCCAGGCGTCGGCTTTCTTCAGTTTTGTGTACCCGGGGTCCTGACTTTCCAAGCAAACAACATCACCTCGCATTCGAAACGCGCTGTGGCTTCAGCAACCTGTCTTATTGGCAGTGGCATCGGTGGAATCATCGCAGGCACTGCCTACAAGGCCGCAGAAAGCCCTCACTATACGGTGCGTATTTGGAGACCTCGTGGTGGGGATGTTGCTGACTAGGTGAATAGACTGGAATTTGGACGACATTTGCCATCTCAATGGTTAGCATTCTCATCATCATCTTGACGGACCTGCATCTTTGGAGGAAGAATAAGGCTGTTAAGGCCGGACAGGGTATCAATGAGGGCATGGAGGGATGGATGTATACTCCCTAAGTACTAAGGGCTGGGGCTACTCAATTAGCGGTGTGAACGTCTTTTCTCTTCCCACCCTGAATCCGGGTCCACAGTCCAGCAACATTCGAGGTCAGGGACAGACTTATCGCATCATAGAGAAAATACAATATTCAAGACCGGTTTGTGTTTTCAAGTAGCTAAGTAAGTGCGTAGGATTGGAGCTGCCCATTCAGCGATGACCTCTCCGCCATGGTTCGGATTGAGGCGATCGTACAGTATGAAACAATGAAATGAATAAAAGTGTCCTTGAACCCAAGTTCCCTCTGACCAGTATCACGTACAACTTGTGGCCTCATCACTTGACATATCAGCATAGCGCATCCAGCTATCTCAAGTGCTCGAAATCTGGCCAACAAGGAATCGAGGAGCAGCAATCGCCGCATCATCCGTGTACAGGAAGTGAGCAGGCAAGATGAACAGCGAGCCAAAACAGACAGCATCAGCGATATCACAGTAGACCCTAGTCCGGTCTCGGGGATAGTTGGGGATGCGGCCCCCGTTCTGCAGGTTCTTGGTGTACCCGAAGAGCACAGCCCCTTTGACTTGTTCCTTGATAGCAGCGCTGGCCTCCGAGAGGGAGTTGCTGATGACTGCTGCTCCTTGACTAGAACACTGAATGAGATAGAAATCTGCTTACGAAGAGGTTATGGACGTACCTGTACCCGTCAGTAACGACTGGGGTGTTGGGGCATTTGGTATTGGCGAGAGTAAACAGCCGCTTCGCCTCGTTGATGGACGCCCGGTCCGTGCCAGCGGGGAGGATGTTCGGGGCCAACTCTGCGGTATACGGACCGCCGACGCCTTAAATCCAAATTCCGCCGCTTCCGTACTCTCGTTCAAGAGCTCTCGCCAGAGCAGGACCAGCACTTATGCCCTAGATGACAGTTAGTTCACTGAAACTAAAATGAATCCAGCTATGATCCGCACCATGTTCCCCGGTTCAGTAGAACCGCGGGCAAAAATCAAGATGGCCCTGGGACAGGCGGATGAACTGCCGCTCTCGAGATCATTCCGAGTCAAAGCTTGGCGGGCTTCGACCACACCCCGACCAGCCACGTCTGGTTCAACGACGTCGACGGGAGCGCTGGCCACGAGAGTAGCTGCGAGGGTGAGGATGGCGAAGAACTTCATCTTGGGGTGCGGCTGGAACTGGAAAGAAGGTAGAAGGGCCGGTGTTGAACTATTGTTACTGCGATTGAGAGAAGTGAAGGAGCTGTTGATGATGTTCTCTTGAGATTATTTTCAGTGCGAACCATCCTCATCTTTATACATTTAATTTACACACCCTATTCCTCTTGAAAATCCCATCGCAGACTTTCCTCCATGCTAAAACAAATATCCTGTCATTCTTCTCAGATCAACCCCGCAAACGACAACTGCAATTGATGATGCCAAGCCTGCGACGCGCCTCCCATTGGCGCTGTCTTACCGACTGAACATGCGATGATCAACTGGAATGACCTATTAGTGGTTTCCTCGCAAGGGGTGCCGAGATAGGAAATATCCTGACTAGTCCGATGCCTCATTCGGTGCTCGTTGCGAAAGCTCGGGGCGCGCCAAGAGTGAGGTTGCCAGGAGCCCCGGATCGGCGGTTTAGCTTCATTTACGAAGTGATCATTGCAGGATTTTAAACTTTGTGTACTCTTAGACCAATATGATGGTGTCTATCTTAGGAAAGCGTCTTTTGCGTATGACTCCGCATCTTGCTATTTCAAGCCCTTTCATCATCGCGAGCCTCGGCACAACAAAAGCAAGGTCGTTTTTAATGCACGTAGTTCATGTTTCACATCACGAGACGCGTCATCTAAAACACATTGGCATTATAAAAGCCAGGATACCCCGTGCAGGGCTGGCGGAGATCGGAGGTCCGGCGGCGGGGTAGGTCCGGACCAACCGAGATATGTAAGTGCTACAATTAGTAGAGCGATTACCACGTGGAGATAGTGATAGTAAGGGTGCACGGGACTGGACATCAGTGCGGCATGCCGACATTCGGACTTCGGTCTGAAGCTCATAACCGTGGTTACCTCGGACTATAATAATAGTCCGAAAGCGTGGACAAGCTTAGCAATCAGTAGGTCCTAGAATACACATTCGAGGCAGCCTTGGCTACCCCTTTTCTTTATAGAAGATGAGGCAGATTAACTATATTATCCACACAGACATTCTGCCGTAGCCCGTAATGTAACAGTAAGAATTAAGGGATAAACCAGGTATAATAGTATGATAGTGTCTTTATTACTGCACATTGCGGAAGTTCATAGTTAGCATAATGGACTCATGATGACCGATTAGGTAAACCCTATAACAGCGTCGTGAAACGATGAAATTCGTAACAAGACACATAACTGCTGCATGTCCAACTACGGAATAAAGAGTACAGTTCCCAATCAGACATTCTTAGTGTGGAGGTCACTGTGCCATTCAAATCCTCATTGGCTTGCAGGACAGACAGGGATGATGACCAGCCAGAATAAACGCCTATTAAAATCCAAGCAATCTGGACTAACACCCAGTGTTTAAAACCACCTCGCAGTCAAAGACATAATTACAATCCAGCCCAACAGTAGAAACACGGAAATTCCCAATATACAGATAGAAAGGAGAGGTTTCATTTTAAGAACTAATTTACTGCTGCCTAGAATGATTGCCTAAATTGTCTTATTAATCCAGCCATCTTTGGCCTCTGCAGTATTTAAAGACGAACCTGCCACCAAAGTGCTGCCCCAACTCTCAACCTCATAAAATACCTATTCCTCTTGTCTTCAATACCTCGTCCTCACTCAGAATGTCAGCGACAAACAAAGCCTCTTAAATCTGTCAAGAGGCAGCCTTCTTGCAGGAAGTCCAGGAGTCCATTGACGCCGAGTACGCCAACGTTGAAGAGTCTTCCGGTAAAAAGGCAGAGGACACCTTGGGCCAGCTCACTTCCATCCAAAGCTTCTGCCTCCTCTTCATCAAGGAAGCTTCAACTAAGCCACCCGCTGAGTTCGAGACTCAGAAACAAGGCCTGGATCTTCTCTGGCAGATGTTCATTCGAGGCGCCATCCACTGCGACAAGGACCCAGCGTTCCACGACAGGCTCCTTAGTCTGCTCTTATGGACCAAGGAGCTTGACTCGCTTTGCAAAGCCATTCGACCTGATAAAGGCCCCATAACAGCATGGGAGTCCTACGGGTTTGCTAATAGCTTGCAAGCGTCATGGGAACAGGTCGTCAAGACGGGAATTGTCACGCAGCAGTCCAACCTCGCTGCATTCTCAGCCAAAGCTCTAGCACTTGGCGTCTACGGAGAAGCGATCGGCTTGACGGCACTCTGGTATCTGCGCGAAGCCCTCGAGACAGATGACGACTATAAAACCATCACCCTCCTCCCTGCAGCTGTCATCTGGATGGACCACTCCCGTCACAAGCTGTTCACTTTCTCGGTTCTCAATCAGTCTTACGAGGATCAAACAAACAACTCTTTACAGACGCCCGGGGCACTGATCAAAAGAGAAAACATCGACCATCCTGGCTTCAGCCTGAAGCGATGGTTATTCTGGAGACGACGCTTCCAGAAACTCAGCCATCATGAAGACCCCAGAGTGGCCAAGGAAGCTAATAAGGGCTTCATGTGCATGATCAACTGTGGTCGCGACATGGACTACGAGGTACTAGGCGAGGCACGGTTCACGGAGAGACTTCAGAGAGCGATGGGTGAAGAGCTCGTCAGGAGTGGAAAGCCGAGCGTGGATGGAGACGAGATTGACATTGATGTGCATTGGGTGGACTGAGATTGGGTGCATAACACGCTCTTTATTCTGGATCCTAGGAGCAGTGCGTGTACATTCTTTCTGGTTTCGCGTCATTTGATTCAAGTAATTGCCATTTTTGTAAAGTCCTGTTGCATCCTAACACGCGCCCTGACATGTCCAAGTCCCAACGCCCAATAACCAACCCTCGTAAACCAAGCAATATCCCATATACAATCTTCAAGCAGAAACAGCCACCTGACCACTCCACGTCTTGAACCGTCGAGCAGGCACCTTCTCGGTAAACATCTCATCAATCTCCATCTGCGACCGCCCCTTCATCTCCGGCAGCAAGAACCAGCAGATGACAACCGCCATCGCACACATGCCAGTGTAAAGAAAGCCCGTCTTCGCGCCGAGGTTACCGGCATCCGTGTTGAAGACCTGGGGCAGGACGAAGCTCATCACCACGGATGAGCTTTGCTGCGCCACGCCGCCGATGGCCTGCGTCTTTGCACGCAGTCGCAGGGAACTGGTTTCTCCCATAATGGCGTAGCCGGATGGCCAGCAGCCCATGCCGCAGACGACGATGATGACGACCATGGTGCCGCCTGTGAAGTATGCGGCCGCGTCCCCATTCCAGAACCCCGAGACTCCGATTGCCGTCCAGAGAATGGTTGCGCCAGTCAATGAAGTAATCGTTGACGGCCGGCGACCAACACGGGACATGATCCAGATACCCATAGCGTTTGCGACAATACCAGCCACAATGCCGCCGATGAGGATCATGAGACTGGTGCTGGAAGCGACGCCGATAGTCTGGAGAAAGTAACTGGACTTGGCCAGGAGATCCAAGCCGAACATGGCCGGAAAGAGGTTGGCCATGATGACGATCCAAGTCCGTCTAGCATGGGTGCCTTTGAAGCAGGCGATGTAGCTGGCGTCAGCCACCAAGGCCTTTTCCTCGGCAATGCTCTCTCGCATCCTTTGCAGTGCCTTGAGAGGATCAGCTCGCGGCGCATAGAGTCTCTCTACGGCCTTGATCGCTTTGTCTGTTTCCCCAATCTCTTCCAGGTACGCCGGGCTCTCGGGCATGAAGATGGACAGCAGGAAAGGAGGGATGGCGAAGATAAACTGAGATCCAAATGCGGCTAGATATCCTGTCTTTCCCTTGACGTTATTGACCAGGAAGACGACAATCGATCCAATGAGCTGCCCGGTGAGATTTCCCGTCGGGACCAGCGCCATGGCAGATCCGCGAAGCGCCACGGGTGCCGTCTCGGATATGTACGTCATGGCGGTGATCTTCAAAAGACCGACGGAGAAGCCCTGGATGACTTTGCCAACGAAGAACATGGCTCGTTTGGTTTCAATGTCTGGGGGCAAGTATGAGAAGAAGATGATTGCCACGCCGATTGTCGAGATGATGCTTCCGGCCAGGAGACTCTTCTTGCGGCCGAAGCGATCCTGGAACCAACCGCCGAAAACGGAGCCGATGGCCATGCCCAGCGGAGTGGAAGCTAGCCATAACGATAGCCACATGGACGGGATGATCAATTCACCCTTGTATATCTCGCCATAGTCTTCCTGGAACGGGTCGACGCCGGTGATGGAGCCGACGACAACTAAGTCGTATCCCCAGCCGATGACAACGGTGGTAAGCCCGAGACAATAGCCCACGATCTTGGGGTATCGCTTAATGGACTTGCCGAGGGGGAGTTTCTCGTCCTCATCTGGTGCGTCGTTAATAGAGGAGTTGTGCGAGTCGGTGGGGCGCACTCTGTTGTCGAGCAGGATGTGCGAAGAGCGGGCTCCTTCGAGTTCGACGTAGTCGACATCGGTTCGGTTGACGCTCACAGTGCTTTGGTCGTTGACTTTTCCCATGCTGATAGAGGTTGAGGGGTATTGAGGATGACCGTGTAAGTGACGGCGGGTGAGGATGTATAAGTACTAAGTAATCAGGGTTGTAAATTCTTATGGCTGGAGTTGCTGATCAAGGCTAATAAACTAGACCCAGTGACATACATATACCGAGGCATCAGGATCAATTGAATGTCCCTTCATGGCTATGTTCCTCGCGTCACAAGCATGCAACTGGAGTCTCCCGCAGCAAGACACACAATGAACTCCCGTAAATAGCTACACCATCAAAACAAGCCAATCAATTCCGAAAGCGCCATTCGGACAAGGCAGCGCCCGCCGCGGTTTCCATCCCCAGTGGCTGAGCCTCAAGACTTACGCACAGAAGCGTCTCTCCCAATCGAGCTAATCCCGACCAACCGCCACGAGAGGCGATCTTCGGCCGAGCGAGCGCGTTTCGCTTCGTACCCCAGGCCCCAGACACACGGGAAGATAGAGTTGTCGTCATCCGCTGCGGTTCGTAGTCTAAATGTCCTCCCCGCAGCTTACCACCCTTGCTCGGCCGAGAGGACCAGCTGCGTCGTAGCATCACCAGCCAACATGAGCCGAGGAACACAGTCTCCAACACGGGCAAGATCTCCCTGGTTTTCTGGGCGCAGCAAAGCAATGCAACTCTGGGGGTATGAATGCCTCTTTACACACCGCGGCCTTGGGGGTAAAGTCCGGTGCCGCGTTTCGCCTCGAGGAGCGAAACGCGGCTTAACGCAGCCTGGGCTCGAAGGAATCACATCCATACGGTGTAACTAGCGAATACCCCGTTGCGGCTTTCGGGGAGGCGTAGTAAGCGATCTCCGCCGGCGTTCGTGGCTGGTAAACTCCTTGCCCTTAGCAGTACAGAGAGTTATAAACCCGCGGGTTACTGTTGACGAGGCGGTACACCTCATCTCACTATCAACTGCTCCCTTTTATCACCGTCAGCACTGTTATCCGTCAAAACACCCTCACCCACCACACAGAAGTCTCCCCAGTTTTCCCCAGCAGCCCCCAGCATGTCCAGTACTGCCGGCGACGCAACCATGGCTTCAAAGCCCATCTGCCAGATCGTGGCACCCGTCGGCATGCTTGGATACGGCCTCGACGAAGTCCTCACAGCCTTTGAACTGGCGAGACTGGTTCCCAATGGTATTCCCACCGCCATCATCCTAGACTCGGGCTCAACCGACAGCGGCCCGGAGAAGCTCGCTCTTGGCGTCACAACGTGCCCGCGGTCAGCTTACGTGAAGGATCTGACGAAATTGCTCCGACTCGTCCACACGTTCCGCGTTCCGTTAATCTTTGGATCTGCGGGCGGTGATGGAACGGACGAACATGTTCGGCTTATGGGTGAGATCATCGAGGAGATTGCAGCCAAGGAGGAGAACAAGTAAGCACCCAAAAGCAACCACCACCACCACCCCTTGCTAACCACAACAACAGAGACTACCACATCAAGGCCATCTCCATCTTCTCCGGCATCGACAAAGCAACCATCCTCCAAAGACGCCACGCCGGCCGCATCACCGGCTGCGGCCCCTGCGTCCCTCCGCTCACCGCCTCCGCTGTCGAAGAATCCCCCCGCGTCGTCGTCCAAGTCGGCCCCGAGCCCTTCATCGACGCCATGGAGGCCCATCCGGACTTCAACGTCATCATCGGCGGCCGCGCCTACGACCCCGCGCCCTACGCCGCCTACGCCGCCTTCCAGCTGAAGCAGCAGCACGGCGACATCAGCTCGTCGGACATCCAGGAGCGGTACGGCGGGTTCCTGCACATGGGCAAGATCATGGAGTGCGGCGGACATTGCTCGGCGCCCAAGTCACCCGGAGCCATAGCTACGGTGTATCCCAGCGGCGTCTTCGATATCAGGCCCATGTCGCCGAGTTCCCGCTGCACGCCCTTCTCGGTGGCTGCCCATGCGCTGTATGAGAACGCTCGGCCGGATATCCTGCGTGGACCTGGCGGTGCGCTTCATCTGCAGAAGACCAAGTATGACCAACTAGAAGACGGTCGAACTGTGCGAGTCAGTGGATCCCGGTACCAGTCCTCCAAGGCGGGAGGGTCGCCCTACCAGTTCAAGCTCGAAGGTGCTCGCGTAGTGGGATATCGCTCCATGTTTATGGGAAGCGTCCGAGATCGTAAGAATCCCCCTGTTACTCAGTCTGAGTCTCCTGCTAACTCAGCGATCAGACATCCTCATCAGTCAGATTGACAACTTGCTCCCGCGTATAAAGGCCTACGTCACGGAGCAACACGCAGAAAACGCCGGGAAATGGGAACTCGACTTCCACATCTACGGGAAAGGCCAAAGCACAGCACAAGGCCCTGGAGAGCTATTCGTCATCTGTGAAGTCCTCGCGCAATCCCAAGCTCTGGCGACAAGCCTAGCCGCCAAGGCCCGAGTAGCCATGATTGTACGTCTTTCACCCCTCGTCGTTTACGCCTTCTAACAAATATTCAGCACGGCCCGTACCCGGGAATGAAGGCAACCGCTGGCAACTTCGCCTTTGGCATCGGCGGCCGCATGGAGATCGAGCTGGGGCCGTGTGCCAAGTTTGCCGTGTACCATCTCATGGATCTTGAGCCCGGCGAGGAGCGACTCGTACTGAGCGACACGAGCGCCGGTATCAAGTTCGCCGACCGCCTCATCCACGGCAGTGTCGCCGTCTTCGGCAAGGGACAACCACTACTACAAACTGCCGCGTTCAGAGACAGCATTTCCCAGCTACGAGACTCCCTCCCCGAACCCAAGATCTCAAGCGCCACATTCGTCGCGCCATCCTCCCAAAACACCAGCGTCGTCGCGCCGAGAACGCTCTCCGACGTGGCACAAACACTCCGCTCCAAGAACGCCGGCCCCTTCGACATTACCATCGACGTCATCTTCACATCCGAGGCCATGTTCCACTCCGTCATGAGGTCCAACCTGCTGTCGCCCGCCACCGTAGCGCGCGCCCTGGATATCGCCAAGGAGGACATCGTGTGGATGGGCTTTTTCAAGCCCGCGCTGGCCTTCAAGGTCACCATCCCGCGGTTCCGCGCCGGCAAGAAGGCCCCCGCGGGGAGTTTCATGGAGAACGACGTCCACGGGTCGCAGCAGCATCTGGGACTCGCGACGCTCAAGTTGCCGACGCCGGCGGTTTCGTCGCCTGTCAAGTTCGTGTTGAGCCAGCCTTGGCATAACCTGGTGGTCTCTGCGGCTGCCATCTGCGGGATGAGCACGATTGCTTTGGCAAAGTATCTTGCCAAGGGGAAATTGGTCTGATTTATTGGTCTGTGTTTTGGCGTTGTTGTAAGTTACTGAGAATAGGTTGAAACCATGTACACGAAATTGGAACTTGGATATCAACGCGATGCTATAGAGGTTAGTTTTTAATAATCAATACTACCTACTGAGCTGTTACATCATTTACGTACGATTCAGTCAAAACTAACACGTGCTGTTCCTATCCATTATTACTATTGAGGAAGATATGCAGCATCCAGATTGATCATGCTCATGATCGGATCATCCCAGAACTCTCTGAGGAACTCAACATCAGACGTCACCTGCTCCGTATTATAGACCATTTCCTGCTGTAGCTCGTGGTTTCGCAGGTCCGCCTCATATATCGGCCTGGGCTCCTCCACGCTATGATCCTCCGGAATCTCCGTGGGCCGACCACGCGCCTCATCCGCGATCCTGGTGGCATTCATCAAGATCGAAACGCCCATGCGATGCGTGAACCGCATCTTCGTCGGATCCGCGCTACCCGGCGGCAACCGCGAGAGAATCTCAAACATCTTCGCCACTCGGGCATATTCGTCCCGGGGATCGATGGAGCAGAACCTGAATACGCCTTGGGCCAGCGCGATGTGCGTCGCGGCAGATTGTCGCTCTTCGGGAGACGCGTTGGCGTTGAGGTGGAAGAAGGTGATGAGGAAGATTGTCGCCAGCGCAAGACCCCGGTAGTACGTCTTGGGCAGCGATCTTTCTCTGCGTAGTGAGGGCTGGCCGTCTGGAGTACCGAGACGAGGCGTGGCTGAGATTTGGATGATGCGCATCGCGGCCACGAGGGCGGTTTGCAGCATGATCTCGCGGGCGGGACTATCCAGCGGCGCCTTTGTGATCTCCAGCGCGTAAAAGTGAATCTTGGTGACGAGGATGCTGAACTCCACCTTGAGAATCCCCGGCTCTCTCTCCGGAACAGCCAACTTGAGGGCGTCGAGATCATTATTGATGACTCGGATCAGGCTGGAGCCGACAGATTCGTTTGTGTTTTGTAGCAGCAGGTTGATGAACTTTGCCACGACGAGATGGATCCGAACCTGAGTGGCGATTTCGAACGGCAGCGTTCTCTGGCTCAGGAAGTTGTGGATGGCCGCAAAGTCGAGGTCTGAGTTAATCGGCGGTTGGAGGCCGAGATGAAGGCTCAGTCTAAACCAAGTCAGTCTTCGATACCAGAAATCGTATGAGCGAGACTTACGATGTCCCCACGTAGAAACACCCCAGCCACGTATTAGTCCTCGCCCGCGCCGTCCCGGGCAGCACACCCATGGTCCGCGGCGACGGAAGCGGCTGCTCCCGGTCCAAGCCCATGTGCCGCGCGGCCTGGATGGCGACTCCGCAGTAGAGCCAGCTGGGGTCCTTGGCCTGGGCTTCGGTCGGAAGCGGCCAGGCGCAGATGTACAGCAGGGCCTGGATCTTGTGCAGGGGTAGCGGTGCTGCCAGGGCTTCTTCCTTCAGCAGTCTCCGGTAGGGTTCGTGCACACGGGCGAAGAGCTCGACGAAGGGGGGTTCTGGGAGGTGGGATGAGACTATCAGCATGATGGTCCAGAATAGGAAGGGTTGGGTGCAGTAGATTTGGTGCAGAGAGACGGGCTCCAGGAGCGGTAGCTGGGGCCGGAAGAATTCTGCGTAGCTAGAACGTAGTCAGCACAGGAATCACAATAGAGTTGTGAAAGAGCATACACTCTGAAAGCCTCAATGGCTAGCTGGGGATCTACCAGCACGCCATCCAACGAGAGATGCACTTCGGGCAACTCAAAGTTGTCTTCTGTCGAGAGTCCGGAGACCTCCTCAGAGAAGCGACAAGTAGCAGCAGGATCCGAGCCCGAGGACGCCGTATCGCCTTCCCGTCGACTTCGCAACTCCTGAATCTCCCTGCTCATCGCCTCTATGCGTCTATGATACGTTAGCGTGTTCATGTCGTTGCAGACTAGATGCCCTACTTTCTAGCCGGCGTCCTCTGGAACGCGGCGTCCACGGTGCAGAACAGCTGTCTTGACTGACATCTCGAGCAGGGATTTGGAAAAGTGTGTTTGGAATCGCATCGCAACTACGACGTGTGAGAGTCGGTAACAAGGATGAGAGGTACTGGGAATACCTTTGCCTGTTTACATTCCGTACAGGTGCGTACTGAGCGGCTCTGTGAGGCACTACTCGTACCCCGAGACGCCATACTGAAGACTCAATTGAGCAAAAGTGCTCTATTCACTAAGAGTTGACTGGGCTTCTCAATGGCCGATAGATGTCGGATAGAACTGGGGCACTTCGCGTTGTGGCGCGTCGTCCCGGCTTATTTTTGATAGTGGAAATTCCTCGGTTATATTTTATTTAATGTTACGTTGAGGGATTGGGGCTTAGATAGCCGGGTGACGTGTTTGAAAGCTTCCTATTGGTCCAGAGCGTGTGGGTTAGTCGAATTGGCCAGTAAGATTTGTTTCGTGTTGCTCAGCCTCAAACACATGTCAACCACTTCGTCCTTAATTCGGAGGCGAGGTTTTTAATTAACCTTTGCAAATGCTGACTCTACTGGGATTATAACCGAATTTTGATGAGAAACGTACGACATTTAAGCCTTTTGTTGCGGCCGAGGTGCACCTACAGCCTTAACTAGTATGAGCTATCAACTACCCTAGGGCATACGAAAGCTGGGGGTATTATGTGGTTTGTTATAAAAAAACATAGTACGCAGTACGAAGCCATTTTTGCGTATTACTATAATAATTTGAGGGCTGGGCATTCTGCATAACTCGGCATTGCTTAAAGGATTATACAGAATGAAGAATGGAACATAGCATCTTTAAATGTAATGAGGTTGTGGGCAGGAACAGCCTCCGCACGAAAACATTTACCAACATCCATTGTTTGAATATTTGTTTACTTTTTTAAGATTTGGCATGCTAGATTAATGTTTCCATAACCATGGCAAAAAAAGAAAACCATAGGTAAGTAGCAACAGAATAATGCTTGCTCTGGTAGTAGTAGTCTATTTGTCTCCGAGACCCGCATTAGCGATACTAAAGTTCACCTTACGAATTACTTTGACTGTGATCTATACTTTAAAGAAAGCTGTCGAATGACTCCATGGTCCTCTTCTCCCCCATCAGGCAGCTGACTCGTAACTCGTACGGCCTTCTCCAGCTGGAGCTCCACAACCACTTCTCCGCTATCCCCTGTTTTCCATGCCACCGTCGCGAGATTATCTCCACCCACCGCCACCTTCGCAGAAACAGCCTCGCTCAGTCGAAGCCGCGGCTTAAACAACACCTCCTGAAAGCCCGGCGCGAGAGGACGAATACCAGCGAGCTCGGTGCAATACTCATACACGGGCAAGCTTCCCCACGCATGGCAGTCGGACCGCTGTCGGACATCGTCCTCTTCCCAAGTAGAAAGATTATTCGCCAGCATCCCACGCCAGGGATCCCACACGTGCGTCCAGTACGCTTCATAGACGTCGTCTCCGGCGATGGAGAATGCACGCAGCGCGTAGAACTGCATCATGTACGAGCACTTTGAAAAATGCGGTTTTGCAAAGGCCTCGGTTACGAGACGGGCTTGGTCCTCCGGGTGTGCGGCGCCGGAAAGGACGGCGAATACTTGACAGTGCTGGGAGTAGGAAAGGTCGTCTGCGACGTCGGTTGTGGAATCCGTAAAGAAGCGCCCGTCGTAGCAGTGAGTCCGAATTGCTTCCAGGAGGGATTCGGCGCGCACCTCGTACTCGTCTGCATTACCAGGTCTACCAGTCTCACGAAGCAGCCGCGACGCCTGTTTGAGCACATATGCGTAGAGCATGCTGAAGTAAGTATGTCGGTTTGACTTACGGCCAGAGGTAGGAACGCCCTTGTCCGGATGCTCGTCTGTAGCGCCCCAGGTCGTCACCCAGTCAACATACTGCCATACATCTTCGGGAAGGCCGCTGACGAGGCCGAATTGGTCAACATGCGAGTGGAAAAACTCGAGGACACCGTCGATGCGCGGTATGAAGGAGCGGGCGTACGGGGTGTCGCCAAAGAACAGGTGATGGTCGCATACTTGGAGGATCCAGTAGAGGGAGAAGCCGGCGATGAGCTGCGGGACGTGCGATGGGAAGCGGGATTGGGTGAGGCCCTCGGTTCCGACTGAAGCGGCAAAGTTGGTGATGGCTTGTCGCATCAGGCGGTCGTCGCCTGAGAGTAGATAGTGGAACAAGCCCACAGAACGAGAGTCTCCGGAGTACCTAGTAAAGTCAGTAACCATTGTTCTCCGTGAAAGATGTCAATGACACTGACTGAAGCTGCTCGTAGAATGGACAGTCAGAGTATCCGTCGAACATGCAATTCCGCATCGTTCTGATCGACACATCCCATATCTCCTTGCTCTGCGGGTCTCCATGGTTATCCCAGCTCGCCTTGACTGCCAGAGGATAGTTGACCTGAGTGGCCCCAAACGAGACCAGCCCCACGGGTTCAACACCAACAGTTATTTCAAGTCGCAGAAGGCGAAACGTCCGAAACCAAAATGGCTCATACACCACAGTCTGCGATTCAGGAACGGCCAGCGTAACGTCGTCATACGGTCCAATAAGATGCCCGTTCGTAGCGTTGAGCCGATCTGCTTTGGTTCGGAAGAATGGATACGAGCGAGGCTCAAGTTCGTATCCTTCCGAGTAAGTCACCTTGAGCTGAATCTGAGACTGCTTTTCGGACTTGAAGGCCCATCGCAGAAAGGCAGTTGAATGAACTTGTGCTTGGATATCCAGCGTGTGGGAGGAGCGTGCAGGAAGGATCAGTGACTTGTTCTTCGACAAGTAAGCAGTCCAATCGTTAATGGCTGCTGTGCTCTCACAGGCCCGCACGGTGCTGACGTCGACGTGGCTTTCTTCGGCCATTGGGATAGATCGAGGGCGCAGGCGCCAGGGAGATATGTCACCATTCAATGTCCGGATTCCATGCGTCACGGGCGTGGTGGGTGGGAGTGAGGGTTTTGGAGTGACACGCTCGCTTATCTGTTCAGGTTGTTAGAGTGCTGAGTTGTAGTCTTTTGGATGGTATCTTACATGGAGAAACACATCGTCAATCAGGCCGGTAGGAAAGACAATGGTCTCATCCACTTGAGCGTCCCAGCCGCTGGAGGAGTTGAGGTCCACGACTGTCGCATCTGCTTCAACCTTGCCAATGACTGTCAAACCAGGGAACGCCGTTCTCTCAAAGGGCATGGCCGTCCGAGAAGCCGCAAAGTAGCGGACTACGAGGAACTTGATCTCATTGATTCCCGAGCGCAGAAGCGGCGCGATATCAAGTGTGTCGTAGTACCATATCATCGGACTACTTCTGGTCGGCCCAACAGCTGCTCGGCGTCCATTGACGTAGAGTTTGTACCGCGTGTCTGCCGAGAAATGCAGTACCGCTAAGGTTGGAAGGGAGGAAAGGCTGAATGTGCGTGTGAAAGCGACGACTCGGCCTGTTGTGTTCTCGGTCGAGGAGTCGACCCAGCTGGGCGTCCAGATCCAATTGGCCTGAAGCTCATTGATGGTCCACTAGTTTGTTAGATTGATACTGTTATGGAGAGAGTTTTGGGCGGACTGCACTCTACCTTTTGCTTCTGTGATGAACCCATCTTCTTTGAACGAAATCGAGTTTCTGACACCGTTGGTGAAGACTATCAGAGACCAGATGCGTTGTTGTAAGTACAGAGTATGTAGAACTATGCAATATCGACCACCCTGCTCAGAAATTAAATCCAAGCATTAAAGTCACATTGCGAGAATATTCACATTGGAGCGCGTAGAATTGTCGCACTTCCCCGCTCGGGTCACGGCTACAAAGCCGACATTCGGGCTATCTGGCACCGAGAACTCGTATGAGACTGTTTCTGTTCCTACGCAGTTGCTGCCGAGGCGGATTCAATCGCAAAGGTTGTGGCTTGTCGATCCCCCCCGATTAGTTAATGGATGCATAGACTATTGCCCCAATAAGCCACTTCTAACCCCAACTCGCTTGGATGTCATTTTGCTCCGAACTCATGCGCACCTGTTAATTGGAAGGCATATTCACGCTCGTATAATTGAAATACTGCGGACAAAGCTCCGAGTTACTGTGCTCTGGCGAAATAGCTGGGATTGTAGCTAAACTTGTCTAGGATGTGGCAATCCGCCGCACAAGATGCAATAAGAGCTCGATTACAACTCATTATGACGCAGATTCTCCTCAACATGGAGCTACATGATGATCCTAGCCACTAACCATTGTGCCTCTCACGGGTTACTCTCATAGATAAACCAACAAAGCCTCCGAGGCACCAAGAGTAAAGGTCGCCGCCCCACCAGAAACGGTGTTAGTCTCCCTAACCGCAGTTCCCTGGATCGTACATGTGCCATTCGCAAACGTCTGCCCACCAACAGTCGGGTTCTGGCCGCGGTCAACCCGAGAAGTCGAGTACGGCGCCGTCAGGCGTTTAGCAGTGACGCTGGACGACTTCAGCCCAGTCAGGGTGTAGGTCTGCAAGGGCCGCGTGCCGCTGGCGTAGTAGTCGGAGTTGTACAGGAGGACTTTGACGGGAACGCCGGACTTGTAAATGGCGTAGGCGGCGTATGCAGTGGTCTGATCATCCAAGGGCGCGATCTGGTCTGCGTCTGCAACGGCCATGGTGGCAAAGTAGGCGCCGAAGTACGGTGCTCCCATGCTGTACCGTCCCCACCAGCAATATTGACCTTAAGCAGCATTAGTATCGGTTTTGTCAATCTGGTGGACATTTTGCTTACAGTTGCCAATAGTACCCTGGTGGAAGTAAAGTGCCTGGATAAGTAACAGAGGTTAGCTCTGACTTAACGTCGGAATGTGGAATGCTCGTGCCTGTGTTCCCATGTGCAATGACTGTATAACGTAGTCGAGAATCCAAAGAGCAGCACCGAACGTAGGGCTGATTCCACCTCCGCCTTGTGTAGCTATAGCGAATATTAGAAACAGAACACAAAGCCACAGCCTTGGAAATTACCCGAGTTCGTCTCTCCGAAAATATGTGGTTTACCCTTGGCTTTCGCCGCCGCCACCTCGGACGCGAAAGGTTTGATCTGCGTAGCGATGCCACTATGGCTCATCAACCCAGCCAGATTGGCCGTGCCCGAAGACTGAGGGTAGTTGTGCGAGCAGTAATCTTTGACGTAGGCGTTTGCGTTACCTTCAACCGCAGTCAGGCCTACAATGCTCATGGGCGAGTTGTAGAAGTAGACGCCTGCGGAGATTATGTTTGAGGCGGACAAGTTTCCGCCGACTGAGTCCTGCCAAGATACCTGCGATGCGTAGTCGGCAGCGGGAGTCCAGGATTGACCATTGGCGATGGGATCTGAGCTGGTGAAGACTAAAGAAGATAATGTTAGCGCGGTGACTAAGTTCGGAGAGATATTTAACAGGGCTTAGCACAGTTTGGCTCGTTGCCAAGCTCGATGGCATTCAGATTGCTCATCTGAGCCTTTGCCAGTATCGCAGCGGAAATAGTGTTGGCTAGGTTGTTCAGGCGACGGTTGAGCCCAATGGTCACGGAGCCTCCGTACTTGGCGGCTAGCGAAAAGAATGAAGGTCCAAAGGTGAGCGTTGATGGCGCGTCCGCAGGGTTCGCAACGGTGTAAGTGACGGCATTGGAAGAAGAGGCATCGTATGTAGCGCGATCCCTGATTTTGGTATAAATAGGATACACCTCATGTTCAAATGGGAACAAAAACGTACTGGGTAGTTCCTCCAATTCGAATTGGTGGCCACGATCCAGTGAGATCCTTGAGGTTCTGCAGACACGTCGAGGTCGACGCGACGTCGTTCATGTACCCTGGAAAAGTGAAGAATTCGAGACTAAATTATCAGCAACATTCTAGTTGTTCCAGGAAATTAGAAACTCACGAGACGCCAACAGGTGTTACGGGAAGCTGGCCGCTGCTGTTAGACGGCGGTGTGGCGGGAACGTTGAAGGTTAACCCGGAAGCCATGAGTACGTGGCTGAGGAGCCACGCGGATTGTAGAAGTCCAGGCATTGTAGGCGGTGAATCTTGCGATCGATTTTCGAATTGAAAAATTCTAATCAGATCAAACGATTTAGCGAGAGCTAGGTACTATTTACTCTAGGTTTGGTGACGCTTTATATCTCTACCACAGACAGCATGCCAAGGACTATAATCACGGAGGGCTTCCATATGGAGCCATCCCTATGCTCCGTATCCGATCCGTCTGCATGCCAAGTAGTTTAAACTTTTGCAGCACCGAGAAAGAACTGGGATCTTCACAGTGAACGTAGTATTCTTCGTGTCCGCAGGGGGTCAGTCTCCACATCCCTCATCCTACACGTCAACTCTAGACTTGAACACGTGGAAAACAAGACACATGAGCTCAGCGATCCAGGGCCAACAGAACGGCCTCGGCTGTTCTTGCCCCGAGACGCGCTCCAATGAATCAGCGGCGCTTAACTGACATACGACCTATATCACAAAATTTCGGAACGGTATATCACACTAAACCGGCTTGATCGACGCGGACGGCTCACACGGCATGCATCCTAGTTTACCCCGCACACAACGCCGTCGACTGGTACTCTGTTGATGGTCTCGTCTGCGAGCGAAACACGGGTTTTTTTCGCATCTAGTTCAGTTCCTTCTTTGAAGAGTATGGGGTCCCCGGACGGGATAGCCTACTCTGGGGAAGTGGGTGAACGGGGAGAATCCCGAGCGCGTGTGATTGGTTGCAAGGAAAGGAACTACGTGAAGGCGGTGATGGATATAAAGGGCTTGGCTTTTATGTCGTCTGAGAAGTCGGGCGTACACTCACTTGCTCGCCACTCTTGACACTCTCCGCTTTGCTGCACCGCATCACAATATGTCGAAACCAGACCAAACACAAGGCGAAATCGCCACGGTCGAACATGCCACGACCGAGGAGATGCAGCAGACCATCGACAAAGGGGGCGTTCTCCTGATGCGATCGCGGGAAGACGACCTCGGCGTTTGGACGACTGTCTGGCGATACAAGATGGTCGGTGCCATTGCCATGTCTGCGGCTTTCAGTGCAGCGTTGGATGGATACCGTGAGACATCTTCCTCAAATTAAAGACGCTGCGTAGTAGAATGATGTACTAACTACGTGTTAAACAGAAATCAACCTCAACGGTGGCATCGTTTCGAACAAAGGCTTCATCCAGCAAATGGCCAGCAAAGGAACGACAATCATCGAGGGGAAATACATCTCCGCCTGGGGAGGCATTCAATCTGCCGGCCAGACAATCGGGCAAATCGTGTGTCTTCGCTCCAATTCCTCCGCAGAAACACATGCTAACTTTTTAGCTCCTTCAATTTGCCACGGAGCGGTTCGGTCGCAAGGTCGCCCTTTATATCATCTGGCTGGTTCTTGTTGCCGTAGGTTTGATTGAACCCCTCGACGGCCTAGTCTTGCATGATACAGAAATCTAACAGGTGATGTTTTCGCTTAGAGTATTTTCATCGAGACGTTTGCGACCCGCTGGGATCACTGGCTTGTTGCGAAGCTCTTCTCCGGCATGGGCGTCGGTATGTTACAAGCTACGTTGCCTCTCTACCTATCCGAGATTGCGCCAACCCAGCTACGAGGCTTCTACATCAACGCATACAGCTTGTGGGTTCCTATTCTATGGAGAATAAGTTTCTCCTTGAAGAACTGTACTCCGAGTATGTTCTGACACGTTCAGCTGGTTCGTCCTGGGCCAACTCTTTGCCTCCGTTGCGCTTAACAGGCTGAACGCCTCGGATCCTTTCAATTTCCGGACTCCTATTTATTCCCAGGTATGATACCGCGCGTGTGTAAATCGATGGTGCCGCCGTCATGGATATTAACCTGACTCGTGACTTGTAGTGGGCAATGATTGGCATGGCTGCAATCATCTTCCTCCTCGTCCCAGAGACGCCGTGGTGGCTGGTAAGCAAGGGGAAGCTAGACAAGGCAGGCAAAGTTCTCAATCTTTGCAACGGCCATATTGAAGGCTACGATGTGCAGGAACAAATTGTATGTTTCCCATTTTCTTCAAGGCAATCAGTTACTTACTTGCTGCCCAGGGCATCATGAACGCTACGGTAATGATGGAGCGTCACATTGCCAAGCGGGACTCCAAGGAAGGCATCTGGGCCGTGTTCCAGGGCCGAAACCTCGTCCGGTTTATTATCTCGGCGTGGCCTAAGATCACGCAGCAGTTTGTCGGCCTGGCTGTGTTCAACACCTACGCCACGTACTTCTGTGAGTGGCTACGTCTGTTTATGAGGCCATAGGCGCTAATTCATAGCAGTCCAATATGCTGGCAACAAGGATCCCTTCCTTGTCACTCTCATTCTATCCAGCGTCCAGCTCCTCTCGATGATCCTCACAGCCACGCTGACCGATCAATTTGGTCGTCGACCTCTGACAGTATATCCTTACGCAGTTACGGTGGCCTCCGTACTATGCTTGGGAATTATCGGATGTTTCGACTATACCCGGAAAGCGACAAGCTCCCTACTCGTAAGTACAGAGTCACCAATGCCCTTTAACCCCGACTAACTCTGCATTCAGATCTTCTTTGCTTGTCTGGCCACCTTCTCGACCACGGGAGCCTCAGCTATCGGATACGCCTACTCCGCTGAACTTCCACAGCAGCGGCTGCGGGCGCAGACGGCTGGTTGGGCACTGGCACTGTCGAACATGATTGCCATCATGTTTAGCTTTTGCACGCCACTGATGATCAACGGAACCGTGACGAAATGGGGTGTCAAGACGGGGTTCTTGTAAGTCTTGACCGAGACTGGAACAAGTAGTGACTAATTTCTTGTAGCTTTGCCGAACCGGTACCGTGTCAGTTATTATCGCCTGGTTTATCCTCCCTGAAGTCACGCGACGAACGCCTGGTGAGATTGATGAAATGTGAGTAACCCCGTAATATAAGGTAACCACCACTGAGCTCACCTCTGTGCAATAGGTTCGAGATGAAGGTCAACCTTCGTCACTTCAAGCATTACGTCACTGAGGTTCAAATGCGGGCGGATGAAGAATATCGCGGCAGAGGGCATACTGAAGCCAGTTAAGCATGTCGCGATTAACGAAATGAGGTTCTTGAGGATCCATTAACTCGGTTCTAATACGGAACACGCCAAAATGTGAAGTATAGTTTGCTTTTGGTTATCTTAAAGGGTTAACCGGATTGGACTCGTGGTCACAGTAGATGGTTCTGGGATTGCGGAAGCTGTGTATGAATATGCCAGTCACTTAGCACCTTAAATCCAAGGATTGGCCCGTGTGTGCCTTGAGAGTGTTATTTCTGTAATCGCAGTAAGCGCTCCTCGGATCGGATAGGCCTCCTAAGCCATCCAGTTCGCTGAGGTGCTCCTATAATTGAGCCGTGAGTGAAGTGGGTCTTGGTGAGGCGGTGCAAATGCAGCACTTCTAGAACCAGTCGTCCTCGCAATGCAATATTGCCAATAAAATGAAGCCGTAATTGATGAGGAACCACAATTACTAACTCAGTATCATGTCATCTTTAGGTCACATTCCCCCAGATCTGTGATAGGCGCATCGTCGCCGCAATGAGGACATAGTTAAAGTGGCCTGTCAGCATGGACGTTTTTGGACACGCCGCGTTGCCGACTGAGTCACGTCGGCTTACAGGGAACTATGCCACGTCCTACGGCTCAGCGTGTGGCATAGATAATGTCTGCGCCTCAGCGGCTATGCTGAGCAGCTACAAATAATCACTAAACGAACGAATATAAAGGGACATGATGCCGCCCTGTAATAAGCGACTCCAAACCACCCGGACTCAATCCAACAAGGCTCCGTCGCCCATGACGCCCTCGCCGCTTTCCGTCCTTCCACCAGAACTACATCACCTCATCATCGACCACCTCGCCTTTCCTGACACAGCTCACCTCCGGGCAACCTGCCGCTTCTTCGCATCCCTCATACCCACGCAGTCTTCACACTATGTCGACCTCATAGCCGCCGAGGACTCGGCCTGGGCCGTGAACCAGCGCCGCCTCACCTGCGTGTACTGCGCACGCATGCGTCGCGCATCGGCCTTTACCGAGAAACAAAAAGCCCACAAACCAGAGTACCGCTCGTGCTATGAGTGCGTGCAAGGAAGTCTAGACCCTCGCGACAGGGATTTTACGAGGTGGTCCTGGAGCGAGCCGAAAAACTACCACCGGACCCGGTTCACAGATGAGCACAGAAAGCTCAACGTGGACCATATCGAGACGGCGATTTGCCAATGGTGTCACAACTACTTCAAACGATGGGGGAAGCAAAATGCCGGTCGCGGAGTGTGCAGTGGGTGCTTCCACGACAACGCGTTTGAGCTGGGCATTTGGGAGAACCACCGGCTGCGCAACGACATGAAGCGGATGAAGACGGATGTGCTGCCGAGTCTGGGCGGTCATGATGTCGAAGAGTGGGATGATATTACCGACGAGGTGGCGTTTGACTGGTGGCGACACCTCGAATGGATCGAACCTCCGTTCGTGATTCCCGTCTGGAGAGGCGGAGAACGAGGAGTGACCGTCCGCAAACGGGAAGAAGCGGAGCATTTATGTTTCTTGGTCACGCTGGATCCGATACCTTACAACATGCCCCAGGCTGTGGCAAATATCCTGGCTTCAGAGGGAATTGCTATTAATATTCAGCCTTAATTAGAACATTAAGAGCTAGAGTGGAACGTACAATCAATCATCTACATGACCCATTTCCGCCCAAGTGACTGAAACCGTATGTGAAAGAGGAACAAAGTAAGCAACATAAACCAAAGGCTCCAGTTACTAGCATTCAACATTGGCTCACAGACTTGTCTCTGAGAAGATGTTGTAGACATTTGACCTCTTGGTCAGCAGCGAAGTGTATTGGGGTATAACCCCACCAACTGGACCGCTGGTTCATATCAACACGATTGTCGCCGTCGTAAGCGAGCAATTGCCTGACAATCTCGTCATATCCATTCTCACACGCCCAAGAGATTGGTGGTTGATCGAAGAATGAGTCAGCCTTGTTCGTGATTCCAGACCATCGTTCAACGATTTTTGAAACGACTGCGGAACAACCTGTTCTGCATGCTGCGACGAGTAGCGATTCGTTCCTATTGTCGAAGGGGGTTTTCTGTACTTGATCAAGCTGCAAGAAATAGAGCGCAACGGCTTCATTGGATCCAAGGATGGCGTGATGTAGTGCAGTTCTACCGAGCGAGTCGGTTGCCGTCAGACCAGAGTCGCCCGAACCTTTGCTGATCAAGAAATCGAATATGCCTTGGTCAACATTGGATGTGTTTTCATCTTCCTGTTTTTTAATGGAACCCGTTTTGGGCTTCTGTGCACGTTTCTTGGAAATTCCCTGGACGGCAAACATAAGTGTTGTCATTTTGGTACTGTCCCGGGCAGTTGGATCAGCGCGGCACTTCCCAAAACCGTTGATTAGGGCTATAGCCATGTCTGTACGACCGACCAGAAGGGCATAATGCAATGGGGTTCGTTCGTCCTTGTCCCGGGCATCGATCTCCAACCCTTTCTGAAGCAGCCCGTCGATACTCTGTGGGTACGGCTGTGACCGCAATGTGTAGGAAGGTCCTGCCACAGCCGTACCGACAGTCCGGCTCGCTCATGACCATTTTGAGAAACAGCTCAAGGTCGGTCTTGGTGAGGGGCTCTGAGTCTGTCTGGCTGTCGTTACTGGAGTTCTCGTCGGCTGTTGAATCAGGTTTGTCTGTTCGTCCGACACTTTGATCATCCCTCCGCCGCCTCCTTAACAAAAAATAGTCCACTAGAGATTGACCGTTATCATCAAGCGTATCGGAGCGCGCGCCCATTTCCAGGAGCTCAGCAATGATATGGTCATGTCCGAATCTGATGGCGACGTGAAGGGCTGCACGACCCCAAATGTCTTTCTCGGCAAGTGATGAGTGGACCTCGGTCATGCGGAACTCAGGCTGGTACTTTATTGACCTCAAACAATCCAGGCTTCCACTTCTTGAAATCAAGTGGAGCGATGTCATGCCGTCAAGGCCAGCTGTAAGAAGGGCGCCCTTCCCGTCCTCTCCAAGATCGTCAAGCATCTCCGAAAGATTCATCCTCATACCCTTCAACGCAGAATGAATAGAGGCTATATATTTATTTCATTGTACTAGATTTTATACCATATAAACTACCAATAAATACTGGGCTCTTATTGAGACGGTTAAGAGCTAAAGCGTAATATAATTGTAGTACTACTAAAAACCATCCATACTCCCGTTACGAACTATAAGACTGAAATGATGCCTTCTGTCACTTCATCACGGCGATGGCCGAGTGACAATTCATTATTCGTATAGACTAGCGTCACGTCAGACTTGAACAGCGCGCACGACTGGCTGTTGGAGTTGTGGTTCGAGGTCAAATTCTGGCCGTTGTTGAGGGCGAGATCCGCGGCATGTGAAGACATCATTCTCGTCTTGATAACTACGGAGTCAGAGGCAGATACTTACACCAGCATGGATGGCATTCACGCACGCTGCATTTGAAGATAGAAACGGCGCTAGAGCTATTAAAGAACTAATGGGCGGGAATAAATTATAGCGGATGATCAGTTGATAGTCATAATAGAAAGCACAAGCTCGTCAAGACCTGCCCGAGAGATCCAATCAATGGAAGATGTCCAACTACTCAGACGACACCACAGTCTCAGTCACCGGCTTCAGCGGCTTTCGCCCATACACCATATGCCTAGAAAATGATTAGCAAAGCCCATCAACCACTGCCTTTGCACATACATATCACTATTGGTCAAGTTCTTGGGATTGCGAATCGCTGACCGCATCTTGGCGACCAAAACCTGCACCTCCTCGAGGGTCCAGCCGAGGACCTGGCCGATGGGATACAGGGCGAAGCCATCCAAGCTCAGGTCCATGTACAGGCCGACGTACTGGCCCTGTTGCTTGAGCTTCTTGTCTCTTGGCCAAGCGCTGTGCGGAATGGTGAAGACTTTCTTGACAATGTCCACGAAGCCGGCGTCCTTGGCTGACTGTTCCATGATGCCGTCGGTGACCCTGAATGTTCGTCCGAACTTGTCGCCGGCGTCGTAGAAGAGCTGGGCCCACTGCGTGAAGGTTCTAGTAGAGTTAGCTTAGGTTCACTTCAACATGCGCTCATGTCCATGTATGCCACAAATCAGATTGGCTTGCAACTCACTCGTTCTCAGCCTTGCACTCGGGGTTGTCGCAGCGCAGGTGAATATCCGGCTCAATGTGCTGGAACCAACCGCCTGGCTTGAGGAACTGGAACATTTGCCTGTACAGCTTTGGCCAATCGTCGATGGCGCCGTGCATATATCGAACATGAATGAAGTCGAACGATTCGGGTTCAAACGTCCAGTCCAGCTGCGCATCGTCGATTTGAAAGTGCAAGTTCGGCGGCACCCACGCTGGTTGCGTTGGCGAGATGTCCGTACCGATGACCTCCGCAGAGGGGAATTCATCCGCCATGTCGCTGCTTTAGTTAGTTTGTAGCTAAAATAGATATGAGAGCATGGTTACTGACATGGCCCAGATACCCGTTCCGGTTCCCACATCCAGGATGCGCTACCTCGCGATGAGCATCGTCACCGCATATAAGAAGGATGGTCTCACCTGGGGGTTGTCGCCGATGGGAGCAGCATATAGTTTGTCATCGAGCATCATAGTGAGCCACTGATGTCTGTGAATACCCATCAGCACCAATGCATAGCCCAAGCCAGGTGACATGTGTGTCCTACCCCACATCAAAGGCCTCGATGTGCTTCTCATCGTTAGGAGCCCTGGAATGATTTAGCTTCCGGCGTAAGACGCCTAAAGAAAAGCAGTGCTTACCAGTATTCCGTCGTCTTGGACGATTGGAATGTTCGGCCCTGGATGTTGCGATACTCCCAAATGCTCGACGTGACGGATGCAGTTGACTCCTGGATACTAAATATTGATATTCAGCGATAGATCAAGTTAGCCGTACGGTGAAACTCGCCTTTCCGAGTCAAGCGCCGAGTCGGTGTCGTTTATATCGACAAGCTCCGGGTCCTATGGCCAGTTAGTCTATCGTGAGGCAATTATCACGACCCATCACACCAAATCTGCGTATCCCGCGCCAGGTTCACGCAAAGACAATACTCACAGCCTCGATACGCGGCGCTGCTTCAGTCGGGGGACACATGACGGCGAGCGACCGGGAGGACCCTAGAATATTTTAATGTGGAGGAAGGCCGTTTTGATGCCGACGACCACTCCCCTGGGATTTTATACGGAATCAGCGGATGCACGTGTAACGAACGAGACGTGAATACCCCTCAACTTGCCGATTCGTGGTCCAATCCTGGGCTGATTTGACCTTCGCCTAAGCACAATCCCTGCCACCTGCACTTGGCACTATTTGTGCCATCACGTATCCGGACTATCCTAGATACGTTGATCCGCCATAACTTAGAAGCTTACCTGACCCCTCACTCCAAGAAATTCCTGTCGCTTATAATAATACTGTGATGGGAAGGCCTCACATTCTCTCTCGCTACACTCGGCTTGATAGTCCACGAAGAACGTAAGTGTCTTCTTATACCCAGCCACCCATTATTGATGTTGCTTCGGTTTTGGAATCAAGGATAAGTCTGACATGGCAATGTCTAGATTGTCTTTACCAACAGTTCGTAATGCTTCCGGTGCCTAAAATAGACGCTCTAAGTAACATGTCGGCCTTAATTGTGGACATGAGACGGTTCGATGAGATAGTTCTTCTCAGCTCCGACCTTAAACTACTGTCACATGCATCAGGATATCGGATTTTTGCTATATCACACCACTGAAGCTTTTCTTCCTTCATCATAGGCGTCATCGCCACCTGCCTCATCATCGGCCTCGTCATAGGCCTAGCTTTTTCTTGTTTTTATCAATAGCCAGTTGAAGCCAAAGACTCCGAAGGATCCGGAGCCTCTCGGCTGTTCGAGGTCATCTTGATCTATAAGTCTGACCCAAAGACCCTCATTAGATGGAAGAAAAACAAGAGCTTTCATGCCTAGGATAATTTCCATCCACAAGATGCAACAACTATGGTTAGGGCACTGAGGTTGGGTATATTAGCCTCAATGAGTCACAGTCCTGAATCCATTGCGGTGGCCGCCGCGCAACCACCCAGGAGGTACTATGCGATTAACCCGGTAGAGCCTTTACTATAACAGTCCGTTCTTCGCGCCGTCTTCCTTTCTGGAGTAGTGCATGCGCTCTGTTCTCGCCACCATCACCTCCCAGTGCCGCGGTTCGGGTAGACGTGCCAGGAACTCCCATGGTTGATAAATCTGTACTTTCGTCCAATGAATATCCTGATATAGCGCCGTTGCGTCTCAAGAGATCTCCGTTATTTCTCCTGGCTCTAATGCTTTTTGATCGTCTCTATTCCCATTCAGCTTGGGTGTAACCTGTTTGATAGGGAACACGAGTTCGCTGTTGTGCTGTGTTCATGTGGGACTCTCAAGAGCGGAGACGAATGCCTTCCAACTGTGATATCTCCCGATGGACCCTTCTCAATTAACAATGGTCAAATTGTGCAACTAAGTAGTTTCGTGTCCCGTCCATCTCTGCAAACGGTCGAAGCCCGCCCACGACCAACTCGAGATATAGACATCTAGCTCGCCGATGCACAACTCTGACAGGCTTGGAGAACGGCGTTCACGGAGTAGAAGGCGAGTGGCACCTTTCTGAAATAACCCATGACCTGAAAATTGTAATCTGATGTTCGGTATGCCTGTGCCCTCGATAGAGTCTGATTTTTACTTCTTAGTCTTTCAGTCTAGATGTTGATATCTTCATCTATGATTGATTTACAATTCTTAATGGTAGTCATGACAACTTGAAGCGTTACCTTACTCGTTGTGTATTTTAATCCGTGCAACCAGATCCGCTTTCTGAACAGTGAAGTTCAAGAGGAACAGCAAATCCCACACTATCTGCTCCTCCAATCATAGGAGGGAGCATCACAATAGGACAATGCGTAGCTCAGAGTCTCCGTGACTAGCAAGTAAGCTTCTAGATTATATTCCTGAAATTCAGTGGTTCCTGTAGATTCTAATGCCTGACATCCAGCCTACACCGCCAGAGCGTGGGTCCGTTGAGAGCAAGTCATCACATATTCCGACCTTGTCGCGTCCGATGTGGTCCTATTTATTTGGTAGAGATTCAAGTCTCTTGAAAACCCTATCAAAGGACACCTTACAGGCTTCTGGTCAAGGAGCTGTGAACGACAGGGCTGGCCATGTGCCATAAGGAGCACGCCAGCAAATAATCTCACATCTGAATTTCTTTGCACATGCGTATCTTCCGCAAAATCCGCGTCTCCCGGCGCACTGTGTGCTCTCAACATCCACTGTATTGTTCAAAGGGCTCTGCGGCACTCCTTAGACGCTCTGTCATTTTGACGATGTTCTGACAATGCGTGCAGGAGATCGCTTCTGTCAACCCACAGCGGAGGTTGTGTTGATGAGGGAAGTTGAGGTAAAGCTTGGAATAGCTTAGGGTGATAATCAGCGGCAACAGTCAGGCAACGACGAGGTGGATATTGACGATACAGGACCATGTGCATTACGCAGCTTCTTACCTGAGAATAATGATGAAAAATGCCGTGTCATTATGTGGAATACTTGGTGTTTGAACTGGGAGGACTCGATCCGGGCCTGTGTCAGCCAGTGCTGGTTCGGGATTGTGGCAATCTCCTCAACCAGGACTGTCAACTGTCCATTCCGTCACACATTCAAAGAGCGGCTCATCTTAGTGAAAACGCCAAGGCAAGCCAGTGGAAGTTCCGCCCGCGTTATACCCCCACTGACCTAACTAGCACAGGCTTAGTATCTGCGCACTGACATCACCTCCTTCAACGAGACGGACCATGTCGTGACAAACACTTCCGCATGTCTTCTGAGGGGTTTGTTGCTGGATTCAGTTGTCGATGAACACGTAGTCTAGTCTGATTATCCTTACTCACGCGAAATGAGGGGATTATCGTTGCATAGGGAATTGAGCCCAAGAGTAAGCAGCAGGAACGCAATTAGGCCGTCAACAGCATCGTCTCGAGATATTACGCACGCTCCTAAGCTACAGAGACGGCAGGGCTGAATGGGCTTGTCTACGAATTGTGGCGCCAGTAGAGAGAAATATGTTTCCGAGGAAAGCTTCGAAAGCCAGTGATAGTGGCGTTGGGCATGTTCCAAGTTATTAGGCTTTCACCTCTCGTCAACGTTTGACACCCAGCTTGTTCTGCCCGTTGAAGAGCATCTCCACGACGTAGCAGCGTAGTATTCCCTGCAGTAGGGTAGTAGGAGCAACGATCGGGGTCCTCATCATGATCGCCACAAGTGCTCATGGTGCAGGGTACGAGGGGTCGGTCACTGGAACGTTACCGATGGTCCGGTTCTCCAAGCTAAAGCCTTAGATCGGATTTGGCAAGAATACGTACAGTTTGCACCACCACGGGGGATCTTTTGGAGGCTTGTCTGGTCGTACGTTTATTGCGATTAGGCTGGAATGCAGCACAAGCCTCTGCAAGGGGCGGGCATACTCTATGACGCATTACTCCTCTGTCTCTAGTGCCTCACTGGCCGAAGATCCACAGCCCGTTGGTGGAGGAGTGACGATGGCTCTGCACCTAAAACTATATCCTTGCTTGTCTCATAGGTTCCATACTGGCGATGCAGCGCTGCGGACTGTTCCGGCACTTTGCCCCTTGCGGACAACGCGACAGCTTCTTTTTGCCGGCTAAGATTGCTTCCGGCCAAGTTGGCACATCTCACATGCTGGGCGACGAAAGCTTAGCGCTGGCGATGTGAACCGTCGCAGCTGAGAATGCCCAGTCCATGACGTGCATGGCGTGCCTGGTGAAGCCTCTTACGCAATGCAGGCCCCGTCTCGTCTCCATGATGCGTCCATCAGAGCAGATCGCGGGAGCTGGCTGGCCTCAGAAAAGAGTATCTTTAAGTAGGAGTTACGAGTGGCAGAACTCAAAACTCCGTGTGCTCTGCACCGGGAAACATGTACCGCACTACCATGGACACTTCTCGTCCTCCTCCTCCCCGCAAGATCGGCATGCGTAGTCTTGACAGAACGGGGTCCCCCGGTAAGCGGCTGCGATGCCTCCATCACTTCCTAATTCGACGGTGGATCTGTAGACGCCGCGTTGCCATTGGCTATGTATCCCTGCTTGCGGCCACTTCCACGGAGCGTTTGCACCTTCAAAGGGATGAGACGACGATGACCAGCATCATCATATATAAACCTTTCTCCTATGAGCAAGTACAAATTGTCTCCTCATCATCAAAGAATTGACTATACACACTACACACCAATCCCAACAAACATCCTAAACTACAAGAATTCATCATGGAGAAGGCCAAGCAAGCTATTTCTGACTTCACGTCTCGTGACGGCCACCACAAGACGTCCGTCCACGAGGATGTCCGACACGCAGTCACCGAGGAGCACGTCAAGCCCCACGAGCACGAGAACGTGACTACTGCCGTCGACCGAGATATCCACAAGGACCATCATCACACCGTTGTGCAGCCGTTGGAGCACCGGGAGACCCTGTAAGAAGTTCTCCTTCCCTTCCTTTCGCCTCCAAGCTAACATGTGCATAGTCCCGAGAAGCACTCGCACCGCGTGGCTGACGTCGAGCACAAGACTGTTCACCACGGCAATGAACAGGAGCTCAGGCAGACTCTTGATCGCGACGCCGGCAAGTACAAGGACACTACGACGACTCATCACACCACCCATTCCAGCACCACTGCGCCTGTAGTTGAGGCTGAGCGAGTGCACCACCATGTCCACGAGCACATCCAGCCCGTCCTCCACAAGGAGGTTGTCCAGCCGCACGTCGTCCACACCACGGTGCCCATCCACGAGACACACCACGTTGCGCCTGTCCACCATGAGACTTCCGTCCTGCCCACCAAGACTCTGGCGGAATTCGAGAAGGGTACCGGCACATTGCACGGCCGGGAGGAAACCCATATCGGTACTGCTGAAGGCTGCCCTCAAAACCTTGAGTCTGGAGCATTAGAGTCGGATAAGCTGCACGGCCAGCACAGTCACTTGCATGGTCAGCACGGTCAACATGGTCAGCTCGGTCGAGAGGGCCAGGTTGGTCGGGAAGGTCAGATCGGTCGCGAGGGTCAAATTGGCCGGGAGGGTCAGATTGGTCGGGAGGGTGAGTTAGGGCGAGACAGTCAGTTTGGTAGAGAAGGCCAAGTCGATCGTGAAGGTCAGATCGGTCGCGATGGCCAGATTGGCCGTGAAGGTCAAATCGGCCGTGAAGGTCAGCTTGGCAGAGAGGGTCAGCTCGGCAGAGAAGGTCAGCTCGGCAGAGAGGGGCAGATTGGGCGTGATGGACAGATTGGTCGCGAGGGACAGATTGGCCGTGAAGGTCAGCTAGGTCGAGAAGGCCAGGTGGCTGAGCACGGCCAGCTTGGTCGCGAGGGTCAATTTGGACGTGAAGGTCAGCTCGGTCGTGAGGGTGGACTGGGTCAGACAGGTCGATCTGGTCAACAAGGCCAGCTTGGCCAGTTCAAGGAAGGTCAACTTGGTCAGCACTCTGGTCAGACGCACTCTCACGCTGCTCCTGGAGCTGTTGGTGCTCCTGGTGCTGGTGCTGTCGGCGCCGCTGGAGTTGCTGCTGCCGCTGCCAAGACGGCGCACCACAACTCTTCCACTGGAAAGGATCAGGTACGTCAAGGCATTTCCATTCTCGCTATAACCTTTCACTGACACTTTACAGACCACCAACCCCGCCCTCGGCCAGAGTGATTATAAGCCTTTGGGCAGTCGAGACAATACCCTCAGCAGTCAACAGACTGCTTCTTCGACCAGCACTACCGCGTCGAAGCCTTCGTTGAAGGATAAGTTGAACCCATTCAAGGATGCCGATGGTGATGGTAAGAAGGGAATTTTCTCCTAGATGCGGAGTGAGGGAGTGTTTTTCTATCTCAGTATCATCAGTAGTTAATTAATATCATCTTTTTGTTTTAACTTTGTCAGTCGGCTCTATGCAGCCTTATACCAACCTCGTTCTCCAGTGAAATTTTTATGATACATATATACCTAATGATGGTGTATTTTACCTGTTTGACATCGAACAAGACAACCATACTAAAAGTAATAGAAATGTTTCCGTAACAGGTTGCATCGCTCGGAAACTTGTCGGGAACATGTCACTCACTTTACCGCGAACTCCGGTCCTTGTCTCCACCTCGCTAACTTCTTTCGCATTACGTCGCCAAGTCTCCGAAGAAGAAATCATACCACACGTTTAGCCACCCGCCCTAAGACTCATAGAAAAATCACTACCCGAATCACACATAGAACATATCAATCTGCTGAGAATATTCCCCATCTTTACCATGTCCGCGGCTCTCGAACTTTTTTGTTGTCTCTTGGGGGGTCTATCCTCGTCGAGTGCTACTATACCTTGCCGAAAAAGGCCTCCTGACCACCCTCCAGATCAAAATCACCCAGGTTACCATAAGTACTGAAGGGAAGCCTGTCGCCCCAGGAAAGCCCCCTGGCACCGTACCAATCCTTCGCCTCCTAGACGGTACCTTCATCAAGCAGTCTGTTGCCATCCTTGGATACGTAGAAGATATCCGCGACAGTCCCGATCCAAAACAGGTTTGGCAGATCGAGCTCTCCCAGACCGCAGGCATCAAAGGCAGCATGCGCGGGACCACTACTGAGGTCAAATCTCCCACTCGTGAGATGCTTGGCCTCGCCGACGAGACCACGGGCTGCTTTGGACTGGCATGCCACAAGGGATCGGAGCTCTTTGCGTCGCTTGAGCCGACAAGCGCCCTCGCAGCGAAACTCATCCTCGACTATGCCCAGAAGCCGCTGAAGTTATTGGAAGCATACTATGCTGGGAACGCGCGATTGGAGGAAGATGGTGGACTGGTTATACATGCAGATTGCGTGTTGTACTCGCTGTTGGACTTTGCGAGTGGCTTTTACAAAGCGGATTTGCTGGCAGACCCCGAGTTCACTGCGTTGCGAAGGCTCCATCAAGCGTTCAAGCAGAGGTCGAATGCGCAGGTCCTAGAGGATCACTTCCCAGGGGACTTGAAGAAGATGGCTTGTCAGTGGCTTTTGTTGTCTTGAGATTACAATTTGCAACATGCAGGTCCGGTCTTTCATAGATGCGCACTGTCTTTCTTAAGAGATCCTACGGAACACCAGGCACTCACCTGTAAATCCCGCGTAGCCACAAATAGAGTCTATTTAGGTGTATAGCTCCACTAGAGGTACAATTGCTGATACTTATAATCTTTCGTCTGTCGTTGTGTTTCAAATAGTAGCATTTTGGCCTCCCATAGTCGAACTCGTCGGATAAAGTTACGCTTATACAGAATAATAATACTTGGTCGCTTTAAGCTTCTCACTAGTGTGTCTGTACTGTTGGAGCCCCCTGACAACCCACAGTAGTGGCAGGTTAGTTACCACCGTGAAGGGATCTGGGCTTGGCGAAATTATTGAATTTCGATATCGAATTCTGACTTCTTCGGTTGCATGTCTGAGCGAACCTTATAACTTAACTGAAAGCTTGAACTTTGTATGCGGTAATTGAGGACAAGGAATTGGTTAGATTCGGCTTCCTTTTCCTGGGGCAGAAAGTATCAGACGCCACCCCCTCAGCATGCCCTTCGAAGCCTGACATCTTTTCTCAGCATGCGTCTCTCACAGCCAGTTCGGCTTGACATACGTAAATCCTCTAACCTGCAAGCCTTCCTTTCTGGTTGAATAGCCAGTAGTTGCAAAGCACTAGACAGAATGTCCAGTATCTCATGTGCTTACGATTGTTCCAAACACCCAGACGATGTTCCATCCTATCCTGATATTTCTGGAATTGGGGTAAGTTTTCCAGTTTCTAAGAGGATTTATCTAAAAGAACACCAGGTCGTCATCGGTTACGTCGCAACGGCTGGTATAGTCGTGATCGTTGTTACCTATTCCTACTTCGCACACTATGATCCATCACTTGACCCCTTTGGAGAACAGGGAGCCACCGGAAGTCCAGCCTACCGACCAAACCCTGTGGATAAGATCATCCTTGTTACAATGCCGGCGACGATCAAGAATTCATTCAATAAAGCATTCAGAAGACCGATTCCTCGCGACATAGAAAGACCAAGGGTGCCTAATCGTCGATTGCAAGAGGCTAGCATAAATGTAAGCTGCGGCTCTTGTTCTTGGACGCAAACATTGAAAGCTTTTGTTGACAACTGCAGTGCATCCGAGCCATGAGCGACCTGCAAATCCTCACCGGTCTTTCCATCCTCATTAGCGGCTTTGCTCAACTACACTGCGGCCTCTCTGTGTACCACTGGCAGGTGCTGGTCTACCTGGCTTGGTTCTCCAGTTTGACGCACCTCTCGTGCCTTACCTTTCTACGCTCATATCTCTACAGCCGGCCCGGCGAACGTGTCTCGAGACTAATTGCTATGTCGATCCTTGTCATACTCCTTGTCACTGCAATGATTCCAACCGGGAACTTCGACTCGGAGGAATTTCTAAGCCATCCTGCAATATGCTATTTCAGGCCCCGAAGAGACGCAGATTCGACTTCAGTCGCTTCTATGGTTCTGTCAGTGCTGTTACTGACGTTAGGCTTTTTGGTCCGCGTCGTCCGGCTTCACAAGAATCTCTCGGTCGACTTGGTCGGGCGTTGGAGAGCTGGTATTAGCGAATTCCTACGGCAACGCCTTTTGATCAAGATCTACAAGATGTGCCCCATTGAGAAGCCGCCAAAGTCTTTACGGCGAATGTTCATTTTCCGTCCACTGTTAGCCGTGTTCCTCGTCCTGAGGATTGGGCTCGCCATGTGGTCATCGATGGCAGTTGAGGTACAATCCCTATTCAGTTCAAGGCACTCACGGTTGCTGATTCTTCCGGTGTTATTCGAGTAGATAGGGTGGCTTTTAGCGAGCTTTGTATGGGGTGTTCTAAACCTCGTCGCTGCTCTCGGAACTAACCGCCGCGGGAATAGTGACTGGACATTTAGTCAAGTGGCTCCTGTTATTCTGCTCCTTGCACCACTTTCCACCGTATGCGAATATTTATTTCCCGGTAGGTACGGAAAACGTCCTTGGGCACAGCCGTACTCATGCTTCAGCAGGCACAGTTGCAGGTTCTCAACATTCGAGCTCCGATGGGCAAAGAATTGAACATGAAGAAATAAGCTTCGCGTCGCGACAAATCGAAGCCCATCAAATCACGGTATTCCATATTGAAGAAGCAGTCGAGACCACAACAGATCATCCTAATCGAGACCATTACGCATCGTCCACCTGGGCTCCATTTTTTGTCTTGTTTGTTCTTGTATATCTATTCAAGTGGTTTATCCTCTTTCTTCTTTTCAGTCAGGATGTCTATGAGAACGAGCTCATACGAACCTTAGTTCCTGAAGTTTATGTTTGGAGGTGGCTGCCTGTTGAAGCGTTTCTACTTTCGACTTTATGCATTCTTTTATGCTTATTGGGCGAAGATCTCTGTCGGCGCAATATTCCGGTACTAGGGTCTAGGAAACGGTGTATTATTGTTTTTGCCAGGCTTCTTTGTTTTCTGATGATTTTCATTGACTTCTGGGATGAAAGCGCCGAGATTGGCCTTGCGCTGGGAGTAGCTGTGTATGTCACAGTCTGTGTCATATGTCGTCTTACATAGCGCTGCGTATAAGCATCTTAATCTTCAATCGAGGAGCCTTGCTTGGATACACGTCCGACACCATTTCTACGGGGACAAAGAGCCTGCTTGTGGTCGAGTGGAGAAGAACGCTGCTAGGAGGGCCTACTTGGTTTGGGATTCTTATCAACACCGCGATGAGTGTTCACTGGAATATTAGGCCGGAGATCAACGTTGTTGTAGATAAGATCAGATAAGGCAAGCCTACTCAACTCAGCCTTGACAAAAGCTGGGGCTTCGGGAAATATAGTCGACGATTCGAATGCTGCGGACCATTCGGATCCTTCAGTTCAGCAAGAGACTTCCGCGCTAGGATCGATCCAAGACAGTGCATATCTCGAAGGCTAAAGGACCGGGAGGTTGAACTTGGTCGGAAGAAGAGTTTTCCCAGTGGATACGAGATGTTAAAGCCCTCTCCTACGTCATCGCCGGTGCAGACTACATCTCGCGTCAAGTTCTAGGGGAACTCTTCATAGATATTCAGTACAGGATTTGGGAAACATTCAACAGACTGGCGTGGGGCCTCACAAGACAATGTAATTCCAAAATACGTTGAGCTCAGTCTTGCTCCGTTCTATTGTCAACGCCCCCTCTATAATTCCTTGTCCGGAGGATTGTACAAGCCCACAGCTAAGCAACTCTACCTCAGTGGCATTTGCATCTATACGACCAAGCTTCATCGCCTTTCCAGCTGTCAGGGAGTTCATACCTCCCAGAGACACAACGAAACCCGAATTGGCGTGATCGAGGACCAGAAAGGGCCTGGCCCTTTCCTCATACTCAAGCACCCAACAAGACATGCACCCAGCTGATTTTGGGCTATTGACGGTATCGATGGCGATAATCATTGGAATGACATTGGCCTGAATATGCAGATCGTAGTCGCTCCCTAGACCAGTATCCTTGTCCCAGCATGTCAGTTCGCTAAGGGGACGTTCGAGAACGTCATAGATGGGGTCGTATGTGACTGTGATGAGAGTCAGCGATGTATTCCAAGGATGGATCCACATGGGGCTGACCAGAGACGAAGACGGCGAGCGTAGGGGCGAGGAGGCTAGCGGTGGTCAAGAGGCTTGAAAAGTACATTTTGTGAAGGGAAGTATCGAGACGAGAACTTGGTGAAGTTGTCTTGAGTGGATTCAAGTTAGAGAACTCGAAACGACAACACAGAGACAATAGAAAAGGATAATGTAGATTGATTTTTAATGAATAAAGCACGAACCTGAACAAACCGAACGGGCCGGCTCCCTGTATTATACCCAGATATTACATGCGCATGTGTGCAAATTCCCATGTGAAGGACTATTTCTCGGCACCCATGACCGATCTAACGGGTGACGCGACAGAGCCTTGTTGGATACGAGCTTGATACTGTTGTAGAATGGAACCCACCCTATTGGTACGTTTGAAGCGAGTGGGTGTGCCATGTACGTAAAACTGAATGCGGAGATGCCGAGAACCGAGCATGTAAGTTGTGTAAGCCACCGGCCACACACATTATCATGAACATAGTCCATCAGAAGCTGTCCCTGCTTTTGTGAGTTGCCGTCAGACGAGAAATTTCTATGAGTGATAAGAGTGGATGGCTTACTCCAAGCCCAATACCTGCCTCCCATCAACATCAGCCTTCGAGGTTTTCACTGTCGTGGCACTTTTGCGCATACGACGGTGTTCGGCATTTCCGGCATTTCCGGCATCCATAAGAGTGGTTTACAATCAACATGATGCGGACCACCAGCATTAACATGACCCGTAAGCAAACAGATTCCACCAGTTATCACACAGTGGCGACCAACAGAGGATCCGGTTTCTTGCGAGCATGCGAATTAGTTCACCTGCCACACCACTCTCTGGTCTCGCCAACGCCACCACGGCCATCTCCATAGTCTCGGTTGGATTTGCAACAGCTCACCGCACAAGGTAGTTGGCAGTCCCAAAGAAGAGTTGAAGAGTAATAGATTAGAATTTGACAAGCGAATACGATGGCGAATTGTCTCTTGGGAAGGGCCGGAATCAATCTATCCCATTGTGCCAGGTTTTGAAAACATAAAAGAGCCTTGCTTTCCGGGTTGATATGAACCTTCTTGCTCCCTACCACTCATCTGATCCTGTACATACAAACTTCTCTCCCAGATCTCCCCATTTCAACCAAGGTCAGTCTCTTGATTCCTGATCACCCAAAGTCCACATGCTTATCTCCTTAGGCTAGAAACAACAATGAAGGCCTCCATCAACACCATAATCCTCTTGGGATACATTGCCCAGGCCTCGGCTGCTGTCACCCCTGTGACGCCAGCTGATCGAATGCAAGCGATATGCGGAGCCCTTGGAGTCATAGACATTGACGTCAAGGATCTTCCTGACGGCGCAGCCTTGACCGACATCCGCATGTGCGCGGGGCATCCTCTGGGCAACAACCGCACCCTTGATCCTCTGGAAGGGGCTTCTCTGGCGCCGGTGAGCAGGACTCGGCTCTCGCGGACACCACCCCAGTGCCATCTGTCAACCCGCTGCAGGAGAGGGCCTGCTATCAAGCTGCACCTTATGGCTGCTCGGGAGGCTATTGCTGGAAGTCTTGCGGGGACAAAGAAAAGGGCGAGTGGTGCTGGACTGCGGGACTTAAAGGTGCTGGTACTTGGGCCAAATGCAGCAAATGGCAGGATTGTGGGCAGGGAGACTGGAACTATGGTTCTGGAAAAAATTGCGCGAGTCCCTACACGTGTGGATGCAGCTGCTAGATAGTCTTTATGGGCTTACTGAAGTTGTGTCCGTATACTCGACGGCTGTACATCACAGGAAGCCCATCTCGTACCTCGTAGATAGCAATGAAATATCTGTTCAAGATGGAAAAGTTCTCCTCCAGTCAATCAGCACACCGAGTTAAACCAGCCTGACCCAGCCATGCATGTGGTATTCTCTGCTACGGAGTATGAAGGGTCAGAAGCGACCCTCTCAGATAAACGTAAGCATCACACTTTCAATCAACATTTGAACATGGGGTATTGGTGGGGGGTCTCTTGACTGAGCATCATTTGCAACTGAATGCACATGGACTATTATACATTTATTTCCACTCTCCAATTACTTCTTTGCGTGCATCCATAGAAACATGCATTATTACAGTAATCATCTATGCCGTCAGTATTATTGATAATGAATGTCTTTGACTCTAAAACTCGACAAGCAGTTGATGTGCCGTTCCTCAGAAAGCAACGTATACCGGGCTACCAAGTCTTAAACGATTTATTAACGAATGAGAGTTGTTTCACATTTATGGAGTGGATGTAGAGGTATACTTAAGCTGTTAGATACGTCAAATATACGAAGAGGAACAGCAGAAAACGAAGATCGGGTTTCTCAGGGGTAGACCAAACGGGCACAGAAGCAACATGCCGGACCAGGGAGACAAATTTGTGTATTTATACATTCAGTACAGCGCTTACGGCACTGCAATTATTCCGTGGCGTCCCTGGATTGGATACCAGCTTAACTGTTCGATGGGTACACAATCCCATGCGACGGAGCAGTGACCAGAACGCACAGCCGACCTGACTCTAAGCGAGGCCTGAGGACAGGGTTTACTGAATACGAGCCATACGTTGTGGCGCAATTGCGTCCATCTCATTGGCAGGTGGAATCAGGTGGGTGTCAGGGGCAGCCAACTTACATGCGAGGTTCTGGAAGTAAAGTATGCTTAACATAACAAAGAAATGTGTCTCTAGCCGAGCAGACAGTTTCTGAGAACAACAAGAGAGAGAAATCCGTCTTCAGCATCGATTCATTCGTCTAACTTATGGGTGTGTTTGTGCGTTGCTTTTCAGCCGAGGTGGACTCAGTCGCTTAATCATTGCTGAATCAACAGGTTTCGTTACAGGTATCCGTTTACGGCCAATGTGTCGCGGACCAACAGCATTACCAAGGCCTGTCGTTACAACCCACACCACTTCATACAGCGAATAGCAAGACCACGGTCAATCTTATCGCCTCTTTCCAGCAGGGTTCTTGCTACACCAGTCCACTTCCAGTCACGACTGCGATGCCGTGTTCTTCGGGTTAGCTTCCCGGACTGATGATGTGATGTGGTCTCTCGGCGATAACTTAAACAGGCTAAGACAATGTGGAGAATTTTATTATAAGTAGGAACGTTAAATCTTTGGCCCCTGTTGAGTTGGGTGGTGCACTGCATGTAGTAACGGGTACAATAAATATCGATTTTCAAGTTGATGTGAGTTTCTGCTCACTACCACCTCTCCTCGACACCTTTCAAATCATACTCGTAATGCGTTCCCTTCAATTAACCTTGCATAGTATTGTTGTTACCCCTAGACTAGCAAGCATGAAGCCTGCATTCGGCAGCGTCCTCGTCGCCGCCTCGGCAGGTCTGTTTTCTACAGCAATCGCTCTTCCCAAACAACGTGTGGTCGGCGCAGACCTGGGAGCTGTCCACGTTGAACCCCAAAAACGACCAGACGTTGTCCGCGCCTGCGGGGAGCACCCTTCATACCAGAAATCTCTTGTAAGTTCTCAAGTCGAACCTTGGTGCCGTTGAAGAGCAACCACAAGTAACCCCCCCAGGTATCCTCCATCGATTCCTTCACAGAGAGTGGATGCTATAAAGACGAGCCATTTGGTTGTTATGACGGCTATTGCACGAAGTCTTGTGGGAACAAAGCTAAGGGCCAGTGGTGCTGGACTGCGAGTCTCGACGGAGCTGGTCCTTGGGCTGAGTGTAAGAGTTGGGAAGACTGTGGGACTGGGAGCCCAAACTTTGGTTGCGCAAAGGGCTGCGGGTGTTCACAAAGCTGCGGGTGTAGTTGCTAGATCATGTTAATAAAGAGGTTTTGGATAATGAAGACTTTTAATTTATCATAGAAGAAACGTTGCGGAGCTTGGATGGATACGTGTTATCGGTACGCTTTTTATTTCCGTCGCCTAGTATAGGCACTTCGAATACCGTATGGCAGGTAAATTGAGGCCTTGTTGTGATATTAAGTACAAGATAACTTCGCGTTCATCATTAACCTCAGCGTGATATGTTTCCCCTTTTGCCTCAGCTGAAAACGCGACACCTACGTGGAGCACTAACGAGCAAGCCAGACTCTCCTCCACCTCGGGACCAAGCCATTAGCATGCTATCAGCAGCCATGATTCATGGATTAATATAGATGCGAGTGGAACCGAAACATTTCCCCGTGGCATTTTGCCTTGTTTTGGTGGTGCAATGTGCTGATAAAAAGAGGGGTCAGCACAGAAGGGCTTCACTTTTCAACGAATACAAGACGGATCCCGTATCACTTTGCTAGTTGACTTAGCACTCTGTATTCGCACACGCCATAATTCATTCGGTCGCCCTTTATGCAAAGCAGCGCTGAATTCCATGACAGCCTCTGCCCCATCTGCCGGGACATTCTTCTTGTCAAGACCTCCGATGCATCGAAAGATTTTGTCAAAGCCACAGGCCAGACCTTCCAGGTATTCCGAGAAGCTGGCAAGAGCAAGTGTATTATCTGCTTAATGGTCTGGCAAATAAGCCGCCAGTATCGCCACTTGTGGATTGAATCACCCAGCCTCTGGGTGCCCATGACTTTCAAGGCGTTTGAGGCCCAGCACGGAGGCACTGTTATCAGCTTGCATGTTCTCTATGTCAATCCTTTGAAGGACGAAGTAGCCCACGCTGAGTTTTATCTCATTCCCGTGAACAGTGTGTTCTACCTTCCAGCATGTTGCAGATGAAAGCTGTCGCTGATACTTAGCAATCAGATGTTCAGTATAAGCACATGTTTGACTTCCCAGCCCTCGCATCCACGAGATTGACAAGCGCTGCGTCGACAACCGGCCTAACATGGCTCACCCAATGCCGTTCTTTTCACCAACGCTGCAATGAACCCCGTCCATCCGCACAGGGTTGGCTTCCTACGCGGCTGCTTGACATTGGGGCCGCAGACGATGTAAACTGGAGACTCTGTATTACATCTGAAGATGCGATTTCACCGCGTGTGTCATATTTGACCCTGAGTTACCGTTGGGGTCCAACGCCTCGAAAACGTTTCCTTTCTTCGAACATTGTAAGCTTTCGACAGGGTCAGCCAATCGTGGATCTCCCACTCCTATTCCGCAATGTCATCTATGTCGCTCGCCAATTTTCGATCCGGTACGTTTGGATTGATGCTTTGTGCATCATTCAAGACTCAGGCAAAGATTGGGAAAGAGAAGCCTCGGCCATGCAGCATGTGTATTCCAACACCGCATATACGCTTGCCGCCTCAGGATCTGAGAACCCAGATGATAACCTTTTCCACAACAGAGACCTTGATTTCATTCACCCCGGAAAGGTTGAGAGCCCACTCTTTTCTAATGAACCTCAAATCTTCTATATATATGACCGAGCGTACTGGAACCGTCAACTCTTCGAGGGCCCATTACACAATCGTGCTTGGGTCTTCCAAGAGCGACTTCTCTCACCACGGGTCCTCTACTTCGCAAGACATCAACTTCTCTGGGAATGCAAGGTTCAGCATCGATGCGAGGTTTTCCCGCAAGGCATCCCGTTCCATTGGCCCAGTAAGACAAATCTCTCTCTAATGGAAGATCGGTTGACCGTGACGCAGGGGACAAGATACCCTTTGAGGGCATCTAATCTGTGGAACGATCTCGTTAAGCAATTCTCCCAGTGCGATCTAACCCAACCTTGACAAACTGCACGCATTTGCCGGAATTGCCAAGCTTTTTGAAGACATCACCGGCGACGAATACGTAGCCGGGTTGTGGAAGTCACAATTCACTCTCTTGCTAGACTGGAGAGTGTACAGCCCTAAACCGCGTCGCAGTCAAGCTTACCGAAGCCCGTCTTGGTCTTGGGCATTCGTGGACGGTCCTGTCAGTCCGCATTGGCATCTCAACTGAAGCAAAATCCCTCGCCGAACTCGTCAGGCTGGACATTGAGACGCGAACGTCCGACAGTATGTCCGCCATTCTCGGTGCCACTGCTGTACTCATGGGCAGGGTTATACCGGCTACTTGTCACCTGCTCAAAATACCATTTGCTACTTGCCAGACTGTTTACTGTAGTTTCAAGGTGCACATCCTCCCTGACACCATGGAAGTCCATATTACAGAAGGTTGCAGGATTTCATACATGCCAATAAAACTTGACTATATATGGGTTGAGGGCAGCGGAAGAACCCCATTTATTGCTTGTCTAATCTTGGAAGAACATAGGCAATCATCGAAGTTTCTAAATCGGTATCGTCGACTGGGCTGTTTTGACCTCAACCAAGGAGATGGTTATGACATAAATTTACTCTGTATGGAGGCCGAAACCAGGGAGGTTGAGATCATTTGACCGCGAGGACAAAATAATGGTCGGCTCTGAGGGTATTACAAGAAACTTCTCTTCATATACGTGTCGTGTTCATGGAAAGCTTTGTGATAAAATTTAAAAAAAGAAAGCCCAACAAAACTTAGTCTGTTTAGACAATAAAATTGCCCGTCCCACTGTGCATCGAGGTCGGGATTTCGAAAATTCCAATTATCTCGCAACGGGACCGTAGACGCTAGAAACAGCAGGTTTCGTCATGAGGTACTTGTGATGCTGTCTTGAAACTATGCAACCAAGAAACCACCTTTCCCCGACGACTCTGGCTACTCTTAGTATACCACTCATATCTTTCCCACAAGATTAGTTACAATAACAATCCCATGGATTACTTTGAACATACCAATCTCAGCTCATTTCTTTGCGGAAGTCTTGTCCCATTTAGCAATGCATGACTTCTCTTTGGCCGGATCTGGAGCCGCTCGAAAGCCAACCGGATGTGTTTGGAGTCGATAGGCAATCGCGATTTCGTGGAAGATGCAAATAATCCTCCAGATGCAACGGCCTCTGTCGTGGCAGTGGGGGGAACATCTCCATCGCTTTTATCCCTTGCCATTTCCCGTGCTTGGATCTCCAGCGCCAGCTCTGTAAGCTTCTGCACCATCTCGCAAGTCAAGAAGCCGAGGATATCAAGCACATCGTCGTTCGGTTTATGGTCGGCTATGACACCTAAGCCCGCCCATTCGCGGAATCGCTTGACCTTGCGCCAGGTGAATGATGCGTGACGATACTCCGACCAAGTAGCGTACTCCTCGGCAGTCATGTTTCTCGTCTTGTGGTCGGCCTTGCGCAGTTTCTCGAGCACGGCATCGTTCGACTCGTCAAGTGTATCGTCTTCGAAGAGGCTGTCGGGTATTTCATCCGGGAAGAAAGACGAAATATCCCATGGCAGAAGAATGACAGGGGCCTTGGCTTCCTTTGCGGATATTTCCTCGTCGGGAGCCCCGGCTAGGTCGTCGAATGAAGCGGGCTCGTCGACTGCGGCCAACTCAGCCTTGTCGTCTTCGGAATCCTTGGTCGTCTTGCGTATGCTCTTCCAGGCGAGGAAATTGCGCAGACGCCCTACCCTAGCGACGTCGTGGCGGAATTGAAAGATCAAGTCGTTGTTAGAGAAGCTGCGAGATCCGCGTCGGGCAGCGAGATTGTTTGCCACTGTCAGCTTAGGGTACAGTCGAGGTTAGAGTATTTGCGAGAATTTCTAGAGTTACGAGATGCTCGTTTGCCTACCATTAGGACCACCTGGTCTCTGATGATATCCTCGACGAGAGACATGGTCTCCACGGATGCTTCGAGGGTTTCCCCGGCTACATACATCATCTATGCGACGCATCTAGCGGAATGAAGTTCCGACATAAGATAAGATGACTCACCTGCTGAATCTCTTGCCTGAACTTGGGTCCATTGCTAGTCATGTTTACACTGGATGTCAGAAGTGCTATACCTCTGAATGCATCAGTCGTGTAGGAATAGCTGTCGCCGGTACTCGGGTGAGAAAAGCAAAACCAAGTTGGGGTTGAAAGGATTTGGATGACGAAGACTTCATATACGCGAAGAATTAATAATAGTAAGATGCGCCTTGAATATTCACTCTCGTGCTTTGAGGGGAGAAGATGTATTACATATGTCAATGTGCATTTATACAGCCAGTACAGTGTGGTATTACTAACACACTGTACCACTGAGGAACGAAGTTGACGAGGAAATGGGGTCAAAAAAGACGGGGGGACAGCCGGGTCTTCGATAAAAAACGGTACGTATTGAGTGGGACCGGCGAAGGGACAGTGCATGATATCTGACGAATTAGGGCAAACGAAGAGGTTGAAGCTATTAATATCACTACCCTAGAGGATTAAAGCAGTGTCCGTGGCTTCCGTTCTAGCAGCTGTGAAGGTAACAAAGTGGCTTTGTGAGGTTGTCTAACTAAATTGAAATTGTTGATAATGCACAGCTCTTAAGCCTGCTTCTAAAGCTATTCATTTATTGAAATACGTCCAATCGCCTTACGAAACTCTCATGTACAAAATGACACCAATGTATCGAGATAGGGTGACCAACATGTTACGAGCCTCCATTCTCATTGCTCTTTACGGCTCAGAAGCGCCGCATTCAAACCAACTTATGTGATTAATAGGTAACAGGATTAGGAATGGCTAAACTGAAATGCCCCTGTGATGCAGATGGTGTAAGTTGACAAAGTTGAAGTTGTGAAGTAGTTGCACACGTCTCATTCAGACTGTCTACGCCGAAAGGCTGCGGAGGACCTCGACAAGCTCCTGCAGAAGGCAAACGTGGACGGGTCGTTCATCCTCGTGCCGATGTCATGGGAAGGAATCGTTGCTCGGGAGTTTCTCGAGCAGAGGAAGGACGACGTAGTGGGCATGGTGATGATTGAATGTGTGCAGGAACGGACTACCCAGCTCCGACCGATTGATGCACCCGACACCATGGCTTTCCTATGAGGCTTGGATTTTTTTCAAGTGGTTGGATTAAAGGAAAGACATAAGTTGACACCGGCAGAGTGGCAGGTAGGACAACTAAGTTTTACTCTGGATGCTACAACGAGCTGACGTATAACCCAGGCCCAGCTTCAAGAAATCGCAGAGAACGGCCCCCAACCGCCATCGAGGCATTTTCCAGGCAATCACCGAGTAGACGCTCGGTGAAAAGAGGCAGCTCAAGAGGCAGATCCTCGGTAGTAAGCCGATTCGTGTCATCAAGTGCAACTCGGCTCGAGAGTACCAGCAGGTGTATGACGCCGGTGTGGCAGCGGGGAACGGGACTGAGGAGCAACGAGCCATTGTCTCAAAGATGATTGAGGGAATGAAAGAGAAGAGCGGGGAATTGCAGCGCGAGCAGATGAAGTTGTCTTCGATCTCTCGGTTTGTGCAGTTGGAAAAGCCTGGCCACTTGGTTATTCTGGAGGAGCCCGAAGCTGTAGCTGCCGAGGTGAAGTGGGTTTTGGAGACATCAAAGGCAGCCTTATTGTAGAGAGGTCGATAGTTTTAGTTAAGAGCAACTTTAACAGGGGTTTAGTAAAGGTGCATGCTTCAGAGTGGTAGTCAGATCTCCGGACAGGATACGAGGGTTAGCTCCCAATCATTCGATTAGAATGGACCCATCGCAGCCAGCAATCGGTCCGTAAACGATTCTATACCGGGATCTTAGAAAGATGGGCCCAGTCTGGAAGTCAAATCTGAGAATTGTAGCTAGATATAGAACATCGAGGTTTGTAAACAATAACGTATATCCTACCATAAATGCTCGACCTATGAGATATCCATAGGCTCACTAGTGTCGGTTCTTCATGTCGCATTAGTAGAAACGAGGATTTTCGCTCGAACAAGTCAATTCACAAGATAGAAATGATGGAAAAGAATGGATTGAAGAGTCGTGCTGCTGGGTAGAGGGATATTTGAATAGTAGTCCGTCGTCTTCGTTGTTGCTCTTAGTTTCTCCGTCACGAGATACTTGAGGCGGAGAATTAGCTCGTCAAATTGGCACGCCGTTGGTAGCGTCGTAAGCATAGATGTTCGCTAAGACTAACCAGATTCCTTGACACGCGACTATTATTTAAGCATGACTGAGCTAGCAGGCAATCAAGCCACTGAACTAATCAAGTGATCTAGAAGTGACAGGCAGAGTTGGTGAGCAATGCTCATTAAGTATTATTTAGCATCTGTCCTGTCTTGTAAGACATGAGATCAAACGACGCGGCCTCTCTTTATGGAGGCCTTTGCTCTGGCTGCTAGTATCTATATAGATCAAGTCCGTGAGAAATGTTCTGGGAGAATGCGCAATCATGTCTCTCGTCTCTGATGTGGCTCATTACTGCTTTCGGATCCAGCGCTGCAGCCTGTTCTGGATCTGATCGCTGTTCTTCTCTATGAAGAACATGTGTCCGTTGCCGTGGATGCCCGCCTCGCCGAGCTCCAGGTGCTCGGCCTTGGAGCACCCGGCCTGCTGCAGGAACTTGACGGAGCAGTAGTCGTACGGCACGTGGTACGACGACTCGGATGTGACGAGCAAGATGGGCTTGCTGACGAGGTTGACGAGCTTGCGGGGAGCGGGATCCTCGGCCTGGAGCACGCACTTGACGTAGTCGGTGCCGCGCGCCGCGAAGGCCTGCTTGACGAGCTCGGTGGTGGGATCCGAGACGGCGGGCGAGTACGTCATGGGGATATCAGTGAGGCCCCAGATGCGCGCCGAGCTGGTGCTAAAGACGGCTTCCTGGAAGGGAGGACCGGTGGGCTCAAGCAGGATGAGGGCCTTGGTGAGCTTGGGACGGGCGTCGGCGATGACGAGCGGCATGAGGCCGCCCTGGCTGTGGCCGATGAGGATGACAGGCTTGCCGATCTTGTCGAGGAGCGCAGCACCGGCGTTCTGGACCGCCGTCTGCTGGTACGTGGCGTTGCTGATGAACTGCACGTTGGAGCTGTAAAAGGCATCAAACACAGCGTCGCCCATCTTGCCGGTGCCGGGCCATTGCGTGTGCAGCGACGCTTGCGGCCACAGGTTGTAGTCCTCGCCGGCGGTGAAGCGCTGCTGGATGATCTCGGCCGAGTACGTCGCCGGCTTGGTGGCGCCGTAGTTGGGCTGCCAGGGCGAGCGTCCGCGGAAGGTCTGGTCGACGATGTACAGCTCGTAGCCCTGCTGGATGAAGAGCGAGGCCCAGCCGCGGCCGCCGTTGGGCTTGTTGAGGAAGTTCTGGCCGAGTTAGCGGTGCGGTCTGATATGATGTTGACGTGAGTGTTGTGCGGAAACATACCGTGCCTGTCTGGGCCTGGCCGTGGATAAACACAATGGGCACCTTTTGCGTCACGCCATCAACGGGCACCAGCTTCTCGATATACATCTGATCCCGAAAAATATGCCCGCCAGACCCATCGTCGACGTACTGCCCGCCCGCGTAGAAGTACGAGCGGACATACGGGACCTCAGACTGGGCGCTGGAGGAGGAGTCGCTGGTACGCTTGTTTGGTGCGGCAGAAGCGCAGCCCAGTAGCGCAGCCACCACGACGGGAAGAGTAAAGAAGTGCATGGCGATCAAAGAAATAGGGTCTTCGGGTGATGCAAGGGTGAATGGGAGGCGTTGGGTAGTGAAACTCAGCGGATGGGATGAAGAGATAGAACGAGCTGAACCGGTCGGGAGTATTTCCTTTATATGCCATGGCGGGCGGACTCCGCTTCGGGGTTCCGCACCAGTTCTACAAACTTACTGAAGGAAAATCTCACCGTCTGCGAGTCGCGCGCGTGCCACGATGCGGAAATACACGAAATACCGTGCTTCTCACCTTGGCAGCCAGGGAAAATCCCCATAGTCCCGTTGTCGCGTGGAGAAATACACATGGGGAGAAAAGACTATCGAAAAGAAGCATCCATGACTATTCTCGCTTGGATGAGCCAGTTTCCTACGTTGGGCGAGGTGACGAGTCTGCCAAACAGGCCACCCTCGTTCGAATAGACTTCTGGATCTTCAATATTGACCTTTAACATTGACGGAATTAATACATAGTAGCGTCTATCGTATGTACTCTAATCATCTAGACCCTACTGGCCCATTGTGTTTCTCCTCGATCTACTACTTAGGCCGCTCAGCTCCCAAAGTACCCAAGACGCCTTCGTCTACCCATGTTCGTTATACTAACCCTACAAACAGTGATCCGGGTTGCCTGTTGGATTACCCCACCACGTTGGGAAAGGATGTTCCTTTCCACTCGCTCCAAACACCGCAAAAGTAAGAACAAATATGATGACCTGGGATCCTCCATCCAACGCCGCGCCAATGAGATAGTTGTACTTGTTGTAAATACGCGGCATCCGACGTCGAAGCCAGAACTGCGAGAACACGCCAACCGCAATCGACGACCAAACCCACGACGTGTTTCCGTAGTATCTTTGTCCAGCGTACGACACAATAATCGTCGTATTAATGGGCCAGTCTTTCACACGCGGGAACAGTTTGATCAGACCCCAATGCAAAACTGGTAGGATAGCGCCAAACAGGAGACCTAGAGGGACAATGACATAGCGTCCCGATGAGCCGTACATCTCTTTTGCTAGGGCCCACGTGATGGCCTGGGAATTGAGGCTCTGCACGGTAGATCCGCTCCAGACGTTGTTTCCCTTGGGGTCGAGGAGGATTTCGCGCTGGTTCGTCACGATGGTGGTCATGATGATGTAGTTGAAGGCCGCCCCGAGCAGAGTCCCGTAGACTTGCGTGCCGAACATGACGCGGTGGGGGACCTTGGTGTACTGCCCGACTTTCAGCCAGTTGGCTAGGTTGACGGCGAGAAGGATGACCTGGTGCGACCAGCTGGCAAAGTACAGGTTGGCCAGCGGCCGACCGGGATGGACAACGCCTGCCACCATTTTGGAGATTTGGTTTGTCCCGACTCCAGTTCCGTATAGTCCGTAGAGCACACAGGAGAATGGCGCGATGAAGCCGCCCAGAAGAAGAGAGACGATGTAGCCCCAGACCGGAAGCGTCGTGTCGCCCTTGATGTTGACAGCCAAGCCAGCGACGAAGCAAAGGACAAACAGGAACAGGTACCACCACATGGGCACTTCCTTGTACTTCAGCATCGCTTGGTAGTGAATGTCGGGTTGGGTCTTGACGCGCGACTGCTTCCAAGCAAGGACCATATCCTTGCCATAGAAGAGAATGACATGCGTAATCAACGCCCCAATAGCCAAGCTCGAGGTGAAATAACCCCAGACCGTGCTGGAGGTCAGATGCGGCAGGCCGATTTCGTCTAGCTTGTCGTAGTCGATCGTTCCGTGGTCGTTTAAGATAGCTGTCGTAGAGAACTTAGTCCCGTTGCTCGCGAAAAGAGACGTCGACATGAACGGAAAGGTCTTTGCATTCCAAACATTGGCGTAGAACAGCGCAGGCATGACGATGTACCAGATCGCGTAGCCGATCCACGAGTTGACCTGCTGCTTGAACGGCAACGACAGGAACGAGCTCTGGATATACTGCCAATCCAGAGAAAAGTTAAGCAGACCCATGCCCTCGTTAGACGAAGCTCCTCCGAAGATGGTCGAGAAGACGGTGCGGGTGCTTTCCGGTGCATCCATCGACGCAAGACAGAAGATCGAGACGCCACCCAGCCAAGTGACGATGTAGGCAGGGAAGATCTCCCAGACAGCCGCAAGGCCAAGGGCCCATACAAACTTGACGAGGCGGCCGCGGTTGGCACGTCGATCGAAATGCAGGTTCTGGAAGAGGACTACCTGCGGCAACGTCGACCAGTACACCATCTCAGCGGGATAGACAATCAGCGGACGGAGTACACCTGCGATAACGAAGCCACAGAGCGAGATGGAAAAGGTCGCGAGCACCGCCGTGGAGGCGGAGACACTCCTGTCGTAAAAGAGCCGTTCGACAGCATAGATCTCTACTCCGGACAGGCCATTGTTCGCCGATGAGGCGATGAGCGAGGCGACGACGTGTTCTTTGATGCCGAATGGTTGTCCGAAGTTCAAGAATCGAAGGATCGTTTGCAGCCAGCGCCATTTAAACCGGTCGGGTCGTGGAGTTGTCAAGGCCCAGAATTCACCGAAGATGAAGACAAGAACTGTTGACGGAATGAGTGGGAAGCCAATGGGACTGACTTTCGGAGGACATACGTTGGATGAAGACGGCCGAGACTTGCATCTGGGTCGGCTTGAACACATAGAGCATCGTGATGACGCTAGAAAGAGCCGCGAAGACGGTGCCCAGGAGAATAGAGCGGAAGGTCAGCGCCGGATCTCCGTCATCACGGAGCGAGACCACGAATTTCGACACGTCGACTCCTATAAAGCTGTTTAGCAGCGGGACATGACAAGAGCGCATGCAGAATTACCATTGCGAATAATAGGGTGTCCCTTGACGTATACCGTATCCTCCTCCTCCTCGTCGCGCGGAGGATCTTTCGAGTCTTCGCCGTCTCTCTCACGCGGCGAGGTCTTGACTGCGCCGTCACCGACCGTGACCTCGGGCCCGTCTTTCGTATCATCTGTGCTGTGTGCCTTGGACGTGACCGGCGTGCTTTTCGCACTCGGCGAGTCCTCGGCGCGGACCGACATGGTTTAAATACTGTTGAAAGAATGTTTCGGTCAAGAAGCAACGCAGCCGCTTGTATCCATCGTATATAGAGGGATGTACCAACTGTATCATTAAAGGCAGGGAAAGCTTGCGACTATATGTCCTAACCTGAGAGATTTTTCGCCTCTGATATTCCGTAGCATCGCCACGCAGCACTCGTCGAAACAGTATCGCAACTAAACTCAATGATGCGATTGCAATCGCAGATGGCGGATTGGCCGTCGTTCCGGTTTTCATGACTACCACCTTCCTATTGTATAGGAACTTTTGCCCACGATGTTCCCTGCTGGAGGTTTGGCCGGGGAACCCAATAGCAAGAGTGGGAGCATCACTACATGATCCCGACCGTAAAACAAATGGCACAATTGCACTGGAGAATGTCGAATTGCCGCTGCGGTAACCCAGCCAGTCAGCACATGAGGCCACCCCGTTTTTCGTTGCGTTCGGATGAAGATGCCGAAGGATGGAAACCCTGTTGCGGTGAGGATCGGCAATGAACTACTGACATCTAAATCCTTTTGCACGACAGGGAATCTGCCGCGTACGTATTGACTACCGAGATTGTTGGTTTACTCCACCACGGTGCTTGACGAACGGGTACGGCTCCCTCCATTGCCAGTCTATTCGTGTTGATGAGGAACGACAGCCTCCAGGGGAGGCTAAAAACGCACTATGCACGCCAGACTCAAGTTGCGTGTTCGCATGGGCATTTCTTCTCGATGTGGGCATTCTGGCCTGACTCGTTACTAATCAAGTAGCTTCTGAGCCTTGATAACTATCAAGGCACCTTCAATCAAGCCGATATTATTTAGCATCAGCAACGTTTGCCTCCAGCGCTTGTAAACATCCTCACGAGTCACTCAATTTTGAGACTTTTATCACGCAAGAGACTATGAGTCTCGAAGGGCCGGTAGGGAGGATAGAGAGCACCAAAATGCGGGTGCCAGTGGTCATGATCAGGCTGATCAGCAGTGTCCTTGGGCCCCTGGGTTGATAATTCCATGGGTCAAGACCCTCAACTATAACCAATACCAAGCTGCTCAACATACATCCGACTTCTTCACACATAGATCTCATGAGCGTAGATTTTTTTTATCACAGTATAGCACATCATTGCCTCTACAAGGGCGTTCCTTTCGCGAACGTGACGATGCATGTCCTTCATCGCAGTGTCCGTGGACACCGCATAGATACATTCCCGCCGTTTATCAAAGATACGTACCTGACTTGTTTGAGAAAGGCCACTCTTCGTTGAGGATACAGAGGAAAGTGGGATTTGCCCCCGTACGATTCGATGCGTGTTAGGTTCGGCCCGTTGACCCGAAGTTTGCAACGTTACATCGTCGCTCAACAGTACATAGATAAAAGTGGAGGTTTTATTCTCGAATTTTGGTTAGATGAAAGCCGTAGCTCAGATTTACCACACAAAATATCACAATATGTGCAATCTAAGATTAATTCTGAAGTGATAAGAGCGATTACAAAGGTGGAAAATCCAGAAAAGACTCACGTAGACACCTTTCCCTTTATGAACAGCTGCATCCTGGAATATTCGCTTGGTACCATCCCGACTATCCACAACAAAGTTACCCACCCAATAGATGGGGGATGGAAGTAGCAAGAGTACCCAAGAGGTTACGAATGGATATTCCTCTCCAGTTTGACCAAGCTAGAAGCAGAAAAGTGATATGTCAAACGTAGGTTCTAAAGAGAGCTGTTAGGAGCACTAACAAGTTTTGCTATATACACTGATAGGTATACGAATTTGGCTAGTTGTCTACAGACTAATGTATCCCCTACTACTTACCTGTCTAGCTAGTCCTACCTTTTTAGAAATATGAGATACTTAGAGATAATAGTTAGGCTCAATAGTTAAGATTGGTTAGGGCTAGTTAGGAGTAGAGTTAGGAATAGTGTAAGGTTAGGAATAGGATTAGTATATAGATTTTATTTTAAAAGGTTTTATTCGACCGGAGGGCAGTTATAGCTAGTCTTTCATAACAGCCATGAGTGATGCTGCACTCATGAGAGTCTACCTTATGTATGTCTGACGAGCTTACCTAACTCCCAGTTTACGTCGGCCAAGAACTCGACGCTGCTTTCAGGAGTTACCAGACGATCATACGACAGGTCATAGTCTACGCGTTGCCGCTTTCGACCACGCACTTCCTTCCCGACAGAAAGTAGGGTTTCATCTGGCGAAGACCTGGCGCCGTCGCTGCTCGTTCCAGGGCAGTCCGCAATATCATCGCCGAACGGGCGTGACCGTTTCGATGGTTCACGAGCAGTTTCGTCCTTTCGTCGCGTCTGGTGTGCTTGTGCTTGTGTGCTCAAATCGGGGATGCTGGATCGACCGCTGAGAGGCGAGTTGACACCTGACGTCCCCGCGAGTGCACTGTCGATGGCAGTGGGAAGCTGCTCCGCGTAGGGCATTTTGGCAGCCATGTTTTCAATGCAGCACATATCATAGTGATGGCGAAGGGCCATCCGGTCAATATCTTCAGGCACCGTGGCAATGCGTCCGTGGAAATCCAGGAGCACGTCATACGGCACAAAAATGCGGACGCGCAGCGAGTCGGGATGGATGGAAACGAGGCGTATGTCAAACAGCTCGTGAAGATGACTGAGAAGGAGGATGCCGTTTTCCGGCGACCAGGATCGCTCCCAGGCGGCAGCTAACCGACGCGGACTGACCAAATCTTCAGGGCCGTCATGAAAGCCCGGGACGGGATACAAGTGATAGTGCTGCTGAGGCACAATGTGGCAGGCTTGAAGAGCAGGGCCATGGGCAGGCACTAATGCACTAGGACTTGCCCCTGTTGGAGATGGCGCATTTGCGAGCGGTGACGAGACAGAATGCACGGAACGAGGCGATAATCTGACGGGCATACGTCTCGGCGATGTTCAGCTTCGGCGGAGCAACCATGTCATCGACGGCTTCGTCCTCATCGTCTCCCTTGCTAGGGGATATGGAACCGGAGCCGGAAGCCGATCGCTTAGAGGGGGACTGCGAGGTCCGACGCATACGGGCTGTCTTGCGAAGTGGAAAGGCGGCAAAGCGAGCGTCTGATGAAGCCTTCTTGGGCGGCAGGTATCGTGGTTCATGGCGGCGAGCAGGCACGGCAATGTGGTTCGCGCAACCCGATGTGATATGCACCGCCAAAGGCTCTTCTGGGGCTAAACTGCAAGGCCTGTGTCGAATAATACGGAAGCGCGCCAGCCGACGATTGGACGCGTCGTCTGATTGATAGTCGAAACGAGGAGCCGAGACTGGTTGATTCAGGTCAGTGCCCGCTATCAAGACGGGCAGCTGTGGCAGCTCTTCGTCCTCGACCGCGTTAACAAAGCCGGCGAAAGAAAAAGCCAAGTCTTCATCACCATTGTCGCCGCGGCGCATCTCGAAGCATAGGCACATCTAGTCGAGGACATTGCGAAAGGTGATGGCGAAAGGCGACGACGGGGGCTGAAAGATGCCTGCGAAAAGAGAGTCGCTGTTTCCGGCGAGGAATTGCACGTTCCAAGCAACGGCGCGCATACGGGGTGTTACTGGTGCGTTGGACATGATGATGCTTTAGCAAAGGTTTGTTTGGCTGGCGTTCTTTGGGGACGTGTGGTTTAAGCAATGAGATAACTTGGCCCGTGTCCACGGCCAAATACCGGCACATAAAACAAGCCCCTCACGCAGCTCAATTCTCAACACATATACCTAGAGTAGCAAATAAACAAGTCACTCTCCTGACATTTAGAGATAGATATCAAGGCTAATCCAACTCTAATACTAATTATAGCTCTATAATAAACACTAAGTAAATAAAGCTAACTAACCCTAACAAACATAAAGGATTTGGAATAGACTTGACATGCTAGTCTCCATTCTACTTAATACGCATAAATTCCATTATTCAGTGCCACTCTCAAACTACAATAGAAGGCACGAAGCTGTTTCATCTCGATACACCAACTGCGGCTGACCTGTGTAAGTTGAAACTGGTGACACTTGACCACACTATGGAATGTGATTCATCTCTACTGCTAGACGGCCAAAGTCGACTGACCATATCAATGGGCAAACGTTATCTGTAATCCTATCGCGAAAGCATTTGGTTCATTTCTGGCTACCCATTAACAAGAGGCCCAGTAAAATAACCCATCCTGTTGGAAGGTTCAATGTTCCGCTCTCCTATCCTAGACTGTATCCCATCCCCATCCTTAGTCCTCCATCCTAGTGTCATCCTTGTCGACTTATTCAAACACACATCCCTCGCCCGGATACGCATGGCGATGTGCCTCAAGTCAGTTTTCCTCCCACATATCCAGTTGAGAAACCCTGACGGATACAGACGAGACGCGGAGCTTGGGGAGTGGTTCCTGTGAGATGAGATGCCAGCTCGTGCCGCCCAGCATATGCCGAAAGTAGGGTTCACGCTTTGAATCGGGATCGGCACGGGTCCTGAGAACGAAGACGTTTGTTTCCAGAGGGCCTTGGATCGCTCAGATTAGGCGCTTGGCTCCTTCACTGCACTGAGGCAGTTGGTGGGTATGACGGATCTCGGCGTAGGAGGGGAAGGGAGCAGACACGGTGTTTGATAACTGAGGCTTTGACGGTTTGGTGGAGGTTGTATCAAAGGGTCGAATGCTGTTGAAGAGAAGTAAGAGAACAGTCTTGTTTCATCAGGTGCAACACTAGACATGGAGCAAAGTTAATCACTTAGTAAAGCGATTCATCTCTCACTTCAACATCAGGCCATAATTCATCCTAAAAATTCGCATAAAAGCTACTTTAGACAGCCTTTAACGGCTTCATCTTAATGCCATTCCCAAATTCCCAATCCTGTGAACTTCTCAGACCAATGTAAGCGTCTGTAACTTAATACCGCCCGCCTCCAGCGCCTCGGGAGACAATCTCGGGTCGTAATTGACCATCTCCCCGGTCTGAACATTCCGAAACCTCTCAAAGATGGCGGGATCATCAGCACGTCTTTCATACGTCGTTCGCTCCCAGTTTGGCGGCAAAGGTAACCGTGGGTCAACCAGAGTCTCCTGGCCATTCCTGAGATCCATGAACCGCTGAGTCGGTCTGCCCAAGGAATCTCCTCTGATGATTGCCTTCCAATTACTTGGTAGTGGCCCAAGTAGGCCTGTTGCATCGGAGAGGCCGTAGACATAGCATTCTCCCACGACCTGGAATGTGCCTGTGGGTGTTGGGCGTAAGACCATGGGGGCGTACGTTCCCAGCAGAAGACATATCGCATCGCCTGATGATATTGTCAATCCATACTTTTAAGCCGAGACTTGGTATCACTTACCAACTTGAGTACATGCCGGTGCAGTGCCAATCAGCCCGTTCTCAGTTGTGAAGAAACGACGGCCGCGGACCTTTTGTATCGTGTTCGCCGTTTCCCTCTCGGAGTAGAATGGATCATCCTGTGAGGCTGCAGTCAAGCTCAACATCTTATGTAGCGTCTCAACCCACTCTGCAGCGCTCTTGTTGTGATTGTAAGGGTGTCGTTCCCTGGTGCGTTCCATGCATAGCGTCAGGACAAAGGCTGTTTCCATGCTTTCACCCGTACTGTAAGTGCGCTCAGTAGGCAAATCCTGGAACCAATCTTTCACCACTAGCAACGTCTCCTCTTCTACTTTTGACGCCACCCGGCTGACGGACTTAATCGCCGTGTGCTGTGTTCCTAAAACTTCGAGCATGCCCGGTTCTGTGTGCGTGAATGATGCCTGGGATATTCCAGAGGAGAGTTGCTCGCTAAGGATCGGAGCTGCAAGTTCTGTCTTGGACCAGTCCGGCACCCATGATGGACCTCCAAGTTGACGATTAGTCAGATCACAGTGCTTCAGCAGCTCTAGCCGCTTTGTGACATTCAGATGCGCCAGGAATGCCTCCTTGTACACATCCTCGACGGATCGCAAATAGTCAACCACGATTCTGGAGCTGAAGTACGTTGCTGTGATGCCCAAAAGTCCGTAAATCTTATCTCTCGGGTTGACACAGCCCTTGCTGCGACTGATATCCAGAATGTTGCTCATGGAGTGACCGATCGCGTCGTATTTGAGGAAGATGATGTGTCGGCATCGCTCCCGGAACTTCGTCGGAAGTGAGCCGTCTTTGTTGTTAAGACAGAGTATCGTCATCCAGAAGTCGTTCCATGCAATCTTATCGCTACCACAATGGAGATGACCGAGTCGACCACCGAGATTGATCTCTTGCCAGCACCAGAGCCTGTAGAACCACGGGCGTTCAACGAAATGCTTCACAGCCTGCCAAGTCTGCTGGTCGAAGGACGGTGCGTGATCATTCCTCCACAAGCTAGGCTCCGTGGCGTCAGGAGCAGCAATGATGCGGCCACTCTTCGTTGCTTCGAGTTGCTTCGCGACATGCTGCAGCGTGGCAAGAGCATGCTTGCTGTTGTTGGACTCTTCACCGAGCCAGGCGACGACTTGATGAGCGAGTGAGTAAATATTGGTCATCCTCTTTACCTGTTCATTGCGCTCGGGGATATCATCTTGATTGATACATATGGCGTCGATCCACAAAACTCGACTCTCATCAGTGGACCGCAAGTGGCGAAGTGCAGAGGCGAGGTTGGGACGAATTCCCAGCGTCGCTAAAGGCTGGCCTGCCGCTTGAGAATCCTCAGCCTCAACCTGGGCAAACTCAGAGATACCGGCGTCGCCCCAGACGTATGACAAAGCCTCATATCGTGGCTGGTACTCTTGGGCGTCCTCTGACGGTGGAAGATCCGAGGGAATTGGGTGGGTCTCGCCATTGACCACATTGAATAGGATGAGGTCACCGCGTTCGGTTTCTTCAACTGACCAAGGCCGATGTACCACGGCCCGGAGAGCGTCAACTTGGGTGTTGTGATCCTTGGGCTGAGATGCCGGAGGCAGCGGAAACGGCGAGTGGACAATGCGGATCTTGATGGGGTCTCTAAACTCCCCGGGTACAAGGTGAACAAGCCGGATCTCTTGTGTCGCAGCTTGAAGTGGCTTGTATTGGTAAGACGCCATTGATATGTGGTGATGAAGGAGGAATGCTTCGGTAGGTTTAGACTACGTTTCGAGGACTAAAATATATGGATGCCTGAGACTCAAGCCTTGCGATATGTCAGACAGAGGAGTTGGGCTGCGATGACTAAGGAAAGAGGGGTCAGAAGACTAACTAACCCAAAGACACCCTTACGGATAAGGAATAAGGAGACGCCTGTCTCACCGGATGTCGCTGACCAAATTGGTATCCCCAACTAATGGCGATAATAGTGCCCTACAGCAAGTTGTGGGAGCTCAACGATACATTTTATTCAGGGTTGAAAAATTAGGAATTGGACATCAAGGTACAACGTTAACACTAGTTACCTGTACACATACAACAAGAACTCGATCCGTCTGTTAGTTTTATCTACTAATTACTTGTGTTCATACCATGTCTCAAGCCAACGGGAAAAGCGACAGCGATAAGTACACCGTCGGCTGAGTCTGCGCCGTGCTAGCAGAATATCTCGCCGCGATTGCATCTCTTGATGAAGAGTACGAGGACACCAATATTATCCGCCCTCCTCGTGACATCAACCATTACACCTTGTGCAGGATTGGGGATCACGCTGTGGTTATTGCTTGTCTGCCGAGGGGCGGCATAGCTGCTGCATCAGGCATCGCGACAGACATGCTGAACTGCTTTCCCAACATCCAAATTGGTCTGACGGTTGGACTCGGCGGCGGTGCGCCAAGTCACGACCACGAAATCCGACTTGGAGATGTTGTCGTGAGCAGTCCTTAAAACGGAGAAGGTGGAGTAGTACAATACGACTTTGGGAGAGCCACACAGTATCAGACGCTCCAACTTACAATGCATTTGGACAAGTTGCCGGAAGTGATACGGACAGCAATGCAGAAGCTCGACATCAAGCACCAAAAGTTCGGCAACACTTTTCAAGACGACATCGACAACGTATTGGCCCAATATCCGAGGCTACGGAAGACTTGTCAGCGACCAGAGGCAAGTAGTGACACGCTGTACAAGTCCGACATTTACCATCCACCGCACAGCAAGCAGGGCTGCGCAGAGGTCTGTAGTGATGACGCATCAAAACTGGTACTGCGCGACGCAAGGACAGAATACGACGATAATCCAGCAGTCCATTACGGTCTTGTCGCTTCGGGGAGCCAGCTGATAATGGACGCTTCCAAGAGTGACGAACTCGCAAGGGAGAAGAAGATTCTCTGCTTCGAAATGAAAGCAGCAGGATTGATGAACCGGTTTCCTTGTCTAGTTATTAGGGGCATCTATGATTATTCAGACTCACACAAGAACAAAGACTAGCAGGGATATGTAACCATGACTGCGGTTGCATATGCGAAAGCTCTGCTGTTGCAAATTTATCTGAGCAAGGATAAGGTTGAGAAGAGAATCTTTGCGTCTATAGGGAATGGTCAGTGAGCCAAAGAAAACTAGTGATATAGTTTCTACTACATTTTTAGTACACGGTGTGGTCGTGAACACTAGATTGAAAATCAATATAATAGCCTCCCACTTAAAGACGAAGGAGGACCATAATATCCTGGATTCACTATGAAGTCATTAATGAGACATCTTCAAGAGATGAGTGCCCGGAACTGGTCGATGGCTTTTGAATTCTCTAGAGTATCAAGCCTAGCTGGCTGGATGCAAGACCACCTTGTTCTGCAAGAGAATCCCTGAAGCGGGGAACACGATCCTCTTCTCCATTATGATTGACTACCTGCAGAAATAGAGAAATCGCAACGTTGGAATTGCGTATCTCTACTGTGGTCTCGTTCCACAAGCCGAGCGAACATCCCGGCCTTGATTACAAGTCTCTTGAAACAGTTTGCCAATGGACCATCATCGCTATTGATGTCCTGGATGAGTGCCGGGTATCTGATAATTGTAGACGACGTCTTCTTTTGGAAATCATCGACTTTCAACGGAAATCGGGACCGAAGTCCGGCGTGAGCATCCTCGCCACATCCAAGGATTTGCCTGAAATTGCGGCCTATTTCAAGGATAACGTGACATTGGATACTCGAGCTCATAAGAATGATATGCGAAAATACCTTGACGGAAAGATGTCGGAAATGACATCCTTTGCGGTGAGCCGCAATGCTGCACTACAAGAAGAGATAAAGAACGAAATTGCGGCCAACGTTGATGGAAAGTACGACCTTAGCCCTAACCCCTAACTCAAGCCCGAGGTTTTAGGTTCCTATGCTAATCTCGTTAAGTTCCTACCTGCAAAGCTTTATGTTGAGGCCTTGGACGGCGAGATGACTAGTGCGGATATCATAGCTGCGCTGACTCGATTCAAAACCGCAATAGACGCCTATGAATCCGCGTACGACAACGCGATGAAGTGAATCCAAGCCTAAGGTCCAAGAAAGAAAGAGGACGCTAAGAGAGTTCTCATATGGGTCGTTTGTGCCAAGAGGCAGCTGGAGACGGCGGAAATCCGCGAGGCCCTGGCGCTCAAAGAAGGTGCTCTGGAAACTGCTGACGACGGCGTCCCAGACGTACTGGGAGTATGTGCTTGACTGGTCACACTTGACAAGCAAGCCGGCATCATTCGATTCTGCCACCATACGATGGAAGAATACTTTCGAACTAAGAAGCGTCGTTGGTTTCCAAATCACTACGCTCGGATGACGAAGATCTGCGTCATGTATTTCTCCTTTAGCATCTTTGAGGAAGGATATTGCAAGATAGAGGAGGAGTTTGAGGCGCGTCAGTAGTGGTTTGTGTTGTACCACTATGCCTCATGCAGCAGGAAAGGGGCATGCGGGAGTGGCCAAGCTCTTACTCGAGAATCCCAAAGTCGATTCTAACGCGAAGAGCAATGTCTCGGGCTGGACGCACTCTTGCTTGCGGCAGAGTGCGGGCATGTAGAAGTAGTCAAGCTGCTATTTGAGAATCCTAAAGTCGATCCTAACTCAAAGGACAAGACCATGGGTTAAACGCCACTCTTATTTACGGTAGACGGCGGGTATGTAGAAGTGGTCAAGCTACTGCTCAGGAATCACAAAGTCAACCCTAACTCAAAGAGCGATTGTTCTGGCTATACCGCACTCTTATGTGCGGCAGAGAGCGGGTATGTGGAAGTGGTCAAGCTGCTTCTGACAACTAAGGCCATTGATGTCAACGCCAAATATTCCGCTAGCCGGACGGCGTTCTCCAACTCAGTAATGTCTGGGCACGCTGACGTATTGCGGCTCTTACTTGAGGCTAATGGCTTCGATGAAGCCTGTCGGGATAAAGACCGGCGGACAGCGCTATCCCTTGCATTGGGTAATGGACATCATTCACGAGCAAAATTCATGTTGGACAAGATCAACACCGACCTGACATCGAACCGTTATCACAGTCAGACAGCTATGTTCTGGGCTGTATGGAAAGGACATAGTGCAGCGGTGGAGTGGCTTCTTGCTCACGACCGTGCTGACCTAGACGTTAAGTATGAACTCGATCAAACGCTGCTGTGGTGGGCAGTCGTATATGAAGACGACGAGGCCGTGGAGTCTTTACTTGCGTACAATCTTATGGGTGAGAGGCGAGTAACTTTAATCCTACATCCGAGGATGAGAGTGCTAAAATAGCATTCAACCTGGACGGTGTGGACGTGAACTGCCGAAATATTCGTGGACAAACACCGCTGCGTCTTACAGCTGAAAATGGAAATTCAGAGGTTGCGAAGCTACTTCTCGGGAAGAAAATCATCTCTCTAGAAGCCAAGGATAATGGCGGTTCTGCTCCTCTCCTAACAGCAGCGATACAGGGACACCAAGTGGTGGTAGATCTTATGTTAACAGAGACTCGAAACGACGCAAAACGCAGGTACGCTTTACTGGGCGCATCTCTACGGGAATGGACTATGGACAATGGAGAAGTACCACTACAACTAGCAATCTCGGGACTTGATATAGAAGCCCGCGACACGTGCAGAGAGAGACATCTTCTTATTGCGGTCCAGAACGGACGGGAAGCAATAGCTCGGCTAACGCCCGAGACTGATCGCCTCAAATATGCACTAGGAATTCTGCTGCACTATCACAGAGCATTATTCCGTGTTTTTGAGGAGAGGAATTCTGATCTGAATGCGGTGGATGGTGGCGATCTTCGTCGAAGTTCTTTGTGGCTGTTTTTGAAGACTGCGCACAACATGGTTCTCCTCCAACAGGAGAAGTCACATTTACCAGACCTACGGAATGCGGTTAAAGAAGGGTGTAAATCCATTGGAAACTGCTGGTTCAGGAGGGCCCCTGTTTAGATTGAAAGAGGATGAAGGTCAGGTCTCGTTATGGGACCTAGTTCTGCGTGGAACTGAAGTAATCTATGACGTCCTTGGTGGTGACCTAGGACAGTGGAGATTGGGAATGAGGACATGGCAAACTCAGATCACTCTATTTCTGTTCCAAAACGGAACGCATTTGGCGTTGGAGCTCGGGAACAGTGCGACAAGACAAAAAGAGAACATCAACCAAGGGATGTAGGGTGTCAATTTGTTAGACACGATTCCTCAGGATGAGGGTATACAGAAAGTCTTGGATGCTCCGCTAAAAGAGAGCTTCTAATTTTCGGTCTAAAGGATGATGGAAAGGAAACATAGCGGGGGCATATTAGGATATCTTGACAATGAGTCTTGATAACTGACTTGGATTATACATTTGTAGCAGTTCTCGATGTAGGCTAAGGTGGTAAGGCTTGGAATCACTCTGCAATCCAATTCTAGGTAGTACTACGGTAATCCTATGACCCACCCGTCAAAGATGTCAGAAACTGGACAAGCTATCAGACTGGAGAGAGTCTCATATTCGGATGGGTTCGATATTTGAGTAATTCGAGATGTCTGCGCCTTTCAATCCTTTCAACATGTTCGTCCTCGTCGGACTTGTGGTCGCCGAATCTCGATAAAAAATAAAGAGGTAGCGGGCACTAGGATCTAGGCCTTATTTGTGACCGCTTATTTTGACCCATGGAGTCCTTTGAAGGAAGCATAGACTTGCAAACCACCTTCAATACTTTGCACCAAACCAAAGAACACCGTCAGAACAAGCACGAGCACGGCTACCCAGAATGTGTACCTGTTGAGACGGTATTAGCGGACAACAGTGTAGTTAAGAAGACATGCTGTCTGGGAATACCATTGGACGCCGTTCCGCCTATCATGCCACCATTGTGACAAAGACTTAGGTTGTGCTTCATCAAAGACCTGCTTCAACGTGACAAGACGATCGTTCCAGAATCGGAACTTTTCAGTTTGTCGATGGTCGGTCGTCAGCTGTCCACACTGGATGACTCGTTTGTCAAGGCTAACGTCGGACAACTTGGAGAACCACTTTCTTGTTTCCAAATCCGAGGATGGGAATAGGAGCGCTAATGTCTGCAACGTCTCGTCCGCGAGGCCTTTGGGTAGTAGGGAGTCGGTACTGCCACAGTGAATCAGCAGCAATCACGGTGAGTGGTGGAGAAGAATGCGAACCTCTGTCGTTGAACTTCTAGGAATGAAGCGTGGTGGAAGACATGTACGCGTCGATCGTCATCTGTCAAGCGTAGATGATCTACCAAGTTATCCGTCCATACTATATCCAGCCCCGCGATGCGACATAGGTTGCGCGCCGTGACTATCTTCTCGATTTTGACGTTCTCCTTCGCCAGGTGCGCAGCAGTTCCAGGATCGAAGTAGGCGGACACGAAGCTCTCCAGGGAACCATGCGTCCAATTAAGGTGACTCCTGCCAGAGAAGCCATATGCGAAGCTGGAGAAGCTCATCATCAGAAGGAGACTGGCAGCTAAGTCTATGGAGTTGTCGAGCATTTCATCTTCGTTGTCGTGAAACGTGGTCAGTTTCTCCCGCAAGTCCTCCTTGATGCCATCGCGCAGCATGCCGCTTTTGAGCTTGTGGATGCAGTCGGCCACGTCACGGTGAGATCTGAGAGCCACATATCGCCCTCCGTTGTGGAGAGCTCTTGCGCATTCTTTCTTGTAGTATGTCCAGAATGATTGCAGATCGATCTCCACACTGTTAAGGCGCTGATCTTGGTGGCGGTAGGCCCAGTACTCGCTGGAGATTGTCGTTTTGGTGAGTTGCGACAGCGGGAGATCCAGCAAGCTCGCGTCGAGCACTGTCTTGTCTGCCATTGCCGCGGTTTCGGTCGTCTTCTGGCCTGTTTAGTTCAGAGGAAAGATCAGGCTCTGGTGATGTCGACAACGACGCGTCGGGTGTAGCTCTGTTCGGTTGTGAAGCTGCATCCGCGATTGGCGGGCTACGCTAACATGCACACCCAAATTCGCAACATTCACACCTTTTAACGCCATTCTACATACAATCAAGGGGCAATGTCCTCATATTGCAGGGGCATCCCTGTCGAACATGTCTGAATCTTTAACCTTCCTTTTCTTACTTCATAAAATAGTATAATAAGTTCGGGTTAGATGGTATTTAAGTAGATAGTTTTTAGGCTAGGGCCAGAGTTTGCCCTTAGTATATGTCTTCTTTATTAAGAGAGTGACTTTAGGTTTAGGTAGAGTGTATATGTTATAGATATGGGTGTGTATGTTAGGTAGTACGATTAGCGGATGCTCCGCCTCGTTGCTGACACACAGCCTCAACGATCCCCCACCACAAGTGCGGCTGAATCCCCTCCATCAAGACTTAAACTAGAGCCATTTCTCGTCATTTGAGAAAGATGCCATGAACAGTTCCACCATGTCAACGGAAACCGTGACGTCTCATCTGAGATCCTGGGAGAGCGGCATTGCGATACTCAGCGGCAGATCGACCACGAGACCTCACGCATGGCCCGAACCAGAGCTGTCCACCGGCCGCTGCATTGGCAAGGTCGGCAAGGAGCTTTGCTGGGTGGCCAAAGGACCAGCGAGAGACGCATTCTCAGCGTTGGCCCCGAAGATCAAGGCCTACCTCGAGAAATCGATTGAGCCGGTATCGAGTTGGGTCACATGGTCCATCTATATGTTTGGCAAAGCCCCAAAGAACGCCAGCCCAGCCGTCTTGTTCTGCTGCGAAGTCGCTGCGCATCGCAAGCAGGTAAGAAATGCGATCAAGGACAGCGGCATTCTCGACCAGTTCCCCGGTATCAAGACGGCGCACATGCCTCGACCGCCCGACTTTGATCAGCTCGTTCAGTTGGCAGACGATGGCACGACGTCAGCAGCTTATCATCGATCCGTCCTCGCGTGCTTTTCGAGTAACCCTTGTGGGATGCCTTTATTCGTTGAGCCAAGTGTAAATGACGGGATCGTTTGCAAACAAGCTACTGTCGGCGGCATCATCCAGCTGTCGGACAAGTTCTACTACACCACAGCAGCCCATGTGCTCAGCCCTGATACGATCCCGAGCTACGCGGAGGGTGTAAACAGCGATGACGAATTCGAGATAGACGACGATTCCGAGGAAGAAGTTGAATCGAGCGCTGATGAGAAAGCTTGGTTGGCACAGAGAACCGATGACGCAATGAGCTCGCAGTACGCAAGTTCGGCCGAGAACGAGATACTCCAGACACCGAGATCTTCGAGCATGCCGGATATGCAAGCAACAGAAGAGGGCTCCCTGTACAAAAGCCGTCGGGTTCTTGAGAAAGAACCTTCGCCAAGCAATTCCCCGTCTCTACAGCGTCTGGGACATGTTCATCTGTCCTCTCTCGACAAACCACCGTCTGGCCTCGACTACGCTCTGATCAAGGTGACCAAACCCATTCACTGCACCGCAAACAGGGTCACCGCTTCTTCCTTATCCGCGAAGAACCAAGCCAAGATCCACCATATTGTCACAGATGGCCCCAAGGATGTCAAGATCCTGAGCTCCACGTCCAGAGGAACTCTCACGGGAGTCATGTCAGGCACTCCCCTGTACGCCCGACTTCCCAACAGCAATATGTTCCAGGACGTGTACAACATCCTCCTGGACTCTCGGTTGGAAGCCGGAGACTGTGGCGCCTGGATCGTTGACGCCGAGTCTGGAGACTTGTATGGACACATTGTTGCCGGATCTCCGGATTCCGGTGCTGCAATTGTGATACCTTTTGCTCACGTGTTCGAAGACATAGAACTGAGAGCAAGTCAGCGCCCTCGCCTACCCTTAGCCGCAGCCGAGTCCTTGTACAAATCCGATGGAGAACTGGATACTGCTTTGCATCCGCAACATACAGAGTCGGTCACGGCATCCTCTTCCAAACCAGCATCCCAGTATAACCAAGAGTGGAGTCGGGACTTGAGATGCCGGTTTGAGGCCCAGTGGCGGACCAAGCTATTGGATGAACTGAAACTGTCACGGACTCGACGCCAAGCTACTATTGAAGAAGCAAGTTCATCTCGTGAGGTTGAATCACCTCCGCCCTATGGTGCAACTGGTGTGGCTGAATCAACTCCATTATACACTGGAAAGGCATCACTACCGCCTCGAGACCGGAGACGAACCCTGACACCGCTTATCCCTCAACCTCCAGGTTTATTTGACCGGGAGTCTCAAAAGTTCCGCTATCTTATGATATCCCTCTCCTTAACCCCAACAAGGTACGAGAACCCGGGATTACTGGACGAGGCTCTGGCCAGCATCCCGCTCGAGCGGCTGTTCGATGAAGCTGAAGAAGAGAGCACGGTGCTCCGGGTTCAAGCGGAGTCATGTAGCGATGGACGGTTGCCTGAGTATGACTACGCCGACTGCGTCATCCGAGCGCTGCTGCGATGGTTCAAACGTTCGTTCTTCACTTGGGTGAACAATCCACGATGCTCGGCATGCTCGTCTCACACCATTTCATTGGGGACGACTGTCCCAACCCCAGAGGATTCGGCTCATGGCGCTTTGCTTGTTGAGCTCTATAGGTGCTCCAGGCAAAACTGCGAGGCGTACGAGCGATTCCCCCGGTATTCAGACGTCTGGAAACTCCTTCAGACCAGACGCGGGCGAGTTGGTGAGTGGACCAACTGTTTTGCGATGCTATGCCGGGCCATGAGCGCCAGGGTCCGGTGGGTATGGAATAGTGAGGACCACGTGTGGGTCGAGGTGTATTCAGAGTATAAGCAGAGATGGATTCACATTGATCCATGCGAGGAGTCTTTCGATCACCCAAGCATATACAGCGAAGGTGAGTTGTCAAATTCGAGATCCCCACAATTGAAGACACAGCACTCACATTTAAGAATAGTTTGGGAGAAGAAGATGTCTTATGCCATAGCCTTCTCCATTGACGGCGCCACGGATGTCACGCGACGATACGTCCGCAAGGCCGAGCATGCAGCAGAGCGAAACCGTTGTCCAGAGCCGGTCCTGCTCTATATCCTGGATGAAATCAAGAAGCTCCGACGCGCAAATATGACGGATGAGGACAAACTCCGACTGGCAGAAGAAGACAGACGCGAACAGCAGGAACTCAACGGATTCGTTGTTTCAAGCGTCACCGCCGGCTTCATCGCGACGGCCTCAGTTGCTACGAATGACTCTTCACAAGTACCAACCAAGGGCCCGAGAGACACAGCCAAGTACAGTCAGAAGCAGGGCCAGAGGCAAAGTGAGGGAGTGGAAGAGGGACCCTTAGTTATCCCTTAAGCGAGTTCGGCCGCAGAATGCGGGAGCTTTTCTCTGAATCCCTGAAAACGGTTTCTTCTTCGTTCTAGGCTTGCGCAATGCGCTAATCCTTCATCTTGCATAAGCTTGTTGTGTTTATTTCCAAATAAATAATAACAAGAAAACATATATTAAGGCTAATTCTGTCCCTAATATAAATTCTAGCACTATCCTAAATACTCTCCGCTCAAATTCTAACCGTAACCTAAATCTACTTCTATTTTACATATTATTCTCAATAATAGAGAATAAGTTTAAAGATAAAAGCATTACTATCTTCAGATGGCGCATGGCGCAGGGGTTACAACACAAGTTTGCCGTATGCAAGTATTCACAGCTCACTGGCCAAAACATGAGCTTTCCTGTTTCTGCAGAGTCGATCGTTGTGCCTTTATCTCATGATCATACTGTGCAACAAGGGGGCAGTCGAGGAGGCAACATGCCCAGTGTACAGTGCCTCCTAATACCGCGTGGAAGAACTGGTATAGCTCAAGGTAACACTGCCAAAGCCTTGCCATCTTTATGGCGATTTGAGTAGTTGACAGCCTAGGATAATGCAAATCTTTATGCTGAATGTTGGGACCGTACGAGTCTGCGGGAACAATAACTGCATTACTTAGCTTGGAAATAAATTAGGTGAGTTAACAGTGCCTTTGTGAAAGTCCAAGAAACATAAGGTCATTTCCCTTTAGCCTTATCAATTGCGCATTGCCCTAAACAACGCAGTTCAGAAATTAACCTATCCAGTCTTCCCAGATTATTAGCATCTTGGGGTCTGAATCTGCTTCCGGGCATGCTCTTAACCACATCCCGGGCCAAGCTGATAACCTCTAGATCATTTGTCGCTTGCTCGTGTAGCGGGTTTTTGAGAATGTTGAAAAACAAGACCATGAGGGCCGATATTAGATAGAAGACGATGTGCCTTGAAGAACAGGTCAGACACTACGATGCTACTATTGCACTTTTGGGGATGAAGAATAGATGGCTTACCAAGCTGCTTCACTGGTCAATCCATGTACCGCAACACTCAAATACACTAACGTAGATCGGCTTGCTTCTACCGACAACGCCAGACTCGACTCTAGAATGCTTGCTCTGTCATGTCCAGTACCGCGGTGCTTCAGTGATTTGCATCTGCCACTCGCGTGATGAATTACAGATAGAAGATGGTGGTACTGTAGATGAAGCTCGATGTTGTGCATACTCTTACGAATGCTCGAGCCCAAAGCCCACGTCGAGGGTTTGGGTATAGAGAGTGACGGAGCAGAGTTCGGCGGCAGCGAAACGCGCCAGTCTTCGACCTCTTCGTCCAACTCGCGAATAGAACGAAGCAATTCAGCGTCTGACTTCTTCAAAGCTCCGGTTGAATACAGCAGGCGACACGCCTTCGACTTGATGATGCTAAGCCTAAGATCGCACGGGAGCAACAGGCCACCCTCGTGATATTTTGAAGGGGACCGGCGCTGATCGTGGCTTTGAGTCTCTCGAGCGAAGTGCCGCGCTGGATACTCGTGAGGCAAGGTCAGGTCGCAAAACTCATCGTGTAAGAGACATGGCTGGCCGGTTCGTAGAGAAATGTCCTTGTCAAAGACATAGCACAACCAGAAAATCCAGCGCAGTTGCCTATCCTCGCGCTCTCTCAAACTACGAGGTGAATCATTTACCACAGGGGTAGAGACAAGAGCACGTCCGCCTAAAGTGAACAAGGTGCGGCAAATAGTTGCGTGTAGCATGGTTCCAGTCCGAAAGCGTCCAGATACAACATTGTAGAGACCCTATGGCATGAAAAATATATGTCAGAGAACAGGTTGCTTTGATTTAGGCATGGATTCCACAAACCAGCATGAGCATTGTCTGCAGCATTGTCAGACTGGCATCTTCGAGCATTTCGGATACCATTTTAGTGGATTCGGCGGCATAGGAGTCGACATCAATACTCCTACCTAGTTCCGTGTCGCCGAAGTAAACGCCGACGAAACAGGTGAAGGCGAATACGCACGCCTTTGCGGTAACTCTCTCTGTGGATGTTACCTCGTTTCCCAGCTCGTAGGCTATGCTTAGCGTATCGCCGAATAGAACACAGTCTACAACGGGGTATACTAAACACAGGTCTGATTCTAAAAAGGTCTGAAGTAGTGACTTCACCATCGACTGCTCCGGAAGCTCTGTCTTTTGGCTTGAAGATGTCCCAAGCTCTTGCCTTGGTGAGGTTGACTGGTCCTTGGTGGTGACGGTGACATCGCTACCACCGTTGCCGAGGTATTCGAAGGATGGCCGCAGTCCAGTTGCCTGGAAAATCCAATCCGCTCCCACACTAGAGAGGGAGGGCATGCCGGTTCGTGAATCCACCGTGCCGAGTTGCAATCCAGAAAAGTATATTTGACCATTGTTCTGTGTCGTTCCCGTCGAGGAAACAGTACTGTGGTGGTCCCTCTCGGCGCTTACAAGAGCTGCCTCAAACGATGAAGAAGTCAAGTTTCTGAGCAAAGTTGCATTCTCTCCATGCTTGAGCACTCCAATATTGGCAGTAATCTCTTCGATTCGTTTGATACGCTCTAGGATTACGTCCTTGGCATCGTTCCGGGTAGACCTGAGAGAAGTTAGCGTATTCTGTTGACACGTATGCATGCGCCACAGTTGCAATCAGCAAGCATGCGAACTCGCCTCTTGTTATGCTTTTTAGTCCTCCCCCTCTGCCGATTGAAGGTGCATGGATTTCCTCTATGAGTACACCATTCGCATTTGGACTCGCCATTTGGAAGTATGCACTGGATCTGGAATTTTCGTCAGTACAGTTGTCAAGAAGGTGTCCTCCCCACTGCATTTGATGACGTCGCAGACGGCTCGAGACGGGTTTCGGCAGATGCCGAATGTGGCTTTCATGCTTACCTTCCGCTTGTGGCATACGTCGCAAGCACCTCTTTTAGATAGCATGCCGCGCGCAGTTCTGGCAGACAGCCTTTTCCAACACATCCGCTTGTGTAGAGACAAGGAAAGGAAACAACTCGAAGCCGTTCCGGGGCGGGGCGTCGGGATATAAAAGGCTCCGCTTATTAAGCGGAAGGTGCATAGTCAGGTCCCGAAGACTGATCGTCGCATACGGACATCTACATACTATATATAGACCTCGAGATGCAGTAGAATCGGCATTTCGAATCTTGCATTGCGGCATCGGGCCGTGCCGTACCGAAGACGGGAAATCTCCACGGCTAACTAACTCGAGCAGCGCCACATGCGCGAATGTTCCAAAAACCGTCGGTTTGCAGCGAATATACGTATCCTTCCTGGTCAGCTCTTCTGATTGGTTCCTATTTCCAACTACCGACAACAATCACTCTAAGTCTCCTCCTATTTTTGCCAGTAATTTTCCACCACGAGTGAAATGAAACTGTCCAGGTCTTCAGCAAAAACACCTGCATTTTCCAAGGCCGCGAAATGTCCCCCACTGTCGTGGATTTTATGCCAAACCAGCTTCCCACTGGTTTCCACCCAGGATACAGGACACGGCGCGAGCTCCTTGGGGAAATAGGAGTATCCTAGGGGAATGTTCAAGAAGTACTCGGCTGTGCCATGCAGATTGTTGGGAGGAGATCCGGCATTTCTGTAGGGAAAGATTGAGCGCGGGAAAGACTCAGTGAACCAGTACAAAGTTGCGGCATCCAGGATGTGGTTCAGTGGCGGGGGCTCATCGCTCCATTCGAGATACTTCTCGCCGATCCAGCTTAAAAGCGCCAGCGGATTGGTAGAAAGAGCCAATCCGATAGTCGCTGGTCGAGTCATGTGTAACGCTGCGTATGCAGATCCACGGCTGATGAACTGCTCTGAACGACGCAGACCTTCAAGCTCTGCAGTGCTAAGAGCTGTTTGATCGAAGCTCTCAGGAGGCGACATTGGGCAAAAGTTCACTGTCACCTAAATTAGTGTCGGGGCGGTAGTCAGAGCTTGAATGCTTACGATGAACTGCCTTGCAATGATTGGATGTCACTCCCAGTATTCGACTAAGGAAGCTTCCAACATCACCACCTTGTGCTATATATCCAGAGAAGCCTAGTCCCAGCATCAAAGAGTCCAGTATCTGAGCTTGGTCCTTCAATTGAAAGCTTCTATCCAGAGGAGGACCAGATGAGTATCCATAGCCAGAAAGCGAGGGAACAATGAGGTGGTAAGGAAGGTCTGCAACAGTAAATTTGTTCTTGTAGATGCTTAGGACATCTAGGAATTCCAAGAAGCTCCCTGGAATCAATTAATTAGCATCAATATCTACTCGCTCGTACTTGGCAGAATATACCAGGCCAGCCGTGAAGTAGGAGTACCGGTACGGCATGAGGGTTCTGAGAGAACAGAGCGACGAAATGCAGAGAGAAAACTTCGTTCTCATACTCGATCGGTGCAATGAAATTCGGAAATGAGTTGATTTTATTCTCCGTCTGTCTCCTATCATACCAATGTCAGTCTAGATCAATGCAAAGCGATGGTTTTGCAGTTGCTATCTAGAAGAGAGAGAAAGGCAAGGTTCGTCCATACCAGTCATAGTTATGTTGCCATGTGTCCTTGGCGTTTCCCAACCACTTTCGCTGTGTCCCGAATTCCACACGATTCTGCGTGTTTTCGTAAGTCTCTGGTCCCAACTTTGCTAGCCGTAGTAGAGTCTTCAACAGCTCCACATCCTTTTCAGGCACATGGGCGGTGAAGGGGCGCAAGTCAAGCGTTGCATTAGGAGGAACAACTGCAAAAGGCGAAGAAGCCATAGTAGCCAGCTAGCTCAATAATGTGTTATTGGCAAGAAGGTTTAGAGAGAAGTAAGTGGGGGCGAACCGCTTAAATATACGGTGAGGAATGAGAGTTAGTTTACGTGCTGTAGTTAGAATACTTTCCAGCGTTACGATTCGTCAAGAAAAGCATACGTAAGCGGAATTGTTCGTGGCCTCGGGGGGTTCGAAAAACTTCCGTCTGGCCCATTGATACTACCCTGACCCACAAAGCCAGGGATCCAGTGTATCACGACAATACATGCCATTGGCTATGACGAATATACCCTCTATCCAATATGATCGAGCTCGCATAATTGGAGGTTCCATTCAACGTTTATGAAGAAGAAGAAAAAAAAAAAAACGCATGATGGGATCCACTATCGCGGTGTCTCGGACTCGTTGAATTATTCCGTGCAGAATCAGAGTCAACTGGCCGATCCGTCAGGACTACAAAGATAAAGAGTCTTGCCAAATGCCAGATTGGTTTTGCACAAACTGACATCTCCACAACACCTTTCTTTTACACACCAGCCTTTATCAGATCATTAGTTCCGAAAATGGCTTCCGTCTTGGCTCTTCGATACGCTGAGGAGCGCAACAAACGTCTCCGCGCGGAAGGCGCTCTTCAGTACACAAGTCTTCGTTCTTCTGCGGACTTGAAGGACCTCGGCATCGACCCATGGATTGACTACGAATCACTTATCGCTGAGACGCCATCCCTGAAGGACGGCGATCGAATCAAGTTTCTCGTCATTGGCGGAGGACATAGCGGGCTCCTCTATTCCCATCGTCTAATAGAAGCTGGCTTCGCGTCCACTGATATCCGAATCGTTGATACGGCTGGAGGTTATGGAGGTACATGGTATTGGAACCGCTACCCTGGCCTCATGTGTGACGTGGAGAGCTACTGCTATCTCCCGCTGCTGGAGGAGACAGGTTATATGCCGTCACACAAGTACTGTCCAGGCCGCGAAATTCGGCAACACGCAGAGAGAATTGCAGCCTTCAACAACCTTCAAGCACTATTCAGCACCAAGGTGGTCAGCCAAGCTTGGGACGAAGACAAGGCGGAATGGGTCGTCAAGATGACACGCAATCTTGGACCAAAGGGAGGAACTCACAACCTCGAAGTCCGTGCCCAGTTCGTTCTACCTGCTGGTGGAGTCTTCCCAGACCCCAAGGTTCCGAACCTTCAGGGATTTGACGAGCTGCGAAAGAACAGACACGTGTTTCACACTGCCCGATGGGACTACGACTACACCGGCGGCTCACAGGAGGACCCTTCCTTGGTGAACCTCAAGGACAAGGTCGTCGGCATCATCGGCACTGGCGCAACAGCAATCCAAGTCGTCCCCATCGTTGCAAAGTGGGCAAAGCACCTGTATGTTTTCCAGCGTACACCGTCGTACTGTGGAGCCCGGATGCAGAAGGAAACCGACTTGGAAACCTGGTCAAAGGTCGCTCACGGCAAAGGGTGGCAGCTCGAACGACAGCGAAATTTCAACTCGTTCCTAAGCAACAGCCCTGCTGCCGTGGATCTGGTTAGCGATGGCTGGACTGAGCAACGCGCCCTGGCTGGCCTTACGGGGCATCCAAAGCTAATCACGCCGGATAAAATCGAGGACCACCTTGCCTCTCTATTCGAGCTGGATGTGCCCCGAGCTGAGAAAGTCCGGGCTCGTGTGGACGAAGTGGTCAGGGACGCCACGACGGCTGAGAAGCTGAAGGCTTGGTATTCAGGCTGGTGCAAACGGCCTACTTTTCACGACGACTACCTGGAAGCTTTCAACCAGCCCAATGTTACTCTCGTGGACACGGACGGCAAGGGTATCGACAGATACACTCCGAATGGTTTGGAGGCGAACGGCGTCCAGTACGACCTCGATGCTCTGATCCTTGCTACGGGATTCGAATCTCAGATGAGAGGTCTCTCCCCAACTGGGCGCATGCAGATAAAGACTGCCGGTCGTGGCGCAGTTGAATTGCAAGAGAAATGGGTAGGTGAAGACTACGGGTCGATATTCGGCGCTGCGACAAATCAGTTTCCGAACCTCTTTTTCAATGGCTATTCGGGAGCCGGCACATCCCTCAATCTGACTTCGGTTTTTGACATCAACGCCAAGCTTGTGGCGCACATCATCGCCGTGGCCTCGCGCAGGGCACAAGACTCTGGAAAGCTGGTCGTCGAAGCGTCCAAGGACGGCGAAGAGAAGTACACGGCCGAAGTCAAGAAAAGGGCGCTGTGGTTTGCTGGGCTGAGCACCTGCACGCCGGGTTACTTTTCGGAGGAGGGAGCGATAGCTGCAAAAAAGCCGGAAGAGCTGGATCAGGTGGCCAGGTACACTCCCTGGGGCGGTGGGCCGCTGGAGTTTGAGGATGTGGTTGACAGTTTCAAGGCTAAAGATGTCTTGGAAGGATTTGAAGTTCAGGCCTAGGTTGACGCTGGCATAGTTACATGTGCAAGACCATGTGAGTAGGCTTGAATATTTCGATTCGACCAAACCCCTTCACAATAAATCATTGTGAAGTCGTTCGACCTCTTAGCCCAGGAGCCTGCTTCTCCCCAGGCCCAGTCAGAAAGCGAGCCTCAATGTTCTCCTCGTTCTCGACGACGATGCCAACTTTGTCGGCAGGCCAGGGCTTCTCCCGACTACTCTCGTCGCATTGCGGCCCTTGTGGACCGTCTTACTGCACAGGATGTTAATCTGGATATTCCTTCAATTCTCTTCTCCTCATCATGCAGGAACAAGTCTACTGCAGACCCGTTTTGTATCAGACATTTTAAGGCTACTGTACCATCTGTCCCCGACTTTCTAATACTTAGAGGTTCTTTAGCAGTCCTATGAGGGTCCACGTGACACTGCCGCCGACAATTTAATCTGCCCTTAAGTAACCAGACCTTTCAAACCTTCACCGTCTCGTACGTCCCCATTCGCATATATATCAGCGTCTTCATTTTTAGCCATGAGCGAGCACGACATCAAGTCAAAAGGGACAAGGTTACCCTACATCCCATTACTAATGCAGTCACTAGTGCAAGCAACTCGAATGACCAGGATTCCCCACCGTTATGCGTACGAATTAGAAGCGTCCTCCAATCATGACGCTAACAGTTCGTATCTTCCCCCTCTTATCTACGCCGCCAAGCCGCCTCACTTCACTCCACTTTCCCTCCTCTATCCGATCATCTCCCATCCCACTCTGAACAGCACAGCATCAAGACCTATCCGCAAAGGGACCAAAGCATCAACTTGATAGCATCTCTTCCATCACCCACCCGCCTAGACATCAACATGCCCCGCAAGAAAGCCAAGGCCAAGCAACCCTCGCAGCGAAGCCATCACGGCTGCCAGCGCTGTCGTCTGCACAAGATCCGCTGCGACGAAGCCAAGCCCAGCTGTGGAGCCTGTACTGCTCGCGGCTATGCGGACTGTAGCTTCTTACTGGTTCTCAAGTGGGAGGCCGACTACCGGCATGTCGGTCGTGCCTTTGGGAGGGCTGGGGTGTGGTCCAAGGCCGGGAGGAGTCCGACTCAGCAGCCGTCTGTTGCGTGTCGGTCTGAGTTTTGCCGGATTCCTTACGTTCACCAGTCTGGGTTCTTGAACTTGTCTGTGGTTGACTTTGAGGATGAGAGGGAGGGTGGTGACGAGGACCAGCTATTCCCGCTGCTCACCTCCTCACATCACAGCTCGCCTCGCTCCGGCAAGGCAGACCCTCAAGCCATAGAGTCTGCTCTCATACCCCGGCACCTCAACGACCCCCTTCTGGACAACTTACAACGGGTGGATCCGCACCTCGTCTCCTACTACGTCCACCAAGTCTGCCCTCTCACCGTCCCCTCTGCCACCTACGCCGCCGGATCACCCTTCTCGGCTTTGCTCTTCCCTTTTGCCCTCTCATCCTCCTCCACAGCTCTCATGCATGCCGTATTAGGCCTTGCTGCATCACATCGGGCTCGCTTCGACAAATCCTTCAATCCCGTTGCCTTCAACTACTCCAGAGCAGCGTTGCGATCACTGCGGATATCCCTAGCATCTAAAACATCGATGGAAGTCGCAGTCGATCCCGAGACCCTGGTTCTTATGATGGTTCTGTGTCAGACCGAGCTTATCAAAGATGGTGACAGTAACTGGGTTGTTCATCTCCGCGGTGCTCGGAACCTCTTGTCCTTTCGAAGGCGGCAGCTACAACCATCATCAACAGAATCAGAAGTATCACCTCGTCACGAGAATCCATGGGAGCAGGTCGTCGTATTTGCTGAAAGATTCTTCGCCTTCTGCGACGTCATGGGCAGGACAGCCTGTGGAGAGGAACCCATATTCGGAAACGACTTTTGGAGCATCCAGGAGGGCCAGGTGGACCTCTGGATGGGATGCTCACCACATCTCGTCAGTATCATCAGTACGATTGCCGAACTGAGCTGGAAATACCATCGTCGAAGTCCGTCATTCGATGAGCAGCTGGAGCTCGAAGCCCAGCGGAATCAACTACACAATCTTCTCCAGCAACCAGATTTGGGCTGGATTGCCGTCGACACCGACGACGATGGCGTTCTGCGGCGCTGCGTCGAGTTGAAGCGCCTCACCGTGGACCTCTACCTCCACGCCGCCTTGGCGAACTCAACACCAGTCACACCAACCATCAGACAAAGAGTCCAGAAGATCCTACGCCTTGTCCATGTGTTGCTGAATATGGGCGTCAAGTCCGGACTGGCATGGCCGCTCTTCATGGCAGCGTGTCAACTCGACCCGGACGAAGAACTTGAATGGTCAACGCCTGAAGACGACCGCAAAGACGACATTCCTTCCCACGCTCGCCCTTTCATTCTTTACGCGTTGAAGCAGCTTTCTGAGTCTCTGTTCAACGTCGCCCGAACCAGAGCAGTGATCGAGAAAGTCTGGAAGAAGAGAGAATCCGCACGTTTGGCGGCTGCTGCCCGGCAGGGTGTAGTGGCTACGGGGGCCTTTAACGATTGGGCTCGTTTTGTAGCGCCGCTCTGTCACAATATTAGTCTAGCCTGAGAGTTGCCACGCTTACTTGATTGTCCGTGCGGTGGACTTGGATAATGATACATGTCTTCAAGACTATGGAGCTAGTCTATCCCATCTCACTGAGGTCGATGACGAAGCTTGACCATGTTCTTGTCTATGATCCTCCCGTGACAGTTTGATGAACCGGGCCATTTTCACCAATTGACGCATCCGCAATGTTCATGACCAAGTTGCCGGACCAAACGTGCCATTCACAGGAAGACTCTTGAGAGGAACTCCTTGGCCGTCAACCGTCGTTCCCTGAACGTTGTTGCCCCACCAACTCAAGCTGACCCCAGGGAACACCAGAGCAAAGAAGATGACGATGGCGGAGATGGCAAGGCCAGAGTCAAGAGAGGCAGAGAGAACGTAGTTGTACTATCATCCGTTAGTAACATACTTGACGGCATGAAAGGGAAAACTCACCTTTGCCCACCAATGCGGGTACTTGTTCTTAATCCACTTGTTAAAAATAAACGAAACCGCAAACGCAGACGTATAGTTGATACCCGTCGCAGGAGGCACATTGCCCGTGCCCGCAAAGAAGAGAGGCCAGTGCAGTTTCGCCAAGAACCTGTTATCGGGAAACCTCCTCTTCAGGAAGAACGTCACGACGGGCAACAGCGCACCCAGCCAGAACAGATGCAGCAGCCCCGAGTAGATCTTGCCAATGCTGTACAGCCGCGCCGGTCCGACAGCGCCCCAGACGATGCTGGACGAGAAGTTGACGCGGCCTTGCGGACACGTGTAGCCGTTGGGCTGGTCGGGCTCGCAGATCTCGTCGACGTGGTGCAGCATCCACAGCACGACGGCGTTTTGCGTGAGGGAACCGACGATGCAGGAGGTAAGTTGGGCGACGAAGAGCGTGCGGCGCGGGATCTTCATGTAGAGGCCCAGCTTCATGTCTGCCGCGAAGATCATGGCTTGGCTGAGGCCCGTGTACGCGTAGAACTTGAAGATGAGCATGACGATGGGCTTGCCGGGGATGAGGTAGCCCGAGATGATCTCGCCGAGGACTGTCAGGACGTTGCTGTTCAGGTTGGCCACCGCGAAGACGCTGCCGGTGGGAATGAGATAGAAAAGGGCCAATCCGAAAGCAATCACCACGCCCCAGGCGGGCATCTGCGTGTGGTATACTTCCTGGACCATGATCGTGAGGCCGAAGACGACGACGCTGAGAAGCGCATACCACCACCAGGGAATGTCCTTGTATCGCTCAATCATGCGGGCGTGGATATCCTTCTTCCGACTCGGATTAAACGCGCCGAGAATCTCTCTCCAGTGGTTAAGGAAGATGTACGTCGGCACACAACTCATAACCGCAAAGGAAATCCCGTAGCTCAGCGCAAAGGTCACGGGCATGAAGATGGGGCTGTACTTGCGATACTCGTCCACCAGGAAGTTGCCGTGCTTGTCGACGACGCGCGTGGCATTGTAGATGCTTCCAGTGTTGTCGTACGTGTCCGCGCCGGAGAAGGGCAGGTAGGCCGTGTTCCAGGTGTTGGTGTAGTACAGGATGGGCGTGGCGAGGGCGAAGACGACGACCCAGCCGGCGAAGACGTTGGCTTGGGCCCAGAACGGGACGACGAGGGGAGAGCCGTTGTAGGCTACCTGGGACCAGTCGAAGGTGACGGGGAGATAGGCCAGGCCGGTGGTCATGCCGAAGAGGTTGTTGACGATTTTGTTGTCTATTGGACGTTAGTACGCCTGTCTTGTCGAGGTGACCTGGGATTCTGTGGGCTTACTTGGTGCTGCCCAACAGATGAACGCAAACGTGCTCAGCCCTGTGAAGAGGAACCCAGGAAGCCAGTACTGCGAGTTGTTAACACAGCGTTCGAGACAACACGAACGCAGCAACGTACCCAAACCCAGCCACCCACGAACACATAAACGAAGAAGCGATACCGGGAAATGTTCCACCCATCGGCACTGGGATTCGACTTTCCATGCAGCGTCTGGAAAAGCGCCGCGTTGGCCAGCGTCGACGGCCAGATCATGTGCGGCGGTTCGACAATAAACCTATACGCCAGCCCAGCCAAACCAAGACCAAACAGCTGCATCGTCAGAGCAAGCAAGAACTGGTAGCCAACGGGGGTCTCAAGGCCGTAGAAAGCCGTCGCCTTCTGCGCCTGGATAATGTCGGTGGCCCACGACGGACCAAACGACAGGTTGGACATGATGGTGATGACGGCGTGCTCCTTGATGTTGAAGTAGTGATCTGGGTTGAGGACCATCTCGCGCCCGAAGACGCGGACCTTCATGATGGGCAGGACGTGAGCCACCGCGCGCCCAACAGGGAACGCGACTAACTGCGCGACCAGCGACGAGATGCTGACGCTGGGATACCGCATGGAGAAGAACTGGTTGATGCCCGTGCCGAGAATGGTGAAGAGGATGCCGATAACCCACATGCGCAGCGTGTTGACGGGCATGGACGGGTCGTCGACATTGGGCACGTTGGCGCGGACTTCGGGACACGGCGAGTTGTCCGAGTCGATGTCGAATTCCTCTTCGATGGTGCCGATGGCGAAGTCGGTGGCCTTGTCGGGGTTCTGGAAGTGGTCGAGGCCTCCTTCGTTGGCCTCGGGCGCGGTGTCGACTTTGGAGGGCGCCATGGCCACTACCGACGTGCAGTTGAAGGCAATTGGCGGTGGCTTGAAGAAGGGCGATTCTAGGATGAATGGGAAGCCGGTGACAAGAAATGCTTAAGAAAGGTCATCTCGTCGTCCATATATACGCGAATCGATTGTCCGCTTATCACAACATGACATACGGGAGAATCTCCCCGCATTCTGACAACTCGCGGCCGACGTTCTGCCAGACACGTTTCCGGCAGCTGGCCGAAGCTACGTTTGGGGAAAGGAAGGTCCAAGCTATCTCTGACAGGGAGTGGACTCTGCCTTAATTAGACGCTATCTTCAGGGGCCGTGACCATCACGCAAGGGTCATGCCACGAGATTGCGAGGTGATTGGCTCAGGTGGGAACGCCCGATACGGTAGTCGAAACGTAAGAACCGATAGGCATACGGCTGTTTATTGCCACGCGGGGTGAAACGTAATAAGAGTTAAATAGTGCAAGGCAAGGTCCAGCAATGGAAGTAGCCGGTATTCCGCCGGATACTTGAGAGTTTCAGTCTTATCTAAAGCCATCCCTCTCAGCACGAGTCATGTAATGGTTCTAGAACCTCAGAACTCGCGTCGACATACGTCTTGATGGTCTGGGCTCTGCTGGAAGCTGCGGGGTTGGTGGGGCCTATGACAGTGGGAAGGTCCAAGACGATGCTCATCCTTGACCAACTTCTCCCTTAGACTGCTATAGCCGTGGTGGAGACGGGAACCATTCCTGGATGTCATCTTAATCTTTCACTTGTGATGGCCTCATTCTCTTCATTGTCTTGCCCTTTTTTATTTATTTGCAACGTCAAGTGTACCTCTCCAATCAACCAACTAAGCAACCTCCTTCAAGCTTGAATAATGACAGCTAAAGCTCCCTTGACCAAGGACTCGAGCATCCTCATCATCGGGGCGTAAGCACCACTCATCCAACTCGCGCAAAACCATCCATCACAACTAACTCTGTACGACTTATAGCGGAACCTTGGGAATAAGCACCGCGTACCACCTGGCACAACGCGGCTACTCCAACGTCACTTGCATTGACCGCCACCAATGCCCTAGCCTAGACTCTGCCGGCCATGACCTGAACAAGATCGTCCGCACCGAGTATGAGGAGCCTCTGTATGTCGAGCTGGCATTGGAGGCGCTCGAGGCATGGAGAGAACCCGAGTGGGACGGCATTTTCCACGAAACCGTGCGTTCACCCTCCCATCATGCCCTCCCCCAACTAAGAATTCACTGCAGGGCCGCATGGTCATCACAACAGGCAATGAACAAGCTGAGAACCACCTTCGTGAATCCTACGATAACCTCAGCAAAGTAGGACAAGCTGGCAAAATCGACTTCGTCCAAGGCAAGGAACAGATCCTGCGCTACGTTCCTCAGCTTCGAGACGCTCCCGGCATCGAAAATTGGAGAGGCACGTTCAACAGCCAAGGCGGCTGGGCGCACGCAAGGAAAGCGCTTGAGAAATGGGGAGCTGAGGCGGAACACATGGGAGTCAAGTTTGTGTCGGGTCCTCCAGGCACAATGACGGCATTGCAGGTCGACGGCTCGGGAAGCCTGACTGGGATTCGCGTTGCTTCGGGTGAAGTCCTCCACGCGGATAGATATATCTTGAGTACAGGCGCGGCATCGCCCGAGGTGCTTCCAGAACTAGCCAACGAGCTGTGGTCCAAATGCTGGCCGCTGGCTCATATTGAGCTTACAGAGGAGGAAGTCGCTCATTGGAAAGGGATTCCAATGGTTGACCATTTCGAACTCGGCTTCACTTTCGAGCCAGATCCTGAGACAAGTGAGTGGGCTATTCTCCAGGTACGAGTCTTTCTACTATGCGACTAGGGCTGATGAAGATCTGCGATAATTGTCCTGGCTATCAATACCGCGCTGGGACCATCATCGACGAAGCAGGCAACGTGTCTTCCTACTCCATCCCAAGATACGCCAGCGCAAACCCAGACGATGGCATTCCCGCAGAAGCTACAGCCTCAATCAACCGGTTCATCGACGCCGTCATGCCTCAGTTCTCCGGAAGACCGCTCGTCAACGCAAGAGTCTGCTGGTGCGCCGACTCGCCAGACAGTCATTGGTTGATAGATAGACATCCCAAGCACCAGGATGTGCTACTAGCGACAGAAGACTCTGGACATGCTTTCAAGATGTTTCCTATCATTGGAAGCTACATTGCGGATGCTCTGGAGGGACGTTTAAGGGGTTTGAGAGAGGAATGGCGGTATGGGAATAGGAAAGCCGAGGCAGATGCAACACGACTGGGAACAGAGGTAAAGGACTTGAGAGATGTCTAGTTGACTGCAAACAATGTTAATACATACGAACATCTCTAATTCATCGCAGGATTTTAATACCGATCACTCTCTGACATAGTCGATAGCCATTGCCCAAATCCTTGGATCCGCATTTCGTGCCTCACGGATATCCTGATACGCCCGCCACAAATTATTCCCGCTTATCGAGCAGCCTTTACCTTGGACAAAGACACTGCAGCTATAGTAAAAGCTATCGGCCAGCAGCTCCCCATAAGTGTGTTCTCTAAGAATGAAAATACCGATAGGTACCCTTATGGGCCTTACTTATTAGACCCATTAGGTCCTAATAAACTACCTACAGGTACTTATAGATATCTAAGCTATTAGTGTGACTCTGTATTATTACTTATTAGCTCCTAAGCTAATTCTTTTAAGTACCTATAAGTACCTACACTAATAGCACAAGTACCCATAGGTTAGGCTTTTTTATCCTCAGTGTTCCCCTCCCTTCGCAGGCAGTGAAGGATATAACTTTGGGAAATAACCCCAACCTCATCGTTGCGATTTCTATAGAACTAAGTTTCCCATGATCTACATACTCCCTGCAAGCTTGGTTATTTTGATCTGTACGCCAACCTGAGAACCCAGGTCCCTGAGCTCCTGTCTCATAGGAGGCCCCCATTCCTCATAGTCCATTATCTTCAAGAGTAAACGAAACCCTCGGAGATGAGGCGTAGACGTTCTCCAGTCCTGCAGCCACGATCGAAGAACCTGCAAAAGATGGACATCCCGCCACTCCCACTCTTGTTGAAGGTATAAATCGTCCGTGATGGTTAGGAACTCGATGTTTGGGGGAAGGACATCCGACAGAAGCTTCATGTCTGGCCTCGATGGCGAAAAGCCCAACAGGAAGGGGAGCGGGACTTCCAACCTCTTCAACGCGGTGAGGTTGCGAAAGGCATTGAACTGCCCTGTGATCCGTAGGGGCGGAAACTCGGGCTCTGCTCGTACCATGTCAGACGCAGCCGAAATAGTCAACTCGGCCAGCGTGTTTCGAACATGGGAAAGGTCGGTTGCTATTCGGTCAAGATCGATGGCGTCCGTGACAAAACGGTCTCTGAGATCTTCCCGGTAACACCAATCCCATCGAAGCTTTTGTAACCCGCTAGCGGCAGATAAGACTTGGCCGAGATTGCCTTCCCGTATCATGGCCAGATTCATTGAGGTCAGCTTTGAGAGACTTGGTGGGTGTGCTGCAGGCCATGCGAAGGTGACTGGGTTGTCGACGGAGGCCGTGATGCGTTCTACTGACGGCAAGTAAAAGAGCGGGAGGACGTCTGCGATGTTTCGGAAATGCGTGTACCTGCCAATGTCGATACCGAGGGTGAAATGCGCAATCGACACATCTTTAAGGTGCTCGTAGGAAGGGAGGCAGTGATTGGTAGGCTTATCGCAGAGGGCGGACCTGAGCATCATTCCAACGAGGAGGGTCTCCCTGGTAAAGTTCTTGCCGAGGTGAAGAGATCTTAGGTCTGGAAGCTGAGATAATAAAAGAGCCACGAACGCGTTCATGGAGCCAGCGCGCATTTCTTGTATCCACAAGTCACCATAAGGGACATCAATCCGCTCAATGCACCGCACCAGCCCATCCAAGTCCTCCTCGGCCACTAAAAGCTTGGGACTTTCCCGTCGGGAGTGATGCTGGTTGCGTTCAAAAGTGGCGCCATTCAAGGTAAGATTCTGGATGAAAGCAGCCAGCTCCGGTCTACGCAGAATGCTTCGAAGCAGCAAGATAATCGGGGGCGTCTGGGATTCTGTCCATGTCCAGTGGATGCTGGCGTACAGAAACCGCTCGGCGAGGGAGCGCAAGTCGGTGTGGACGAGACAAAGTTTGTGAAGCGTTGAAGAAGAAAGCGATGCAAGTATTAGGCGTAGAATGTCCGTCGGGCTGCTAAGAAGGGGAGACGCCATTGAATTTTGGTGGACGGTGTGATGTTTGTGTTCAGCGAAGATATGTGATTGACAGCGAAACGGGGAAGTTGACGCTATATAGTCTATTGCTTCTGATAAATGCAGAGTACCCACTCTCATAATCCATGTAGTCATCTAAAATAAGCAACAAGGAAGTCACTAGTTTGGTCCCGGGGCTGTAGCTCATCTCACCCATCGCTAATCCACCTCTACGATTACATATCCAAGGTCTTGGATGCAATTTCCTAGTCTACAACTATTAGACATGCCGTAACTAGAGTAGAGGCCAGTATCCATTGAAAGTGGCTATATCCCAGGCATCCACAATAACTTGACGTCTTTTTATTGGACAGGGCTGCGTATGGTCGGCCTCCCGCATCAGTGCCCGACGGGTCTCTTTTCCCATTTCATTTGGCTATTTAACCTAAGCCTTGACGTTACTGTGCCGTCGTCCCAGCTCTCTTCTCAATTACTGTGCTGTCTTGACAGCGGCTTGATCTTTGCAGCTACAATGCAGGTCTGGTTTGCGGAGATCGATCCGGATGGAGACACTCTAATCATTCTTCCTCATCCACCCAATGCTTGCTTGTTTGACGAGGCAGACGATGCTCCCGCTGAAGACGATGTTCTCTCTGAAGAAGAACCTCTCGCTGAAGACGATGCTCCCGCTGAGCAAGAACCTCTTGCTGAAGACGATGCTCCCGCCGAAGACTTTCCACCAGCCGAAGAAATCCCACCCCCCGATGACGTTCCACGCCTTGAACATCCTCGGCCACTCGAAGCGACAGAAGAGTATCCCGACTACGAAACTCACTTCAAAGTCTCTATGAAACATCTCGCCTCAGCTTCCCGTCGCGCAAAAGCCATGTTCACAGGAAACTACGTCGAAAGTCGGAAGCAGGCCGACGGCCTCCGCCGTTGGAAATTCGAGCCACTCTTCGATCCCGCCGCTTTCAAAATCGTCATGGACGCCATCCACGGGCATACCCACAAGCTTCCCAAGGCAGTGTCGATGAATAGGCTAGCTGCAATCGCAGTGATAGTGGACGATCTGGATTGCCAGAATGCCTTGTTCTTCTTTGCAGATATCTGGATCCCCGTGTTGTCGCGAGGTTCCAATCCTACTACGCCTTGTGACGATCTCGCAAGGTGGATTCTGATAAGCTTCGTGTTCAACAGGCCGGATTTTTTCCAACACGCCACACGGGTAGCCATCTTGGAGGCCAAAGGTCCCTTTTCTCCCGCCGGACTTCCAATCCGACCGAAGATCATCGGTAAGGCAACTTCTCAAACGACAGGACGGCCCTAACCTCATGACTAGAAACGATTGACGCCGAGAGAGAAGGCTTTCTGGAGGTGTTGACCACGCAACTTCGATCCCTCATGCAGAGCATCTCCGACAACGTCACTTGCAAGATCGAGTGTAGGTCCAACATGGTCGGCACGCTCGTCCACGAGATGATGTCCAGCAAAATCTTCATACCACGTCCATGCCGACCGTTTGAGGGCCTAAGCTTGGCCGCCGTCACGGGCATGCTCAGGAATTTTCAACTGCCGGGACTTTACTGCGTCTCAGGCGAGCTTGAGGGCGTACCAAACGGGTCGTGGATTGTTTACCGCGAAGACATTGAAATGTCAATGCGCCGAAGCAAGAAGAAGAAGAAGAAGTCGTCTATGTTGTATATTGATTCCATGAAGCACAACTGCGACTTGCAAGACCTGGTCGATTCCGAAATCGCGAATCTAAAAACCGGTGTCGAAGGCTTGAAGCTATCCATGTTCGTGTGAGGGTATTTAGGAAATTAACCCTACTCAACTGTCAGAGTTGTATTACTTTTTATTCCCAATCTTTCGTCAGGAGTGTTTCGACCGAGGCTGCTGAATAGAATTCTTTTACACATTTCAGCTGATAATCTTATCGGGTATATTCTGGCGTTCTCTCTTTCGGGGCTGTGTGGAACTTCCCCTTGGAAACCCGCAGCCCGAGCTTGTCACGTTCAGGCGCACAACATCATCACGCATCTATCACTACAGACAGACAAAACGCCAACCTGGACTCAGGTACACAATTGCATCCCCGCGTATGGAATAGTCGGAAGATGGCCGAATTGTTTCGACTTAATTGGTTCCGCTGCTCTTATAGATTACGTCATCCGCTTATTCGAATGATATCGCGGTGATGTCAAAGTCAGGCCACATTCCTTCGACAAAGTCCCTGCAAAAGTCGACTGGCGATCTCAACTCAGCATCTCTTCACTATTACACAAAACACTGAAACTGCATCATGGCCCTTTCGCAACGACTTCCTCAGCTGAACCAGCTCGCAACGCCGATAACTATAGGCATCGCCCTCGTGCCAATCCTCACATACACGACCAAATCCTACCTAAAATGGCTCGCCCTCGGCCGCGGTGGCCTCCCGCATAACATCCTCGGCTTCGCGATCCAAAGCGTGCTACAGCTCGTCGCCAAACGAGACACAATCGACGAGTCACCCTTTTCCACGGCGGCCATCATCACTCGATACAAACCGCACGGCGAGGAAGCCTTTCTCGCCGCGCCGCTTCCCGTCCGCACGGGGAGTCGTCCCACGGTGCCGGGATTCGCCGCCCCGCAGCGGCAGATCACGGAGCAGGGAACTTCAGCTATGAAGGAGAAGATGTCGGGATACCTGGACCAAGTCGCGGCTGCGAATCCAAACGCCCTCGTCTGTGAACTGTCCAGGCTGGAGGGCGGCAACGGACCAGGCGTGTACCTAGCCGACAAGGCACACGCTCCCGCGTTCATGGCTGACCTGAAGGGCGAGGTGGTGCATCATCACCTCGAAGGCAGCTCACACATGGTCCTCAGCTTGGCGGATGCGCGAGAGGCCGTCAGCAAGGGATGGGCGCAGCGGTTTCCCTTGGCCGGGGTGCGTACTATTCCCTGGACGTATGTTTTGGTGTATGCGCCTAGAGACGAGGAGGAGTTGGCTGTTTGGAAGAAACTCGTTATTGCTGCGCTGAGGTTTGTCACTGCTGGTGGGCCGAGTATCAGCGAGGTGTAGCTTCATGACCTGATCTGCGCATTGTACAATTAGTCAACTCTTGCGTCGTAAAAGAGACAGCGGTCAGTTTTGGCGTCTACCTTCTATGCAAGCGTTCTATGATGAACATGATCGTTCCCACCAACGACCAAGCATGTTTCAGGAGATAGTCCAGGATCAACTCAAGCAGATCCCTCTTATTTGCGCACATAAAAGCCCAAATCCCCAAAACGCTCCGGGTCAAGGCAAAACGTATGCATGTCATACTCCTTCACCAACTCCCTCGTCCGTGGCGAATCCTCATCCGTCACCCAAGGCCTGTACCAACATATTAGCACATATTCGTTACGTCAATTACATAACCAATCAACTTACATGCACAGCGTCTCCTCCCCATCATATGTCGTATGAATACTCCATTCCGCCTCCCTCTCCGCCAGACGCACCTCGTTCCACAGCATCGCCGCGGGTCGCGCAATGTCGGCGACAATCTGCTTCACCGGCACGTTGGGATGGCAGCTAAAAACCAGCGTGTCATCGTCGACGTGGGTGAAGCCCAGGGCGCCGTTGCCGCCGACGACCTCGATGTCCTGCGCGGCGAGGAACTGCTGGCCGAGCATGGTGTATGCTGGGTCTTGCACCAGGATGGGCACGCGGCCGGTGTCCTGCTGCTGGCCGAGGAGAGTCGCCATGGTGATGGCTGCTAGGTGCTGCGTTATGGCACTGCGTCGGGGCAGACCGTCGAGTGAGTGCTTGAGATCCAGGGTCGAGTAGTTAACGGTTCCTTCGAGGCTGCCGAGCCCGAAGCAGATAACCTTGTTGGCCTTTGGTTTGCTCTTCGTCACCAACTCGGTGAGTTTGGCATAGGAATCACTCTCTAGCCATAGGGCCTGGGCTTCGTCCCACGCCGCCTGCAGCCGGGCCAAGTCCACGGGCGAGGTCAGGTCAACATATGACCAGCCAAGAAAAACCGTCTGCGTGGCGTACATCCGATCCTCGTCGGTAATGGGCTCTTTATCCATGATGGCGTCGGCCTGCTCGTCGTTACACCCCTCTTCTGCATTATGGATCATGCTCTGGTAAATCTTGAAGCCAAAGTGCGCGACGCTGAGCGTCCCTGTCAGCTGCAATAAACGCACTCGCCCAAACCACTCAAGTAGGACGTAACCTACTGATCGTTCGCCGCATTACTACCGTTGCCAGGCGAGTACGGGCTTAAGGACATGGAACGAGCCATACCATTCACTGCAGGAAACGCGTCAACCAGATGCAAACACGATAAGATCAGCATGCACGTACTGCTGCAGACGCTTATCCTATCGGGTCTCGGGTCCTTGGCCAAGTCGGCCTCCATCTGGCGGAACATGTCCTTGGTGAACATCTTAGCCCCGGAGGCGTACACGTCTCGGACATAGTTCGCCAGCTTGAGGTTCCTCCCACAAACGACGCGGGTCTGCAGCTTGGCGAGCCTCGCGCGAGCTGTGGGAAATGCGCCGTCGCTCGACGTGTCTGACGCAGGAGCCATTTCGACGCTGAATGTAACCCGCCGTTAAACGAAGGTCTCGAATATGAAGGTGAAAAGCGGCGGAGTTGTTGTGATCGTTGCCGTGACTGTTCAGCGTTGCCCTGTTGGTTCTCGGACACCTGCATAGATGCAAGGCGCGGTGTCATGTGACCGTAAGGCAGCAATGAATCACAGCAGAGCACCTTTAGGCTGCATTCATGACTGTTGTGTGATTGAGGCTCAAAGTCCCGTACTGCCTTGTGTGATCCGTGACACGGCGACATTAGAAGAGTATAGATGTGATCACTGTCATCACCACCAGCATCTCCACAATTGAAGTATAAATACTATCGTTTCTTTGGATTCATCCAGTTGCTAGTTCGTTTCTTTCTTCTTCCACCCTTGAATCCGTGGTTGATCCTCTTCCACGAGCTTCCGGAGACAGCTATGAATACAGCAGTTGCCATGCCAGACTATTGAGTTTACGGGCCCCAATATTGAAGTCTGGTAAGTCTGGTAGAAGGAAGAAACCCTCGTTTGCCTGGCAGTATCATCCTTAATCTTTGCTCACGTTCTCCTCGTCGCTGACGTGGTCCACAGCAACAGTCTTCGTCGCCTCGACCGGAACGTGGTTCCTCATAGCTATCCAAGTCGGGAAAGCCGCCAATCCTGCACAACCATTAGCGTTTTCGTCTTTGAGAAATACCAGTCAAGACTCACCCAGCAGGATTGTGTTCACAGCCAGAGGCACTCTCCCACCATGCCACTCCTTAGAGTTCAACCCATAACTGATCGCCTGGCCAAAACTCTCCTGGCCTCTCAGAATGCCCGAGAAACGACTCAGCTCAGAGATGTTATCAGTCATCGTAGCCAGGAAATAGTAGAGCCAGTTCTGCAAAGCCTGACGAGCAAAGTCCCAGAGCAGCAGCACGAAGAACCCCTCGACGAAGCCCGCGTCCTCCCAGTCCCAGACAGGCGGGTTGGCCGTGTACTTCTCCTGGATCACCCAGGCATACACCCAGGCAATGATGTGCAGAACCACGATGTAGTAGAAGCCAATCTCAATGCGGCGCTTAACCGACAGGCCCTTATAATCCAACAGCATGCTCACGATCTGGGAGGACAGCAGCGTGCCAAAGTTGCTGATGAAGCCGATCAACGCCCGTGCTCGCACGCCAAAGTAGTACGTCTGGAAGTTGCCGCTATACTGGTTGAAGTAGGCGGCCCAGAAGATGGGGAGGAGCAGTAGGATCTCCTTGCGCTTGCTGACCTTCCACAGCTCCTTGAACTCGGCTTTGAGACTGGCCTCGGCCTTGACGACGACGCGGGTGCCGTCGGATCGCTGGACCTTTTCCGGGCGTGACAGCGCGAGAGCCATTGGAGCCGCGACGCACTGCAGCGCCACGAAGATGAGGTACGTATTGAAATCGATCTTCCCCTTCTTCTTCGCCTCGGCGCTGTGATTCAGACCGAGGACAATGGCACCGCCGACCAACGGACCACCGGTTCGGAACCAGAGCCAAATATTCATGTACTTGCCACGCTTACCAGCCTCGGGATATCCAAGCGCAACGGCACCCTCAGAGACCCAGAACAGTCCAGCCGAGACACCACAGCACACAGCCCCGACAAGAACAAGCCACACGTTGCCAAAGCGGTTATTGCAGTAGAGTCCGGCCGAGTACACGGGGTATCCCACCGCGCCGAGGAACAGCGTCCACGACAACCCGATGCGGTTGGCAATGGGCCCGCCAAACAGGCAGAAGAAGCCCATCAGCCCAAAGACCAGGGCGTTGGCGGCGTTGACGAGGTACGGCTTCTGCGCGCCGCCGGCGCCGAGCGAGCTCATGGCGTTCCATAGCCCGGGGGCTAGGAAGCCGACGCTGCCGATGACGAAGGCGTTGAAGAGGGTGGTGTGGTACCACGTTCGCTTCGTGGGAGGGATATCGGCCGGGGATTCGGGTGTTGAAACGGTGAGGACGGTTCCCCCCTTGGGGACCGTTGGTGTTGTTTCGGCCATTGTGAGTGTCGACGATGCTGGCATGGCTGAGATGTCGAGGTAACAGCCCTTTCTATATGTCCCAGCTAAGCCATCTCATTCAACCATTGTGGAATTATCGGGCATGGATGTAGAAAAATTCTATACGCCGTTGCCAATGGGACTGTGGTTTCTTTGCAGGCTGGAGCGCCGATCTCCCGAGATACTATGGAGGTTTCGCCGAGTTTCCGGGAGCCCTGGATAGAAAAGGTGCCTCGAGTTCCACTAGAGCACAAACACCTTCCTGTTGAAGAAGGTTTTATGTCGCTCTAGTAAGTCATATTGTAACGTCGAAGACCCTGTAGCTGGTGGGTACGTGAAGACGCCATTTGGTAGACAATGACACCAGCCAAGTCTCCACTCGAAGGTGACATCGGCTTGCAGAAATAATCGAAACACCAGAAAAGATGGGTCTATGGTGCTTGATGGTAACTACTTAATGGCGGCACATATTAACAGTCTGGATATGAACGGCTTTCGCAGCCAAGGCGCATGTGTGAAATTCAAGCTGGTACCCCTCGGATGGCATGCTGGAATTCACTGCACAAGCTATTCTTAATCATATGATAACGGCTACTCTGTAGTGTTTCCCAGGGTCCAAACTTAGATAACCAGATATTAGTGGAGTACTAAGTGGCTCTAATCTGTAGGAGCCCCAGTCAAGACCGTAGGGAAAAGAAAATCGCAAGCATCCAAATCGTCTAACATTGCAGGTCATTGCCCCAGCACCTACAGGAACTATACACGAGCATTACGCTGTGCCTCTAGCAGTTCCGCTTGCCGTGCCACTCGCTGTCTAGCCGCTTCTTCAACCTTGATCGTTTTCACCGTCCCCGACGATATGATGCCTTCACCGCCAAGCGTAAGACGAACCGTTTCCACCACGGCCGTCCACGTCGGAACCAAGTAAATGCAGATTACGAGGACCACCAGACCTGCAGCTTACAGAAAGATCAGGAGGGAGATGACGACCAACCCCGGGATGGACTTCTTTGGTTTGGTTATCCTGCTTCCTGGGCTGGAGTAGATTGGCCGTCCACCATAACTGTCGTATTCAGTGGCCGTGGCTGTAAGGACCGCCTCGTTGGCGAAGTAGGCTGCCACTTCAAGGGCCATGGTGAGGGCGTTGCCGTCGGAAAACCGCGCGAAATGCTGTTCCAGGACGCTTCGTATGCCTGGGGGGGAGTCGCTCCGGTCGTAAAACTGGCACGGGTGCGAGATGCCGTCGTAGAGGGCGAACTCGTAGCGGGAGAACGGCAGCCGGATCTGCTCGCAGATCTGGCGGAGGGTCTCGTTGTACATATCTCTGTCTGCCGTCGCCACGGAATGGAACGCAGATGTGTTGCCGAACATGGCCATGGCGGCTGTCATGAGCGGGCCAGAAGTCGGCACGTCGCCCTTCTGCCAGGTGTCGTACTTTGGCTTGTCAGGGAGCGCCCATCGGATGTCTGATCTGCCATCCGCTTCACTGGATCACGTCGCTTTGGTAAGTTTACTCGTTCCCGTCACACCAACTAACTCACCACGGGACACTTGGACCTACTTATTTGACGGATAGACGCCCGAATCACTGTACCATTGCCTGTAGTCATTAAAGTCCCGCTTCAGCTCTTCTTGCGACGGCCAGACGTCCAACAAGGGGCCGGCGACGTAGTCGTTGTGGTAGCTGGGCAGCTCAAACCAGCCCCGCCTCGAGGTGCTCTCGCACTTCTGAGTAAACTGCCTCTCGGGACGGCTGAGAGAAGAGTCAAACGTCCCGCTCGCATTCAGCCAGAGTCGCTCCGAGTGCTCTTGTTTGTCGCGATTTCGCTTCCACGGCGTGGCATTCGAGTCTCCTTCCACGCAGACGTCAATCTTCAGGTCGGGAATGGACAGCCGGGTTTCGAAAGGGGCCGTTCCCCGACAATTCTTCGGGAAGCTGGAAGCAGAGACGTTCATGCACGTTACTTTCGTGTCCATTCTCATCTCACAGCGTGTTGCCGGTACACGCCAATCGAGGAGTCGTTGGAGACGGACGAGACGAAGAAATCGGGGATCCCTTCGGCATACTCCAGCAAAGGGTAGACTTTTGCGAAATTATTCTTCGATTCGCTGGTGTCCACTCCCTTCCAGAGTCTCCGGCCCGCGCCGGGCCACAGGTACGTTTGCGCGTCGTAGCGTGACACGTCGAGTATTTTCTCGAGAGTTCTCTGCACCACCAGGACTTGCGGGCAAGTGGCCAGCCCTTGAGGATCTGGGTCGTAGCCGACGATGACCCCGTTGACGCCATCGGCCCCGCATTCGGGTTTGGGACTGAGGGTGATGTTGGGCATATCTCGGTGTCCCTGGCAGGTCATGATGAGCTTCGTTTCGTTTTGAATGAGAATCTACTGCAGTGGTGGCTGAACGGCGGCTTGGAAGTCATGGTCAGCTACAGAAACGGGCGGGGAGGAGAGGCTTACTGATGAAGATAAGACCGGCCGCCAAGTAGAGGAAGACGGTCGAAGTACGCGCAGGTGACCGCACAGCCTTCCATAATCCGGGAAAGTCCATCCATGTTCGGTCTGCCAGGGTAAACATCTGCAAGGCGTTGAGGTCCTGACCGGCCTTGCGGCGCTGTGTGTACACGACGGCACCATAGGCGAGCAAGGCCGAGACAATGGGAAGACCGAGCGTGGCGGCAATCATCCCCAAGGATTCGGGTAACTTCTTGCCATTTCTCCAACGCGCCCAGATGTCGTGGCGTGATGGTGCCGTTCGGGTCGATGTAGGAAGGGAAAAGTTGATGGGTCGGAGCATCATGACGGCGGTGAAGATCCAGGGAAGGAGGAGAATGGGGAGATAAAAGATTAGAAGGAATGCGGCACGTTTTCGGTGCCGCACGCCTTCTCCGCGTCCTTCCTTGACGAGGTCGTGGCGCGGAGCCAAGGGGTTTGGATCGGGCATGCCATCGCGAAGGGTGTCGATCGATCGAAGTTCGTGGTCTTCCGGCCCCATAGATTTTCGTATGCTTAATTCCGAAACGAGGAGTTGAAAGGGCTGAACACTCGGGAACAACCCGGCTTATAACCACTGCCCCTGATCTGTCTCTGCGCCGCTAGGCAGATTGCCAACATCACGCTGTGCACAGCATATTATCCTTGTTAAAGGAGGAAGCGAGGCGTTGCCAAGTGCATACCACGGTGTCGGTCACCGCTTTAGGAACACTGCTCCGAGTGTACATGTGTATAAACAAGGGTCTTGAGCATGACCAATCCCCATGGGGTTTGTTTCTTGTCTCAGCCGCAGCAAGAAAGCCAGGTTTGTATGGTGGTGGGCGCACTTTCTTACCCTGCCTGACCTGTCCTTACAGGGCTGACCTGCAGTCCATAATATTGGCTCTCCTCATTGGCAACCCCTGCATCATTTAACGTTGGCACCATGTCATAGCCGCCCGATCCATCACGAAAATCACTGAACCCTGCAATTCTCATCGGCTGCCTCCAGATCGCCGACCCTGAACACGCCCCGCACCAGCGGGGTTATGGTGATCTTGAAACCAGGAAAGGATCAAAGCGTAAGATAAAATACCCAGATAGCATACGTCTCTTGTTGTTTGTAGATTTCATTAGATGGAGATTATGTATAAGAAGAAAATGTCGCATTGATTCATAAAACGTTTAAGAAGTTTAAGATTAAGGTAATAAGTAAGATCTGACGCCTACCCAGAATGGGAAGTCTTCTTTTTATCGTAACGCCGGACTTAATCGTTCCGTTGTGTCACTTTAGAGGCCGCACATTTGGTGACGCAAGATGGTTGTTCAAACATAACGAACGAGTACAACATTTTGAAGGGTAATTTCTTGATAAGCCCTCTGCGAGAGAAGTGCAGAGGCTCGCTAGGGCAGTCTCCTTGGAGCTGTCGACACGACCAACACTTACCACGCAATACCTTCGAGCGCTCATTTTCGACGATGATGAGAGCACGGTAGCGGAATCCCTCCGTCGAGAGATTACTGAGGCAAATTGGCGATATAAGAGTAAGGCAGCATATTATGATGTGAAGTTGAATGATCTAGGGTAGGAGGCTGGCGGGTCACAAATCTAGCGATACTATCGCTGACCCATATAGCTCAGGTATGGATCTCGAGCTCAGAGTATGGGTGCTGTCATGAGAAGAGCATATTTCTGGCCTTCTCCTCCTCAATCGTTCCGTCGAGTCTTGTTCAGTCAGTCATTTCCAGCATAAGATAGTCCTTTGACGCAGTTGGGTGATGACCAGTTCGTTAAGTCATTGAAGGCGCCTTTTAGGATCATTACTTCACCAGCGGAAATTCCAGGTTGCTTAGACCGCCTTATGACCGAAGGAAGATCTATACGGGCGGTATTGCCAACAGCACTAGGTTTTGCGGCACTTTACGTGATGATCATATGTCTATTTAGTTTACAATTACAATATTATTTCTAGGCGGACAGGGACTGTTTATCTTAGTCATGGTGCCTGATCTTGTCGCACAGCCAAGACACTGCTCGGTGGGGTGCAGGGCTTCGTCTTTCCTCATGGCATACAAGTACACATCATAACGTAACTTAATAAATGCGCTGTCTGGACAGATGCAATGCTTGTTATCCACTGTTGAGGCCGGTAGAAACCAGCACCTTGCTTATTTTTGCAGAAGACTATAAAAACACAACTCGTGCCTGGACATTTTTAAAGTTAATAAATCAGAGCTAATGAATGAAGCATGGCTAACTGCGTCGTTGACTTCACCCACACTCCAAATGTTAACCGTTATGTCCCTCACTGGTTAGTCCTATTTACGGTTGTGAGTGTCGAAAATTCGACTTTCAGAATTATCAGTTCTCTGCACAGTGATTCCTCGCAGATAGGAATTAATCCTAGCCTACACTGATTTAGTTCATATCAAGTCCCCTAGTATAGCAGTTACAGGCAGTGTGGATGGGCGGACAAATTGATCAAACTTAAAGTAAATGTTCCCTCATTCTTTCAAGTTGCTGGTATGCATACATTCGATTTACGAAGCTCTCTCTGAGAATGGTCCATCTATATTTCTCTGGCGCCGTCTTCCTCAAATATCTGAATAGGCGTGCACGAGTCGTCTGCGTTCTGTCACGTGAGCGGATGCGAGTACATAAATATCATCCCGTTGGTTGGGTTCATCCCAGTTCCTTCGTCCTTCACACGCACCTGAAATTTTCAATCCATCACAAAAACACTCGCTATGGCCGAAGATGAAGAATTCAAGAATGCTGTTAGCATGGTCCGTCTGCCTTTCAAACCGTCTGCTCGTGACAAGGTAGACGTGTCTCCAGAATGGTACGAAACGATGGCCAAGATTACCAAGGAGCCCAATTTCCGTTATGTGGCGAGGGGCGAAGGAGTGGACGACACATGCGATGTCATGTTGATGGTCGGTTGGATCGACGGCGCCAGACCATCCGCAGCTTTCGTCCCTGCTGGAACTTCTACTGCTGGTTCTGATTCTACCCCCGCAGGCAGCTCTGGCTTGGACACGATTCTTGCACCGCTGCAGCCATTCCTCTCCGAGAGGCCTCGAGTTACGACTCTCTCTCACCGTCGCAATGGAGCAAGCCCCAACTTCCTCACTACAGCTTTCAGGGGCACTCTTATGGAGCCTATGAAGGAGGTTTTGATGGTTCGCGGACGTGCGAGCCGAGTTGAGCCGGTGATGAAAGCGATCGCAACTGCCTTCCGCGAATATACCGATTACCGAGAGGGGGCGACGTTTTCTGGCGGAAGCCGGAATTATCTATTCAATGGCGCTATTCTAGCTAGCCTGGACGACACCTATGGCAGCTCTAGAGAACATGACGCACCGGCCAGCTTTGCCTTAATCCTGACATGGAGCAACCGGGAAGGACGCACCAAGTTTCAAGACCCTACTCTCCCGGATCTTACGCTTACTCCGGGCATGCGGCCATCTGAACCTTTCTGGCAGGAGAAGGTGGCAAAGCCGCTGCAAGCGTTGGTTGAGCAAGGTGCTACCATATCATCGTGGGATTATCATCGAACGGCTCTTGTCAAAGATGACAGAGGCCTGCCTATACTTGGGAAAGGCGAAACTGTTTGGTAGACAAAGGTGGCATGAGGATAGATTGTGTACAGAGAAGAGACAAATGAAGTAGGAACTTGCATTTATTCATAGCATTCTCGTTAATGATTTCCAGTACCTCTATCATCCTCACTCGTCCCAGAAATATGCCCATCTTATAGTAATCACACGCCAAGCTTGCACACTGACTACGGCGAAGCGACCTCCCTTGCTCTGCCGCCGTCCGTCCAGTCAAAGTTATCCAAGTATCTAGAGGAAATAAACACGTTAATAATCATGGAATGAAACGGAGCGCGGGCAAGAAGACTTACGCCATAATGGCAAAGTACGCAAAGTTTTCAGCGTTGAACGTGGCTCTCAAAGGTCCAGAATTTGCAGCATTAATTCCTGTGTGAGCAACGGCCAACCTAGATATCCTAACGTAGCCGTCTGGAGTAGTTTGATGTCAGTGACTGCATTTAGTTCGATGAGAACAGACGCGAAGAAAGGCAACTCACATGATACTGCTATGTCCGGATCTTGAGCTGGTCGTTGAATGGTACCTTTGCCGTCGGCACCTTTCCAGACCAACTCACCATTACTCGAGACAGCCTGTACGTCGTCCACTTGAAAGAGGACAGAGGTCAGCGGATGCAATTAGGTAGCGTTTATCAATGGCCGTTTGCAAAGGTGAGTAACATACCTTTTCGATCGTCAGGCGTGCCAAGACCATCGGCACCGTAGTAGTGCGCAAACTCGTGTATCATGATACGCTGGAGGCTGGGTTGAGCAAAGTCATCCAGCTTGTCCCCTTCTTTGAAAGCATTCTTGTTATCCACCAGAGATTTGGTCCCAGCTACCGTGTCACTGAAGGAGAGGTCGCAGAACGTGACCAAGTCCCACCTCGTCATGGTAACGGCGTACGTGGCAGGGGATTTACAAGGCCCAACGTGACTCTCGTCGCCGTTGACGATGTATCGCGTACCGTACACCCACGCGCCATCGGCAGCGCCCAACAGTGCAGCTTTTGAGACACCAAGCGGGCGTTCGTCCCGGTCATTGGGGTCTTGAGAATCCCTGGAAATCCATCTCCAGGCGCCTGGCCCGCACATGATGAGCGGCTTATAGTATATGCCCGCGTAGCCGTTTGTTGGTACATTTTGCGAACCCTGTAGCGCTTGGTTCATGCGGTTGAAGACATCTGCGAGAAGATGGTGAGCCCATGTCGCTCTATGTTTCAATGCGGCTTTATAGAGTCTAGAAAGGGATCAAGGCATGGATGACTTACATAGGACGGCAGCCATGTGTGTCTCCGTGGGACTGTGACCTGCTTGATCAGGAACGAAGCCAAACATGTTTGTCACAGCCCGCGCGACACGATCCCATTCTTTAATCTCCTCAATGTTGGAGCGCGTAGGTCTCGCGGGTCGTGGCTTTTGGATTGTCTGAAGATCCTGAACAACCTTGGCTACGATCACGGCAGAGTCCTTGTAGGCTTTGTCCAGTGCTGCGCCTTTTCCACGGCAATGAGAGTCTACCTCCCAAGTAGTGTAGATGTCAATGGCCTGACCAAGCCCGGCAAAGAGCCCGACAAGAAAAGAAAGACGCATGATGAAGGAGAAAAAGAGAGTGTGTAGAGGGATGGAAACGTCAATGACCGACGGTTGAAATGACTGTGAGGCCTCGGCCTGGCTTATACGTGACTTGATCAGTGGCAGGATACGGGGTGGCAGGTCTGTTCACTTGTCTGCTCATTGTGTCTTTTGCAACTGGGCCGACATCCCTATACGGTCGGCATTCTATTCCTATTTCGCCTTGATATAGTTGAAACGACGGGGAGAATTGCCAGGGGTCGAGTCGACCAACAGACCTCTCAGCCGCAGCATTCGTCAGACGATAAACAAGGACGTGTACAGCTCACCGCGTATCACAGGCCGTGAATAGTATGTTTCTCCAGCTTGCTGTTGGCTCTAACTTCTGGCCCCCAGGAAGGATTAACGCATGGTAACCATAATTACTTCGTGCTCCGGCTCCGCCGCATCCTCCTACAGAGCACAACCAACAGCGGACCTCGTATTCCCACTACAGCGCCAGGATCATGACCCGGGGATATATTCGCAGTCGCATTAGCGAGCCACTTGTTGCGCCTTGGTGACGTGGCGGAGGCGGGACGACCCGGGACTGATGTGACATTTGCTGGTTGTTAGTCTGCCCTAGAACTGCAAATGCAAGCTTTCTGGAACGCTCCTTGCGGGTCCGCGTTCAGATGATCTGATCAAAATACTGTTAGTCGTGAGGACGCCAAAATCTGGCGAGTTTTATACTTGAGCCAAACTTTCTTTAATCTTAGCTGCATGAGCTGTACGCAGGGCTGGCTGTGCTCGCATAGCCACCATGAGCCCACGAGAAACTGGTTGTTGGCCGAACAATTTTTAGCGGTTCTATTCCCGACTACTCTCTCACATGTCTGTGTACCTAGTCTACGCCTTATCATCCACTCTTTTCCCATCATTGATCAACCTCCTTAGGCGTTTCCCTTCTTTAACTCACCAATTCTTTCACTCGCTGTTTCCTTTCAACCGTCCTCCTCGCTCGGATTCACCATTTCATTATGTGGAAGTTTGACATTTTGGCTGCGTTGTACCTCGCGGCCACGCCGGTTGGTGCTGACGGCCCATGTCGACCAAAATCTTCCTCTACCCTCTCGTTGAACCCACCAGGGACTTTGCTTCCCGTATTTACCCTAACAGATGCCTACACTCCCCCGACAGAGACGGCTGTCTTTTCTTCCCTCACTTCGTCTGCAACAGACACAGATGGAGGCCCCAAATCAACCTCCACCAGATACGGCAACCCAGAACCCACTCTGTCAGATTCTACAGACCTTGCAGAGACGTCAACACGTGTCACCTCTGGAGATACGTCGGTCGTCTATGAAACGCCAGGGCGCAACTCAACGATCTCTGCAGGCCAGACGGAGACGTCAGAACCTACAAACTCGGAATCGGAGCCGACAGTCATTTCAAGTCATGCTGGAACTCAGACTGTCTCCGGAATCACAAGTCAAATAACAGGATCTGACTCTTCGACTGAGATACTACCCAGCTCCGGAAATACAGCTTACACCTCAACGGTTCCTGATCAGAAAACAACTTCTGCCACCTCTGGCAGTGCAACTGAATGGACGGTTTCTCAAAGCCACACGGAGGAATCCGTAGACTCTGGAACAATGAGCCAGCCGACCCTTTCCACAACAACGACAATTTCCATTCCCATTGAAACGACGTCGAGTTGTGGTATCCCAATTGGAACAGAGTCGGCTTCCTCTGGCAAGAGCGAGACCGAAATGGCATCTGAGAAGCCAGTAGAGACATCCGCTGTGTCCACAGACCAGGCCAGCACTGAGAATACGCGCGGAAACCCAACAGGGACTTCGCCAGGCTCTGGAATCCCGGGTCAAGAGTCAACAATTTCCGGGACCCAGACACAGACTTTGACCGCTTCCGGCAGCCCTTCGGGAACAGCGTCGGCTTCCACTGGAGACAATGAGACGGGAACGGCTTCTGAAATCCCTGGGCAGACATCTACCATATCCGCCGGACAGACAAATACGGAGACTGTCCCTGGAGTCCCAGGACAAGAGTCAACAGTGTCTGAAGGCCAGGAACCGACGTTAACTGCCTCCAGGGACGATGTGGAAACGTCGGCTCCATCCTCGCTCGACCAAACGGAGTCAGCCACCTTCTCTACCGCAAACACAGACACGTCACCCGGTTCAGCAGGACAGACGGGGACTGGCGGCTTTACAAGCCAGACTAGTACAGGATCAGAACAGAACAAAACAGATGCTACAAGCCAGCCTGGAACTGGCATTGTTCCACGCCCGACTGGAACAGGCACAAACAATCCTGATAACACCGAGATTGGGACTGCCGCAAAGTCTACTGGAACAGCAACGGATACTCCTGGCAGCACTGTAACTGGTGCTTCTACGAACACTCCAGACCAGACCGACACTGGGACGGCAACAGAGCAGACTGGAACAGATGTTCCCGGTCAAACCGGGACCAACAACCCCACAGACCCTACCGGAACGGGAACGAAACAAGCTGGCACCGGAACAGAACAGACCGGAACGGATACCGCAGTTCAGACGGAGTCTGGACCCACAACTGATGCCACAAGCCTTCCAGACCAGACTGAAACTGGCACGGGAAGTGGTACCTCTGCAGCCCAGACTGGGACTGGGACAGAGCAGGCTGTGACGGAGGGGACTGCTACGGTTCCAACAAACGCTCCGGAAGACACAGACACTGGTACCTCAGTGGACCAAACCGGCGCTGTGACAGATTCTTCACATCTCGTCAACCCAACGACCTCGTCGAATACGGCTGAAACATCAGTCCAGGAATCATCAATCTCAGCTGGCCAGACAGAGGGAAACACAGCCACGGGCCTGGTAGATACCTCAGTTTCATTTGGAGGCTCCCAAGAGAGAACGACTGCCTCTGAAGGCCAGACTGCAACTCCCCCTGTAACCACCATAGCCCAAACGACTGAAGACTCTTCGGAGACGGTAGTAACTGGCACTAATGGCGCAATCGTCACATACGTACCGTCGCAGGATCCCGAGTATGCAACCAACACCAGGACTATAACAACTACGGATGATGATGGTGGTGCTTTCGTTATCTTTCCTGGTGGCTGGAAATGGGTTCCGATTGGTGTCCCGCCCATCAACATACCTCCGCCTCCGACGTCCAATCCCGATCCGGAAGATTCAGACGACGACGACAATGACGAGGATGACAACCCCTCGACCAGAGACAGTGAGGCGACAACCACAGAGTCTGCTTGTTCGGTTACAGCACCGCCCGTGTGCACCAAGACCATTTCGTATATTTCCCAGGGAACTGGATACTCAAGGTACGCAATCCTCTCACGGTTCTAATCATTTGTCAAACAAGAAAGGCTAACATCATGAAAACGTAGTACTGAACTCGGGACTTGTCCACCTGCCACTGGGTGTGCTTCCGGACAGCAAAGGACGACTACAACCACTGTGGTCTCAGAGATTCCCATCGTATGGGGTGATTACGAGCCAGAGGACTTCCTCATTGAAGAGCTAGGGGGTGATATCGACGAACAGACAGTGAGCTATTACGAAAACTTGTTCAAGGAAGAGGGCATCTCAATTGAAGATGATGAAAGTCTCGCGCCCTCTCCGGAGTGTAGCGGCGACATCAAAGGCCTTGAGTATACATGTTTCGAGGCTATCTATCCTACCTTCTGTACAGAAGTGGAAGACGACCAGAGTAAGCCACTTACCAAGAACTTGACAAACAACGACATCGAAAGCAACAATGAGAAAAGACGGCCTTGGTCCGGTATGCAAAGGAGAAGGGTGGCGCCAAGGGACAAATCCTGCGATGGCTGGGTCTTTGAGTTCAACTGGAGTGGCGGCGAAGGTGACTGTGACGAGGACTGCGGCCATTCCATGGATAAGCTCGAAGTCGGTTGCCTGCTTGAAGATTCCTACAGTGAGGGTAGCTTCGATGTTGGATGTGGCACCTACAAGTTCAAGGCCAGCTTTGACGAGAATGCCGTCAAAACCACCAGCACATCAACGAGCGAGGTTCCAGAGTCAACGAGCGAGGTTCCAGAGTCAACAACCAGCGACGTCCCAGAGTCAACAACCAGCGACGTCCCAGAGTCAACAACCAGCGACGTCCCCGATCCGACGACTAGCGAGGCCCCAGCAGAGACAACCGAGGCCGCAAAGACACCCTTGGAGCTGAGTTCAACCGTCTGCGAGGACGAAGACGATTTCCCCGGCCATGCCGACATTAACCCCGGTGATCAGAAGTCACTGGGCGATCACTTCTGCCAACTCATGGGAGGAGATGAGCTCATAAAGGACATAGGACCTGGAGATGCCCACGCCTCACGAACTTTATTTGATAACTACGACATTTCTTACGAGTATACCATCTCATGGATTGACGGGTGCGAGACCACGGTCGAGCGTCAGGAAATCGAAGATCCCATTGGAGACGGCGATCTATCCTGCAAAGACATGTTTGTCAAGGTTTTCGAGGATTGTAAGTTGCTGTCCACAATAGATGAAACGAGCTGGACTAACGCGCAGAAGGTAACAACGGTGGTGTTGGAGGCCATATTGATGCTGGGTGTCTTCGGTACGAATTCATTGGCGGGAAATGAGTCAATAATTGAGTATGCTAGGAAGGGATTTAATCACTTGACCGTAGTTATTATAGCTACCATAGATCTGAAGTCTGTTTGATTAAATTTATTCTCGGGAGGCCTTTTGCCAAGGCCCTGTTCAAGAATCTCATACTGCAATTTGGGGATGGAGCAGTTCTAGTTTCTGGAAGCCCTCTTCCTGTTGTCTATGTGAGAATGATGTCGATGGTGAGAACGACCTAGACTCATGTGTGAGACATGTATTTGATCGTGGTTCTCGATGTTACGAAGTCACTGAGGACGTTACCAGAAGCTCAATACTATTTGACTTGGAGAGGATGATGACTAGTTCCTTGACAATAAGAACTTCTAGCCTGTTCTTAATATTGGCCAATACCAAAGGCCAGCGAATGGCAGTCAAACGCCCAAGCTAAATGTTAGTATCATTTTCAATAGTGACGAATTCACAACCTGAATTTAAGGCACAGTCAAGGTTTGCATAAAACTACTCGATTAAACTCATGTCTGTCTCCCTAGAACTAATTTGCTAGACACTTGGTCGGTTTTCTCTTCGCCACGTCAAGTGCCAAGGACTGCTCATCGTGAGCGTCCAGTGTCTGGCGAGAGAAGACCAAGTCTGCATCCATCCTTTGCTTCCTGTGAGCAATAATCGTACAATTCTGGTACCTGCCCGGTAGACTTCCTGAAAGCACTCATCGTCCATCGTGCTCTTCTTGTTCTTGCGGGCTTTTGCCAAGCACTAGTCGGCCGATTTTATCGTCTTTCGTGTGGCTCGTGCCAAGAAATGATCATTTGTTCGTGTTCTCGTTCCCGTGGACTTCCGCCAAGTAACAGTAGACCGTTGGTGTCACCGCGTCTGTCGCGGTTCCCCTTACTGCGTTGGGACCGTCTCTCGCGGAAGCTGGATCAAAGTCTCCTCGCCAAAGTTTGTAGCAGAGCGTTAAAAAAAATGACTAAACAGAGCGACGAAGGAGTAAAGCTACCCAGCCGCTGCATAGGATGCTAATATAGAGACTTGTTGAGCCGTTCGATCCGCCAATCAATGTTCTGTGCTAGTCGGAACTCGCGTTCAGCATTCGAGCTGACGAAGTGCTCAAGTCGTTGCATCAATATGCTTTGTCGGTCCGCAGCAAAAAGAACAGCCCCATTGAAGTTGTGAATGTTCTTTTCAATGACCAGGAGGCTCTTGTGGAGCTTGTGGAAATCACTTCCATATACCAGCTCGGAAATGGCCTTCAGGTGGTTTTCGGCAGCTTTGAGGTCGAGGGCCGAGGTGTACGGCGGTTCTATCTTGGACGAATTGCGACTGCGGCCTTTTAGGTCACCGAGAGTGCCTACGGCGTCGAAAGCAAGTTGGGCAATTGGGCCATAGTCTTCTTGGGTGACGGTCATGGCTTTAGCGACGGTAGAATCTCCGTTCATGAAGAACTCGATCATCTGTCGCGCCGCCTCGGCTTGGTCCTGGAGATAGAAGTCGTCAACGTTCAATACTCGCCGTCTGTCAATTTTGGTACTGTTCTTAATGTAATCGTCAAGGGCGTTGACCAGTCTGGACTTGATCGACTTGCGGTCCTGCTTGAATTGACCCTCGGAGAGGTGTCGGTATTTGTCAAGGGACCAGTTCAGCGTGTTCCTCAAGCTAAGACACTTTCTCCGCGAAATTTCGATCCACGCAATCTTACTAGCCATCGCCTCACTCACCTGCGCACTCGTGTCGTGCTGGTATGACATGAATTTTTTTCTGTTCCAAAGGCCTCCAAGGGAGTTGACGTGAGCGCAGTACCCACCAAGGACCTTCTCGCCACTGTTGTAGTCGATGTCAGCCGAGGCATATGGCGGAAGCGCCTCCAAGACGTCGTCGATGACGGTCAGGTACTCCTTATACACTCGGAGCGGCTCGCTTTGAAGGGGCTCGCCGCTGACCGTGGTTGGGATGGGCGACGAACTGGTGAACCCCAGACTCGTAAGAGGGCCGCTGAGGGCGTTGAGCAGGATAGCACCTGCGTTGAAAGTTCCGAGGAGAACCATTGTCGTTGCTTCGCGTTGTTGTTTTGTGTCGTACTTTGTCGAGGGTGCAAGTGATGAGAGTCAGTTGAGTGGAAGTTGTTGAGTTGGAAGAAAGGAGTCTAAGGCACGTCTTATATAGTTTGACCGGCAATCCTGTTCCAGAAACATGAAGGAGTGAACTTCAGAGTAGTTCGCTGGAATGAATTAGGGTAACAAGAACACTTGACAATGAACTTGTGTTCATCACGATGTTCATGAATCCGGTAGATAACGGAAAAACACAGGAGGAGTGTTCGTTCTGTACTCGTAACTCAGAAATTGTCCATCGTGCCTTGACGCCCAAGTGGGCATTTTAGGCTGCCAATAAAGTAGGCTACGTAGCGGTTCATTTACTGTATATCTGTTCACGTCGCCTGCCAATTAATGCTGCAATGTCAGGCGCGAAGCTGCGAAAGTGCACGCTATCAGGAACAGAGCGCTGAATTACGAAGGGAAGGGATGGGACAAAAGCTTGATTCAACAGCACCAATTGCAGACGATGAGTTAGATGGCCTGGTTCGCACAAGTTCCAAAGAATCTACGAATGTACACAAAGTACCAAAGCATGGCAGCACCGTGCCTCAGGGTGGTCCCTGGACAATCTCTCGACCTAAAAAATAGAAATTTACTTTCCTAGATATAGTCCATACCCGTCTTCATAGCTTAGATAGAAAGTATCATCTGGAGTCCTGGACTAGACAGTTCAAGATGACAGTACCAGTTGAAGCAGCTAGGACAGCGCGATTACTCTATCTAATGTTATACATTCTTGGATGCCTCGGGCTCTGGCTTCCTATTACTCCGATAATACTTCTCCAAGTGGGCAAAGTCGATGGGTTCTTCAGTAGTGATCGAATACCGCAACGCATTGCTGTCCATTCCAAGACCACACTGCACAGCATCCACCCAGTCACAGACCTGTCCCTTCCGAACCGTCACCACGACGAACGGCGTAGGCGTGGCAGCAACCGCAGGCTCCAATTCCGGCGATCCAGTAAATGTGGTCTAAGAAGTCAGCACGTAATTCATGTCTCTGTGGTTGGACTGACTTACCTCTTGGATGAAGGCGTGCACGCTGTGGTTCGCTCCGCCGACTTTGATGCGTGACGGACACCATAACGTTTCCTGAACGGCGCCGTCGGTGTTCTCGTTTACCGGTATGGCACCCGCGATTCCCATGCGTTCTAGAAACACCATCGCTTTCTTCTGGTCCCCAGTGGTGTCCTTGTCGCATATCCACCACGGGATGGTGATGCACACAACCATCTGCTTGTAGGAGAAGGCGCCGATTCTCTTTTCCAGCGTGCGTCCAGCCCCCACGAGCTCCTTGAATCGCGCCGAGACGTGCGGCTCCCTGACGTCCTCGAGGTTCCAGTGCAAGAGCATGTTGGGTTTGCCCGATGGCAGGTTTCGGCCGTGGCGTAGCGGGTATGAGTGTAGAGAGCGCGGCGATTCTGTGACGACGGACATGGTTCTGACCAGGGCTCCCCGGGTCCAGGTGTCGGCTTCCACGGGAAAGTGGCGGGCATGCCACAAGAACAGGTTCTTGGGAAGGGTGATGGGTATCAAGATCCCATTGAGATAACGGTGCGCAGCGCAGAAGTCATCTACCCAGTCGTCCCCGTCGACCTCCACCACACCCAGCTCCAAGCCGGTCTTGCTGAAAGACCCGCCGACGATCTGCGAAAATTGCTTCGTGATGTGTCTCGTGTCTTTTTCGATGATGGCCTTTGATACGGGGTCTGAGCCTATAAATGACGGATGCTTTGGGACTGGGAGTTCGACTTCTCGGTCGGCGGTGGTGGACGACGGGGGAGCAGCTTCGGGAAGCGCGGTGAGGAAGGTTTCGAACGTGGATGCTGCGACGAGGGTCTGGGTGCCGTTCTGTGTCGTCTTGGGGAATGCTGCTTTGAACTTTGCTTGTTCGTTGGGCTCTGGTGAGGGTATAATCTCGATGCTCTGGATGCCGTTTGTTGACAATTTGGGTGAATCGGTGAGGCCTGTGGGTGTCAGCATATTACACGACTTTTTTGACAGAGAAACCTACCTCTACCAGGACCTCTGCTGCATCCAGTCACGTCGCCCTCGGGGGCCAATTGCGACCCAAGATCGTGGAACTTCTGCAGGAACAACCAAAAGTCCTCTTTCGTCTGATGGAACAGGTTTGTCAAGAGTTCTCGGGACTGTCTTGATTCCTTGGGTGGCATATTCGGCTTGTTGAGGTTGTGGATGTGTAGGCCCATCTCCTCCATGTTCGTAGCGATGTAGGTGATTTCCTCCATCATCTGTGAATGTCGAGGCTCCTCTCGGGCATCGACAGCTGACTGTTGCGTATTGTCCCGGATTTGCTGGTCGACCGTCTCCTGCCAGGCGCTGTCCCGCTGGAATACGGGGGCATCTCTCAGGATGGCACCGATGCGGAGGTCCATCGGCTGAGGAGCCGCGAGCTCGGTCATGGTGAATCCGTTCATGGTGCTCAATCTCAATGTCTCACTCGGTCTGCAGTCCAGGACCAATCCTGTCGGGTTCCCGAATGCCTCTTATGTTCTACCGACTCACCTTAGCTGCCCGATGGTCCAACCGGGATACGGGGCCAAGGCACACATGCAGATCTGACCCACATGGCGGACAATCATCCGCCAGTCAGCGATGCATCCAGGAACGCCCAAACGAGCGGTGAAGTGCGTCGATACACGTCGATGCGAACGTGGACGCGTTTGGGCAACGCAGAGGACGCAATAGTGGAGCAGCGAGTTCAAACCTGTTCCCAGGGATTATAAACGTCCCTTGGAGAGCTCCTTAGTGGGTTAGATGACCGGTCAAATCGGGCGATCACAGAATACCTACGTGGCATGGGTGCGGAGTATGACCCTTGTGCAACTCCACTGTCCTTAGCTGTGTACAACAGAACGCGACTTTGACTGGACTACCTCAGGTACGCTCGCCACGGAGAGCATGTTGCTATTCAATTCAAAGTGAGTCATGAGTTGAATCGGGATGTCTCGCTTGGAGTCGAATTCGACTCAACTGCTCGCCTGAAACGAGCCCTGGCACCCAGAGTAACGCCAGCATCAATAGTCAGCACGAGGACGTTTTATCAAACTAGAAAAGAACTATGATGACCCAACAAAGACCCAGTCATCCTTTCCCGTTAGATGACCGTGCATTTCCCGAACACTGCCACTCCATCAATAAGATCTGGTACGGCCCGAACTCGCCGCATCCGGTCCCGATCCGGCTGTCGACAACGGGCCAGAACAGGCCGACCATCGAATCAGCCCTAGGGAAAGATCGGGGTGCGTGCTACTCTTCCAAGCGGGGTGACTGTATCTTGTGTGTGAAGCGTAGCTCAGGGTGGATTCGCGGTACCAACAGTATGCATAAGCAAAGGCTCAAGTGTCGTCGCCTCCATAAAAGAAATAGACTCCGACGGTCCAGATTTCTCCCTATGCCGTTAGTTGCTGGTGTGATGGCGGTAGTAACATAAAGACTAAATGGGATTGCAAGTTCTAGGTAGATCATAATTTTTATCTTATAAGGTCTCTTCGTAAGCACAACTGATCTATCAAACAATCCATCTTACTATAGGATTAGCTTTCCGTTGTATCGAAGGGGGATCGTGGACTAGTTAGGTTCGGACACAAATGGCATTGACTATGGATACACATTCTAAACTGCAACGTTCTTAACTCTACCTTTAGCTTCAATGTACAACTTCATGTGTAGCTTTTGAATTCTGTCATCAAGCTTGTCCCGATATATCATGTCGACCTTGTTTTCCATCTCGAGGCGTCTACCAATGTCCACCATGCGCTTTATGACTATCGCAGTTTGCTCCGCACGTCTCTCTGCGCTGATCCAGCTGTCAAACATGGTCATTGGAGCCATCAGCACGCTCTGAACCTCTTCCCTTCCATTCTCGCACGAACTGAAACGGGAATTATGTTCTAGAATAATCTCTAGAAGATAACGGATGGGGAAACTCCGGTCCCTACAAGACTGGCTAAATTCAAATGTGCGCTGAAAATCATTCCCATAGTAGGCATCTGAAACCTCGTACATGACCGGGCAACGAACAACCCAAGACGTACCCCGGACCTTGCGTGATCGCTCATCGAAGGGGGCCAGGATGGGCGTCAAGTTATGGTTGTCCGGAGAACCACCATGACGCCAGCCCGTCGACGAGGCGCATGAACGCCATGTCGTCATCGCTGGGAGAAAATTCTCTGGAGATTCCGTTGAAACCTTCGTTAATCAGGTCGGCTGAGCGGTTAGGCAACCCGAGGACGTCGAATCGGACAGGTGGGGGAGCTCGGAGAGGTTACAGTTGTGTATCTGGATGGGCACAGTCGCCAGGTCGCAAAGCTCCTGGGCCTCTTTGAATGCTTTGATGAAGGACTCATCTGTGCAGAGCAAATGAATTTTGGGGAACTTGATGCAAGGGAATTGGTAAGAATCAGAGCTGTTCGCCATGGTAACGGAGGTTATAGTGGTGTGTCGTTCGGTGCCGAAGTTGCTCTTTATTTTTATTGCTGAGATACCAGTGTATGCAGTTTTGCAGGTTTGGGTGATTGTCGAATGCGAATCCGACGGGTTCTGGACGGACAAGTAGTACTTTTTGCTTTGCTTGAGAAGTATTTGCGCTTGTGCGTTGGAGATGTGTGTTGGAGATGTGCGTTGGTGTGTCTGTTGGTAATGTTGGTGATGAGTGATGTGTCAATAGCATACCTTCGAACCAACAGGAGGTGTCTATAGGAAGGAAAGACATTTCTGGGCGAGGTTGTTCATGGCTCCAGTGCGACATGAAACGCGAACACAGATATTGTGTTCCGTCACAGCCAAGCGTCGTTTCTCTGTGCTTCGAATGTATTGGGGCCCAGGTGTAAACACAAGTGACACATTCCGATGTTCAATAATTAAGACAAAGCGCACGTTATTTTGCATGGCCACAATTACCTCGCTTATGTCATTCCTTCGTATAGGCAACGATTCAAAAGAAAGACAATACTGTGCCATTGAACTTTGGTCGATCTGCCCAATGAGTTCTTCAGCTTCTTGGGCAATTGTCGCAACTTTAATTTCACTATCTAAGTCTAGACTCACGCTGCCGCGTACGCAGTTCCGTAGGGTTGAAGCTGCAATCCTTCAATGTCCATGAATTCATACTTGGAGTTATCCTCATTCTGTGCCAGCGATTCTCTCCATTGTTTCAGCGACTCTTTGAACGCCTTCATGTGGTCCTCCCGACTGAGATCAAGCGGCTCCTTATCCTGGCCTACTAATCGAATCCTAATTCCGTTAGCGCATCTCCCTTGAGGATTTAAAAACAAGTAAACTCACTGTGTTCCGGCTGCGACATTTGTGATGGCGAAGTTCTGTTCATCGAACAGATCGTTGATCGCACTGTTGACCTCTCCTCGGAGAATCTTCGCGGGAAGGTCAAACTCCTGCGCCGCAGGCCGACCGAGCCCAACACCATGAACTGTCTTGAGCGCTTCCACCATGGCACCCGCTGTTCTGAAGCCACCTGTGACGTACGCCTTGGTCTTGGTCAATGCGGGGATAATTTCTTCCGCAAATTCCAGGAAGAAAGCCTCCCTCTTCTTGGTGCTCTCCTTCTTGTGAACAAAGGCCAGGCTCTGGTATGTTCCGCCGGAAAGCTCGACAAAGTCAAAGCCGTGTTCTTCGAGCTTCTGGCAGAGGATCTTGCAGTCGTCGGGAGAGAAGCCTCCGTCCTGGAATTCAACGCTGTTGACCTTGATGCCAAGAGTGAAAGAGCGGTCAGGAATTCGAGCGCGAATAGCTTCGGCAATCTCGAAAATGATTCGAGAGCGATTCTCGATGGAGCCACCGTACTTGTCGGTTCTCTTGTTGGTCGTCAGAGATAGAAATTGTGCTAGAAGATACCCACTGGATGCAATGTCAGTCTTTCATCGCTTTGGTAGAAATCCCAATACTTACTGTGCACCGTGCAGTTGAATGCCATCAAAGCCCGCCTTGTAGAGATACTCGGCAGTGTGTGCAAAACCGCCAATGACTCTTTCAAAGTCACTCTCGTTCATCGGCCTTGGCTTTCCAAAGCGCATCCCCATCACCTCTCCCTCGAGCTGCACATCGCTGGCCGATATAGGGTTGCTCTGAATATGGCTACCGACTTGTCGTCCGGGATGGCTGACCTGCGCCACAGCCAAGCTCCCATGCTTCTTTGTTGCAGATGCAAGCTCCTTGAATGCTTCGAAACGCTCCCCAGAAGTAGGCGCACCTGGAGGAACGATGGGGTTGCCCGCGGCTTCCAGATGGTCATACTCGATCATCACATTGCCGGTTAGGATGACTCCAAAATCGCCCTCGCCCCAGCGACGATAGACGTTGATAAGTTCGGGGGTTGGGATGCCTCGTTTCTCAAAAACTTTGGGGTCCCAAGTGGACAGACGCTCAGACATGGCGCCTTTGAGGAATCGGTTTTTGGCGGTGTGGCCACTGAACTCGAAGTTCAACGGCTGAGCCAGAGGGCTCGGGTCGACTGACTCGGCGGGGAATCTTCTTGTTGCCATTTTGTGCGTTTTCGCTCTCCAAAGTCTCAAATGGGTACCGCGAAGTTGATGCTGTGAGGAATTGTTCACTTGAGAGAGGGCCGCGCTGTGCTTCTAAATGCAAATCTGTGGGGTGTAACGACTCTTAATGTTAAAGAAAAACGACACTAACTTATTTGTCAGGGCCCATAGTATATCTACTATTCGAGAATCTTCCGTCATGCCTGGCCCAACTGGCGCCAGTTGCGGTTCAGTCGGAACCATTCTCTACGCGTACACTAAACTGGAGAGTGTATACAGGACCTGATTGCTAAGCAAACCAACTTTGTATGAATGCGATGACGTTGACGTGGGTCTATTTTCCTATCTACTGTTGCCACGATCGTGTGGATATGGCCGAGTGCCGAGGCAATAGAGAGATCTGCCGGCGGTAAATACCAGGAACAGAGATTAGTGGGTTCATAACGTGATGGAATTAGTAAGAGTTGCAACCAACAGAGATGCAAATTTATCAACGTTATGTGCCTTTAGATTGGCAACCTTCCTTTTGTAAGAAATGACAGTAAGCAGTTCCTCTTTTCTAATGACTGAAGCTGAATTTTAGCCAGGCCACGCAAAGAGAAGTCGCTCCGCAATTGAATACAACGGCATTATTGGCTTTTCTTCCTGGATTGTTGCTATTTAAGCAGAGATGTACGGATTATGGCATAGGTTGACGATGTTGATGGACTTTAGCCGGTACAATATTCACTTTATACCAGGGAGATCAAGGTGCATCAAAGGCATGAGTAGCTCGTGAGATAATCCTAAAGATCTACTACACTCTAGATTTAAGCCCTGAAAGAACAACTGTTTTCTTTTCAGCGTGCGCCGATTTAGCCCAAATATGACGTCGGTCTGAGCTGCACGTATTGTCTGATGCACCTACGTTGGACCTTAACGTGGAATCTTAGTAATCTAAAACGTAGGATACAAGATTGCAATCGCCAAGTGAGACGGCTGTGATTGGTCTCCATGCTCTAATTTTCTAGCTTTAATGGGCGAATCAGAAGTCCAGCCTCTTGCTACCCTCGTCCTTGGTGGTTTAACATAGTTGTCCTTCTCTGCAGAGCTCATTGCATTCCATATACGCTCGCGAGTCTTGTTTCGCCAGATATAGTAAACCTTGATGAAGATGGTCATGAAGATGTTCCAGACGACAGCGCCAAAGAGTACTTTATTTCCTCGTCAATATAACAGTGCATCATCCGCACGGTAGATCTAGGAGGCGGAATTAGTAACTAATTCTGGGGACTTGGAGTGAACAGTATGGGGACGTTGAAGCTTACGTGCGATGAGATGACGGAGCTTGCCTGGTAGATCATGTTGCACAAAGGACTACCAATCGTTCGGGTGCGCACCGAACCTGCGTTCTGGGAAGTGAGGCTGACTATTACGGGTAAGGGTTAATTACATCCCTCTTCGAGAGGAAGTATTTTTGCTTACCATTGATGGAATGGATGTAAGGAAAACCAACCAAAAGCACCGTAACAGCGTACCAACTCCACGACCTCGCATTAGATGGAAGCAACTCCAGCGCAGGCAGAAGAGGCAAACACCAGAAAGAGTAGAAGAGAACGACGGCCATGCGGTTGATAATCTTCTCCGAGTACCACGACCAGAACACCAACTGGATTAAGAGCAAGACATAGGCAGGGATCGTCAGCAGATTTGTTTGAAATATGTCAAAACCGAGGGACTTCAAGTTTAGAGTTAGGTATGCTGAAACGGGGTTCGTCGGGATGAGCATGGTGAAACTGATGGCTTATAGTGGCCAGAGGTCGTAGTCCATGAGTGCACCCCAAAGCAACTTCAGCGTCAGACCTTGGCGGTTGTGCATTCCTCCCTGAGAAGTAATGTTAGTTGACATGGGTAGCGGCCAGTTAGACTTAACTTTCCAGGGTCATCCCGCGGAACTCTATTAACCATGATAATCTCCTCGCGCTCCAGAAACCAATCGTCCTTGCCACGGAACCAACTCGTCGTCTGTGTTGGACTAGGGCGGCAAGTAGAACCAGGAAAGAACGCCAATGACGGCTGTCAAAGCACCCTCCAAAAGCGAACAACCACCTATTGTCAGATGCAGGTGCCGAACGACATGAACCGAGACCCGCCTTCAAAATATGACCAGATCGATTGGGGCAACACTCATGTGCCATTCTTGGCCAAGCCTGCGAGTCTTCGATCCAGGAGACAGATGGGGTGAGGAGGAGCATCTTAATTAGCTTTTGAGAAGTTTTCCACAGTCTGGTCAACTCAAAAGTAATCCACTCATCTGCGAAGTTTGGTATGTCTTTCAAGAGAAACCAGCGATGTTCGTGGCGTAAGCCATTGCAGAAGCGTCCTTAGTAGCATCAAGACCATGATAGGGGAGAACGATGCCGAACAGTACCGGGTGAATGTCTGTGACTAATGCAGGTAGTAGGTAGAAAAGCCCTTTGAGTGCATACAGTCTGAATCTGTTAGTCAAATGCGACGTTGGTGGAGTTCGGGGAAGACTCCCCATGATGGTCGGCGGAGAAGCACGATCCAATTCCAACCTTAACGGGTCAAGCCCTTCTAAGTTCTCAAAAGAACGCCGCAGAGGTCAGAGGGACGATCAACCCAGGAATGACTCTAATAGGGAGCAGGGGTTGGGTTGTGATGCCACCCAAGATTCCAGATTAGCGGGATGGAGTCGATTGCCAGCCAAGGAGGTACAATTCCTTGCATGGCGTAGTATAAAACACCCAAACCTACAGAATGGCGCCTGTTCCAAAACTAGACACCGTCATCGAATTAGGTAGAAGCTTTGGTACTGGACGTACTAGAAATACTCCTGAGGCTCCGGGACAGCGAACAAGCTCATAATCCCCAATGCTCGACAGCCATTCCGTAAAACCGTTCTTTATAGCTGCCGAAAGCACAGTTTGCAAGCCAGTCAGCCTCAGCGTTGTTCCTGCGCAAGACATGCCAAAACTTGAAGTCCATGCTGTACACCATACCCGAATTCATTCAGTTGTTGATGGATCCCCTTAAGAACGTCGTAGTAAGCCACGGGTCGTCCTTGGGCACTCAGCCTATAATTCTCGGCCCAACTTTGGATCCATTCCGAGATGGATTTCACGAGATAGGACGAATCCGACCTGATGTAAACGTGGAACAGTATCCCGTCCGCGGACAGATTCTGCTGGATAATCCTGAGCGCTTGTACCAACGCTTCGAGCTGGGCGCGATTGTTGGTCTGCGGAAGACTCGGGTACAGAAGCCCGTTAGCATTGAGAGGCTGGCCCGGTCCAAAGTACACGCCCCAGGCGTCGCGCGCAAAAGGGGTTTCGTTGCCGCGGCACGCACCGTCGATCGAGACAACGACAGTTCTTTTCGACAGAACTGAACAGCACATACGAAAAGAATGAGAGTAAGTAGTGTCGTACATAACAAAACGAGGCTTTTCGTCCTGGCGATTCCATAATGGGTCCTCTTCCCGCGAACAGTATGTGTAACTGTGGTTGCATTCTTCGAAGATGATTGAGTGGCTCGTGATACGTTGTACAATGACTCCGCAATGTCCCATAAGTATGTGTCAATGTCTCCAAGAAGAATTGGGCATGCATTGCTTGACTATGTCCTAATATTAGGGTTGAAAACGCGGATGAACCCGAATTAACTTACTAGATCTCCAGCACAAAGAGATGAGAGAGCCAGCTGATAAGCCACTTGTGCGTGATTATTTCGCCGCTACAGCAAAGTGCAGCCCAAAAATTGCGAGTAATCCTAAAATGATGGGCAAATAAGTGCTGCTGAGGAAATGTTGGACCTCCTCCCAAATGTCCGGGAGTTCGTTTCGAACACTTTGATACAAAGTCTTCACGCAATGAACGGTGGGAGAAGCTGGAGGGGTCGAGGCCGATCGAGGGCCTGGATTAGGCATTGTCTCGTATTGTTGTCCATTTTCGACTCCAGACTCCGCCATTGCAGTCGTACTTCCAGGAGATGATACAGGCCAGAAATGTGTATGTAGCGCAGCTTGTACCAGGTGGGAGACAAGAGAGATCCGTCAGTGAAGCGATTCTCAAACGGATTCTGAAGGTATGGGCATCTACCTAAGAGCTATCCAATGTGAATATAGTCGGATTTGGTACAGATGGCGGGTGATATGGGCCTCTATGGTCCAATTTGAATCCGAAGAGGGGTCGTCAGGAAATGAGGAGGAGCATATCGCTATTTATAGTCATCGGTCGCCAGAAGGAGAAAACATTGTTTGCCGGGGATATAATGCAAGCCACATGACATTAGGTATGGCGCCGTTCGCGTGATGACCTGTCTACTCCAATCACTTTGTTGGGTATATCTTTTGCCACAGCCACTATCTCACGAAACTACACAAGTATCCAATAACCACCAATGATAGCGAGGTGTGAACATGACGAGGCTGGAGCCTACATGAAGAGATACGACATAACGGACTGGTCCAATGGAACCTCTCCACATTTGCAGCTGAAAGCAAGGGTCCTGCTGATAGTCTAGTGAACTGCACATTGCACACTTCTGCCCAACCATGGCATATCTATTCCCAAATTAATCAAGTGTAATTTCGGTTTCATCTCATACTAAACTTCAGTTTGGGCCCTACGAAGTTCCAAGTCAAGGTCCTAGCCTGAAACTCAATGTCTAGAAAGATACGCGAGCTAAAGATTTGGAACACTGGCCGACATGGTGCAACGTGAACCTGACGTTTGGGAGGATCGCGTCTCATGGGAAGCCCGGAGACTTTGTCTATTCACATTACTCTGCCCACGGACCAGACTGGTTCTGTACTTTGACTTTCCTAACAGCTTGACCGGTGACTTCGCACTAGTTCTCCTTCAGAGGGATCAAAGCCGGGACATATTTCTTCACGGCCTGTGACTGGCTGGGTTGCTTAATGCGATGGCAAACAGGGGACTTTTCCTTGCTCTGGTTCTGGATTTTACCAGGGTTTTTGTCACGTCGCAGCCGACTTCGTCCGACTCACATGAGTTGCCTAACTTGGATGAACTAACGACGAGAAAGTGTGGAGGAAGGTCGCATTTCAGAACGCCGGTATCTGAAGATTGTATGACGCTCAGCTTTCACGTTCGCACGTTGATCGTGATGGGTGAATTTTGCAGAAGCAGACTCTCGCTCAATGGAGATCCTGAAACTATCCCAATCTCTGGTTAAAAATGTTTATTAGCTTCCCTAGCAATACGGTACATACAATACCCATAATACGAAATATATTTTGTCATTCTATTATACGTACCCTCCTAAGTAGAGCATGTGTAGGGTAAATGATTTATCCTGATATTGATGTTCTCAAGGCAGAGCGTTCTTAACAGACAGGCATGGTTGATAGCAACTCCTGAACAGAGATCATGAAAATGTCTGTCACAAGAGTACTACCTGACAGACTAGTATACAGAAGTCACTCGGACTTTGTTAAAAAGAAACATCCTATAGGGCCATTCGGTTCTGTCCCCATATTGAGATTATCTATCAACGTCAGCTTAAGCACTGTAATTCTCAGACCTCGCTCAGTCAAAGGTTCATCTCTCGTAGATTATGTTGATACATAGAAGTACGTTATACCGACAGCAGCTCTTTTAAAAATGGGGTCATATTACGTCTATGTACTACATCAAGGGAAGCCAGCCGACCAACGACTCGACGCCATCGTCATGGAAATCATCAGCCATTACCTACTCCAGCTTATACCTCCACTTAGCCTGGCGATGCAGTCTAATATCTCCCGAAATGGCAGCCAAAAACATGCCATAAAACCCTCCGATCGGCCACGTGCTCAACCACGAGGAACCCCATTGCTCGCGGTTCTTCCACTTCGCCTGAACATCAACCTTGACCTTGTCGTACACCGTCGGCAACGTCGTGGCGAAGTACCGTTTCCTCAGCGCTTGGTACCAGGAATGGTCGTATATGTTCCAGAACTCCTCCTCAGGGTAGTACGTGTGTGCGTAGAGCCATTTGCGGCCGTTGAGTTCTGCCAACTTGTTCTCCAGACCACGATTCTTGGAGATGAAGTCTTGGTGGTCTTCAGGACCCCAGCCCCAGACACCAATGTTGAGCATGGGCTGAGACGTGGAAGGCGAATCGGCATTCTGCTTCTCTCCGTTCTCTCCCGCCTCCAAGTCGTTTCTATCAGTGACTGGATGGAAGGTCGGGGTTGAGCATCCTTTCAACGGACACAGCCATAACGGCCAGATGCCGAGTTCGCGGTCAACCCAGTTGATGAACGGCTCCGCCGTGTCATACGGCAGAGCGACGTCCTGAACCACAAATTGCGAGGCGATGCGGCTCGCATGTAGAGCGTGGTATAGTGTGCGGGTATGCGAGTAGTCATCGAGCAACCACCGGAAGAACTTGGTGAACGGGACGAGCTTGAAGTAGGTGTAGCCCTGGCGACCGACCCAGAAGCCAGCTCGGTCATAGCGGAAGAGGTACTCTCCGAGGGGGACGTATTCCGTGAAATTAGACGAGGAAGAGAGGTTTTTCGTCTTGTCTTGTACGTGGAGATAGAACCATGGGTCGCTGGCGTGACTAAAGGTGCGCACCGGGCATTCGAAGGGCTTGACGTCGGTCAATTCGCCAGTGACGATGACGCCGTGGTCCGTTGAATAGAGGATGCCATCCACGTAGTCGACATCGGGGTTCTCGATCTCATGCTTGATCTCGGAGATGGCCTGGGCAGTGCTGTTGACCTTGCGGTATGTGGTCTTGACAAAGTTCTTTGCTTCGACAAGACGCAGCTCCATGAGCGTCGTGATGCCGAGAGTCCCCGCAGCTCCAGCAGCACCATGGAAAAGATCAGCCCGTTCTTCATGTGAAGCTTTCACAATGTCGCCGTTGCCGAGCACCATCTCGACCCAATTGATCGTCTCATTGAAGAACCCATGGCGGAACGAGCTGCTCTCCCCGGACGTCCCCGAGAACCCACCCCCCGCAGTAATGCCCGGGAACTCCATAACGACCGGGGGCACGAGCCCGTGCACCATGGTGGCTTCGACTAGACGGTCCATGGGAACGTTGGGCTCCACGAGGCAGGTCTGGCGGTTGACGTCGACGGAGATGACGCTGGACAACATGCTGATGTCGACGATGTTCTGGTTAAACCCATGGCGAGGCCGCGTGCTGTTGGACGAGCCATGGAAGACGCGGTACGCCTGGCCGAGCTTGAAGAAGCCGCGGACTGCATTGGCAATGTCCTCTACGGCGAGGGTATGGCGATCCATGTAGGAATGTGAACTGAACGACGAGCGTGGCTGTCAACAAGTGAGGAGCGAGGCGAGGTACGAGTTTTCGTACAAAAAGACCTGCCGGGCAGGGGACACGCTGATCAACTACTAATCCCGCGGAGGCGATTTGTTGAGGCACCGCATAGTGGGTAAGGTTGCTTTTTCTTCGATCTCCGCCTAGGTACATGCGAGGCGTCGATAGTCCAGTTGGAAGCGGGACGGAGCTGAGGCGTTGACCTTGGGTGGAATACTTGGTGTGAGCTACGGTTAGACTCGCCCTGGATACCTGAACCCACGCACATTCTCGTATGCCTGTGTTAGACATACATGCAAAAAGAAATACACTAATGGCGGTGTGGCTGGGAATCAAAGACAACGCCGTCTGTGTGACTGGATGTCGTGTGTGTTCCTCGCACTACATCGTGGAGCAATTCAAAGTACACCAATGAAACAACTGAGTCCTCTCTAATGCAGTACCACCACCTACTATACCATCTAGATTAGCTTCCCATCGTGCTCCCCAACGCCTCCCTTCGGCCGGTCTAGCTGCCCTGCACATCGGAAGATCCCTTGCAGCCTCTCTCCTCTCACCAAACGCCCTGGACGAATCGCCACGGCACACGACGGCAGTACTCCTCCCACGCGGCGCCGTACTTGTCGCTGCAGCGCTTCTCGTCGCGCATACACCGGTGCACGAGAAGCATCGTCATCCACAGCGCGTAGATCCACACCACGACGTGCGAGCTGCCGACCAGCGCACACGTGCTGTAGCTGAGGAACAGGTCGCCGACGTAGTTGGCGTGGCGCGACCATCCCCACCAGCCGCTGCAGAGGAGCAGGCTCGTGTGTCGCTTTCCGTCCGATGTTTTATACGGGGCTGCGATGTACGAGGCGGGTTGGCCCCAGATGAGACAGTCGCCGCCCGAGCGACGGACCTTGTCTTTCTGGTTGTTGGCCGAGCGGAACAGTGCGTAGCCTGCGAGGCCGATGGCGAAGAAAACAGCCAGATACGTCTTTGAGGCTGATTGCGGATACAGGCCAAGATACTGCCCTTGGATGGTGTATGTCGTGGGGAGGAAGCAGAAACAGCCCCATGCCAGGTAAAACCCGTAGTGGTCGTGAGAAATGTCGATGGTTCGCAAGTACCACGATTCGTTGACGAAAAAGTCAAGCACGTACAGCCCTTGAAGGATCGTGATGAGTATCAGCGAAGGCTCGACATGTTGCTGCGTTTGGTATTGATATGCCATGTTGGAGATGTCGCTGCATCACGGATTAGCAATGCTTAGCGAGACAGAGGTCGCATGCCTACATCAACGTCCACGCAATCATGCCCGGTCTTCCATTGCTGAAAAGTTTCAGATCAAAGTTTTCCCCGAGTCGCGGATTCAGCTCGATGCCCATGTAAAAGTCATAGAGGGAAGATCCTACGTAAGTCATGTTAGCACCTCGCTGATACGAAGGATTGTATAGACATGAACGACGCACCACTGAACTTCCTGTCTTCCGGATGAGTAGGCATCACGTACGCCTTCACAAACGACAACGCCGAAATCAAGAATCCCGCCACATTCATCACCCCAATCAAGCTGCTCCAGTTCCTGGGTACGAACCCCGGGTCCAAAACCCCATACCAGCTGAGCGCCCCATACAAGACATGAGTGAAAATCCACGCCCAGAGGCCATTCATCCGGTACGACAGAAGGTATCCCGCCGGTGTGTACTGCCCCGTCTGTGTCTCGCCGGGCAAGTATCGGAACAGCAACGCCTGCAATCCAACCCAGCACACCACCGCGAATATGCCCTTGGCGGTGATTTCCGGGCCGTACTTGACGCAGATGGTCCATAATCCCTCCTTCGCGGCCGCTTCTCCGAACAGAGCAAACGAACCCTCATATTGAGCGAGTGTGACGAAGACGCAGATAGATGTCAGAGGCGCCAAGAAACAGGGTGATGCTGTAACAAGGGAACGGAACCAAGATCTGCCAATCCCGGTGCGGCCCCAGGCATTTCCATTGCTGGAAGACAAAGAAGCGTTTGCCGCGGATGCTGTTCGGCGGTACATGGACTGAGTGACGGTCGCTGCGGAAGTTGATACCGACTGCGCGTTTGCGTTCCGAGCCATGATGAATTCTCTGTGTTGCGTTAGCCGTGACTCGAAGAACGAGAACCGACATTCCGGGTCGTTCGTGCCGGGATTTTATGCCATGTTATCAACGGACACCGGCTAATCTGGTAGGTCGTCGCGCCGTCGGATGAGGCGCGGAATGTGGCTGGCTCACGACGTGATACTAATATGAATTCGGAGTGGGCTTGAACGTCTCTTCGGGGCAATCTACGCGTCATGCCAAGAGATGTATTTCGAAATGTCTTACTGTCAACGCAGGAGCTTCGTTCCGTGTTTTCACTCAGGTTGCCCATCCATGCAGGGGTTTTGCTTTTCTTGCCGTGTCTCGGACCAATAATTCATGACGATGTTGTGTGACGTAGGAAATGAGGATCACCCTGCGGGTGTCGACATCTCGCCGTGTCTTGGTAGCTTCATAATCAATATGGACGTGGCTGTTAGTGCGCGACGATAAGCATCTAGCGGCGACGGACACCACCCTTAGCTTCCAACAGTGCACTATTCACAAGCCAACTTCAGATAACATAAGCACTACGTAATCAGCCCGATGGACTATTGGCACATCGACCACTCTCGGCCACCCGACGTGGCGTGGCTTTGGCTGTCGTGGCTGATGATGATTGTGAAAGAAGGTCCCGTGACGGGTTGTTCTTTGAATCCCTGTTGCGGAGACGACGACGTTCAGGTGGAACTTTTTTGGTCTGGCTGTTCCTGTGATAAACACGCTCGGTGCCGGGTGCTTTCCAATGCCGTGATAACTTCGCCATGACGGCTTCTACCGGCAAAGGCCAGAATGCCACCGGCGATATCTACATGGACGAATCCTTCCTCCTAGTAGAGCATCCGCAGAAGGCCCTGCCGAATAGTTCAACCACGAGCATCTTCGCCAACGAGGTTGAGCCGGTGATCGTGCAGGTCCGAGACATTGGCGTTGAACTCACCAAAAAGGCCTTTTGGTCGAATAGAGATGCTCATCAGCGACCCAAGGAACTCCTCCGTTCGGTATCAGCCGACTTCCAGCCCGGTTCGCTCACGGCCATCATCGGGGGTAGTGGATCCGGGAAGACAACGCTCTTGGACGCGCTTTCGGATAGACTCACCGGCCGAGCACGCGTCAACCAGGGCACGGTTGTCTTCAACGGTAGGCCTGGAGTCGACAGCATCAGGCATGCCTACGTCACGCAACATGATGTACTCCTACCGACTCTCACTGTAAGAGAAACGCTGCGCTATGCTGCCGACCTGCGACTTCCGCCACCGACGACAACCCAGGAACGTTACGGCGTTGTCGAGAATGTCATCGCGGAGCTGGGTTTGCAGAAATGCGCCAATACGCGAATCGGAAACAGCCAGAATAGAGGATGTTCTGGCGGCGAGAAACGCCGTGTCAGCATTGGTGTCCAGCTTCTTGCGAATCCATCGCTACTATGCCTGGATGAACCCACAACTGGTCTTGATGCCGCGAGTGCTTTTCAACTGGCGACTACGCTTCGCAGACTATCGCAAAGGGGGAGGGTTGTGATAACGACGATTCACCAGCCCCGGTCGGAGATATGGTCGCTATTCGATAACCTCGTCGTTTTAGCTGACGGAGGTCCCGTATACTCCGGCCCCGTGTCCGAGTCTCTCCCGTGGTTCCAGTCGCTTGGATTTGAAAAACCGCCTTTCGTCAACCCTGCCGACTTCATCATCGACACTGCTGCCATTGACTACCGCGGTACCCAGTTGGAAGACGAAACCAGAGCTCGCGTCAACGCTCTAAAGTCTGCGTGGAATCTCGAAAGTCTGCGCCGGTTCCCACCCTTGGCTGATTCTGGATGCCCCGTGCATACAATATCAACGCGGAACGGAAGCCATCACACGAGTCAATTCCGACAACTGCGCGTTCTGACCAGCAGAACTGTAAAAGTCACGTACCGCGACCCTTTGGGAATGACGGCGTCTATCACAGAGGCCATCATCATGGGCCTCGCAGTGGGCTACATGTTTTACGATCTTGGGCTAGATCAGGCGGGCACCCGATCCCGTCAAGGATGTTTATACGTGGCGGCGAGCTTGCAAGGGTATCTGACACTCATCTTCGAGACGTACCGTATGAGTCTCGACATGCCAGTTTTCGACCGAGAGGCATTGGAGCATTGTGCTAGTCCTGTGCCATTCATCTTTTCTCGTCGTCTGGCAAGGCTCCCCACCGAGGATTTACCTGTTCCGCTCATATTTTCAACTTTGCTCTATTTCATGACCGGCCTCGATCGCCAAGCAAGCAAGTTCCTCATCTTCTTTGCTATTACCATGCTCAACCACTACATCGCCATGCTCTGCGCAATGGCGTGTGTGGTCATCAGCAGGAACTTTGCCAGCGCAAGCCTCATTGCAAGCCTGATATACACCCTGCAGAGCATTGCGTCAGGCATGATAGTACAAGTCGACACGATTCCAATCTATGTTCGGTGGACCAGATGGATCACGTATACGGTACGTTCCGTTCCGCTGCGTTTCGTACAATTCTGAGTTGATTAGTTCTACACGTTCAGCGCCTACATCGCCAACGAGTTTGAGGGCAACTTACACGAATGCCCTTATTCAGGTGGCCAGAGCAATCCAAAATGTGCCGAGTATAGCGGCGACTTCGTGATCAAGTCGCTGGGTTTTCCGCAGCACTGGACTGGTCGTGCGTTAGGCTGCATGGTGGGATTCGCTGTCTTCTTTGTGTGCTTCTCGATAATTGGTCTTCAATACTTGAAGCCAACGTCGATTGCAAATGCTCGCGCTCCTGAGCCACGCAAGGAGCCTCCTCCTAGCATAGACGGAGAAGGTCAACGGCCTGTAACGAGGACACGGCCTGTTCTCGTTGAGCTTCGGCAATTTGCACTAACATTGCGAACTAAGACCATACGACACTTCAAAACAGGCCCTACGGAGAAAATCATCGTGAACGCGATCAATGCGAGATTCAAACCAGGCGTTCTCAACGTCATAATTGGTCCCTCCGGCAGTGGAAAATCCTCTCTTCTAAACGCGATATCTGGACGACTTCACAACTCCATCAGCACCAAATACCACCGCTCTGGAACGATAACATTCGACGGCATCGAATCATCCGATCTAGCCGTCCAATCGATCTGCTCCTACGTTCATCAAGACGGCGAACTACTCTTGCCCGCGATGACAGTGCGAGAGACCCTGCAGTACGCTGCGGCACTACGATTGCCCCGGTCGATGAATCCCAAGGATAGACACCAGCGCGCCGAGCAGACGTTACTCAAGATGGGCTTGAAGAACTGCGCAGACACGCTTATTGGGAGTAAATCATTCAGGGGCATTTCAGGCGGAGAGAAACGCCGCGTGTCTCTCGCCATCCAAATCCTAACTGAGCCGCAAGTTCTTCTGGTTGACGAGCCGACATCTGGCCTCGACGCATTCACAGCCAACTCCATCATACAAGCCTTGCAGGACCTAGCCAAGGAGGGCCGCACCATCATCATGGCGATCCACCAACCCCGCTCAGACTTATTTTGCTATTTTGGGAATATCTTGCTGCTATCTCAAGGCGGCTCGCTTGTTTACTTTGGGCCGGCAAAGGAGATGACTATGTATCTTGGTGAATGTGGCTACGAGTGCCCGTCGCAGACTAATCCTGCTGACTTTGCCCTGGATATCATTACGAATTTCCATCAGCAGGATCCGAAGGGAGAAGAAAGCCGTCAACGGGTACAGAGTCTGATCGAGCTATGGGGACAACGAGTTACTTTGCAGCAAACCGATGGAGAAGCTATTGAAGTCCAGGGGGGAAGTGTAGTTGAACCAGCAACTCCCGAAGACCCTACAGAGACATCACCAGATCTCGTCACACAAAAGCGTTCGAGAGCAGCAGCCCTCTACATCTCCCTCCCCCTCCTCATCCGTCGAGCTATTACGAACACTTGTCGACAACCTCAGCTAGTTCTCGCTCGCATCATGCAATCCAGCGGCGTGGCCATTATCTTCACCTTCTTCTTCGCCAACCTTGGCCACGACTACCTCTCTATACAAACCCGGCTAGGCTTCTTCCAGCAACTAGGTGGATTCTACATCATCGGCATGCTCACCAACGCGGCCATCTATCCCGACGAGCGCGATGTTGCTTATCGAGAGATCGAAGATGGCGCATATGGGGTGGACTCGTTCCTAGGCTCTTACACAATCGTTGAACTTCCCTTTGAAGTCATCAATTCTTTCTTCTTTGGAATGCTTGCACTTTTTGCGGTCGGTCTCCCTCACACAGCTGCAACCCTCTTCGTCGCGAGTTTTGCCTGCTTCAGTGGGTTATCCTGCGGGGAGAGCCTCGGCATCATGTTCAACACGCTCTTCTCTCACACGGGATTCGCAATCAACCTGATGGGAGTGTTTCTGGCTTTAGCCAACAGCATGGCTGGCATTCTTTCACTCAACATGCCGTCATTGTTCGAAGCGCTGAATTATCTGTCGCCCATTCGCTATCAAGTGCGTGCTGTGGCATATTATTCAATGAGAGGACTGGAGTTCGAGTGCAAATTTGATGATGGTTCATGTCCGATTACGACAGGTGATGAGGCTTTGAAGCTTTATGAGTTTGACGAAGATCCTCTTGTCAGCATCCTAGGGATGGCTAGTTGTGTTGTTGGGTATCGATTACTGGCTTGGATTTTGTTACGGGTGGCTAGGAATATTAAAGCATAGCGAGGTTCATTTGTATTAGATTCCATTATTTCATCATCGTTCATCAACAAGAGCAGTCTATTTTTGAAACTGGATGCCAAGGTCTGGCCAACTACAAACCTTCCAGGTCAAAGGAATGAAGAATGCCGATGAGTGACCATTGAACGCTCGTTCCCCTCTTTTCACCCGGACTGGGTAATGAAACTAGAAAAGTAAGGAAATGTCGTCATCATTGTCGCCAACCAGGCCGGCTCAATAATCATACTCTAGTGTTGGTCGGTCGTCCGTAAGCTGACAAGTCCGAGGAACTCCGGCTCGGAGTCCGGGTTGCAAATCAACAACAGGGCACAGTAAGCCGACACAGCCATCTAGACTACGAATCAAGGAGTACCGATGCGTCCGTGTGATGTAATTAAGATGCCTACGTGCTCTCTCGCTTCTATAAAGGTGTAATGCCGATCAGAGCAGAGTCTCACCTGTTCATTAGACATCCCCAGTATCAAACCAATTCCTTTGTTCTTTCAACTTCCCTTTACACTTAAGATTGAGTCCCACAACAGACAAAGCATCAATATGTCCGTCACAAAGTACGCTAAGGACCAGCCTGCGGGCTTTACCAATCGCATCAAAAGGGTTGCAATCGTTGGTGTACGCCTTGACCCCCCCAACCACGTATGGGAATAACCTACTAACTTGCCCCAGGCTGGAGGCCGACAAGGCACTCATATGACCGAACAACTTCTCAAGACGGGCAGACACACCGTCACGGCTCTGACCCGCGCCAGCAGCGAGGCCAAACTTCCGTCCGGCGTCCAAGTTGCATCAGTGGACTACGACGACGAGGAGTCCATCGCAGCTGCTCTTGCGGGACATCAAGCCCTCGTCATCACTCTCGCCAACGGTGTCGACATTGAAGTCCACCATCGCATCGTCAGGGCTGCAGGCAAAGCAGGCGTGCCGCACATCGTGCCGAACGTCTACGCAGCGAACATTGTAGTCAACAACCACGGAGCCGTCGATGACTTTTTCCCTGCTGCGTCTCTCAGGGCGCTCTTGACCGAGATAGAGCGCGTTGGAGTCAGTTCCTGGACTGTCCTTGTTGGCAGCGTCTGGTTCGACTACAGCTTTCCAGCCGGGCCACTCTTTCTTGGGTTCGACATCAAGGGTCGCCAAGTTACCTTCTTTGATCAGGGAACAGCCAAGATCAACACGACGACATGGGCTCAATATGGGCGCTCTCTCGCTGCACTTCTGAGCCTTAAGCAGCTACCGGAGGATGAAAAGGACACATCGCCCACCGTGTCCCAGTTTGAAAATCAGCCACTCTATATATCCAGCTTCTTCGTCAGCCAGCGCGACATTTTCAACGCTCTTCAGATTGCCACGGGGACAACAGAGGCCGATTGGAAGATTGGGTATGAGACCACCAAGAACCGCATGGTTGAGGGAAGGGCAACTGCTGCTACTGGTGATTTCACGGGACTTGTCAAGACGTACTACTCGTTTTTGTTTTCACCTGAGGGCCAGAAGTTGAACTATAACGACAAGCTCCACAATGAGCTACTCGGGTTGCCAAAGGAAGATTTGGTTGAACTTGTCAAAGGTTGTGCCACCAGGGCCGAGAATGGATACAACCCATTTCATTAGTTTTACGTTGGATTTGGGACAAATGTTCGTTTCCTTGCATGAATCTGTTTATTGCAATGCAGCCCGCTTTAAGTATAGGAATAATGCTAGAAAGGAAATGAATAGTCAGTAACAAGCCATTTAATTGTATTTGTAGCTTTATTGTGTGTGAATATTCAAGCGAGAGAGTTAGACCTTTTCAATTAATTTACTCTTACTAGAAAGTGAGATTAAGTAATAACCTAACGTTTAAAAATATTTACTTTTACTTAACCAAGTAGTAAGATATAAATATAAGTCTTAATCTTTTATAATAGTATTATAATACTTCTTAACATTAGCTTAAGATAATAGTAAAGCTTTATAGTAATAAGGTAGAGTTATAATTAATATAATTATAAAGTATAACTCTAGGTTAGTATAGAATTAGACCTATACTAATTAAGGGTTCATTCTTAGCTAGGACTAAGCTCTTAACTAATGTGTGATTAATCCTTAGAGAACCAAGGGAAATGCGGAATATGTCTCCCGATTTAGCCAGGCATAGACTAGGCTATGCACTGTGATGCCGACTTGAATGCTCTCAGTCAACCTAAGCCCCCTGTGTAAGTGAGACACTAGGGCGAGACAGGGCGTAAATATTTAGTATTGGAGACGCGTATAGCGGCCTACTCTCTGAGGAGGTTGCAGTATGACAGTGGCTTGCTTATCTTGTTAATTGCTCAGCCCCTTTGCCTCAACTCAATTCACCTAAATCAGGAGATAGCTGGTGCATGGCGCCCTCGACATAGATTCAATCCCAGAGAAGGAGTCCCGCGCTAGTTAAGGTTTGTTCTCAGATGCGTGGAGGCAACGCTCGATCTAGGAGGAGCTCAACGTCCTCATGCGTGCAGATACACCCATACCATATAGGTTGCAACAATTCCAGCTGTTATAAAGGGCGAAGTTGGAAAGTTTTCGGCAAGGTGAAGTTAAGATAACATTTGTAATAATGATAAGTCAACTAGTAAGCTAAGCACATAAAAGTCCCTCTAATACCTAGATAGTCCTCTCATCTAGTACTCTAGAGGTTTACTTTCCCTCCAAGCTTGTAACATTCTCCAAAGGTCAAAGGTTTCTTCCCTCCAAGCTCTAAATATTTTGCATTCCAAGTCTCGAATTCAGGTCTAGTTGGACGTGGCATGTCGTTTATCATTGCAGCTAAATCTTATCAGCACAGGCAATAGAAACATACTTCAATGACTGTTACCTATTCCAGTCAGAGCGCGCTTTTTCTCCTCCGAAACAGTCGACATGGGCAAATAAACATGCTGACATCCGAACGCAGGTTGTAAATCGAATCCCACGATACGACGGACTTCCAAGTGGATTTCATGGTTAGGACGCTGTTTGTCGCTCATCGTGGTCTTTGTCGTGGTGATTGGAATCGATCGTTAGAAAAAAAGTCTGGGCAGAAACAACAACTGCAGTTTGCGAGGTACGAATGATGGGCATTTGTCAGTCAGATAGTTAGACGGGGATAAGCTTTTATTAAAGAAGAAACCCGATACGTCACCACGAAACTGAGGCTTTAGGGTGGATTATTCTCGGCCTCCAATGTTGAGAGGGGGCCTGCCATGCATGGTACCAAATACGAGGCCGCAAGGGGCGTCCAATGGACCACTCTATTATTATTTCATGGCCAAAGGAGGGTGGAGAGAATGGAGTTTACACACCAAAGGGACCCAAAAGGAAGCTCAGATGACAGTGAAACCCTGTGATAACGAGGCGGGGGTTGCAGTTACTACGGGGGCAAAGTGTGACCCTGGTGTAGGATTGATTCTGGGCTCGAGAATCAGATCCATGCTAGTGTAGAATTGATTCTCGGCTGAGAATCAGACCCATGCTAGTCAAGGGTTCATTCTCAGCTGAGAATGAGCCCTCAACCAATGTGATTGACCCTCTAGAGAACCAGTTTAGGAGGGCGCAATGTGACATGTGCCTCCCGGTTTAGCCAGGCATAGAGGGTAGGCCTCATGCTAACTTAAACCTGCCTAGTCCCTAGTAGGGACACTGGGGTGAGACGGGACGCAAGTATTCGTGCTCCGTGCTAATGGAGACGTGCACGGCAGCCCACTCTCCGACTAAGTTGCGCTGTTGCTGGCCTGCTTATCCCATTATTTGCCGACCCCTCCTCGCCTTAAACCAATCTATCTGAATTGGGGGGTGGCTGCTGTGTGACGCCCTCGACATGGACCGAGTCCTAGGCTAAGAAGGAGGCCCGCTCTAGTCAAGGTGTGTTCTCAGATGAGAATCAATTCCATGCTAATCATGATCGGTAATTTCGGGTTGATAAGGGCTCCGCTGTGTAGTTGATGAGGCAAGCCTCTATCTAGGAGCTCGTCGTCCTCCTGCGTACAGATACATTGATTCCATGCAGGTTGCAACGAATTTGGCTGTTGCGTAATAAAAGGCGAAGTTGAAAATACTCGTTAAGGTAAAGTCAAGAAGATCTACTATTCGTAGTAAATCAAAGTCAACTAGTTAAGCTAAATACATGAGAGTCCCTCCAGAGCCTAGATAGTCACCAGAGCCAGCCAAAGTGCGTAATGCATCTAGTACTATCAATAAGCACCAGGTGGTGTCCGCCCCACATTCTGGCCTCAAGGATCACGTATCATTGAGTCTGGATCTATCACTTCAAGCCCACCTGCGAAGTCATCTAGCATAGCACCATTCTGGCATAGCATACTGTCGAGCCATGGCTCAGGAGCGCTTGGTTCAAGACTTGTAACGTTCCCCATAGGTGACAAGCTCCTTCCCTCCTTCCTTCTCATTTATTTTAACCTACCTCTTGAATTCCTGTCTGTTTGCCTTGCTGGCGGTTACTAGCTTATCTTAATTATATCAGCAATAGGTAATGGAAATGTAGTTCAATGATACTACGTCGATCCCGGTCTGTTTCACTAGGACCCGGCGGATGCTCGTCCACGCACCTTTCCACCTTATCCAACGTAGGCATCAAAACGAATCCCAGTTTGGCATGGACTTCAGAGAGGATTTTACCCTCAAGGCGTGCTTTTTCTTGTTTGTCCATTGTGGTGACCGGAATCGATCGTTTGAAAAGTTTGAAAAGAAGTGGCAAATTCTATAGTTTACGAGGAGCGGGAATGAGGTGCGAATGATGGGCGTTTGTCAGTCAGATAGTTTCACGGGGACAATCTTCTATTAAAGAGAGGACCTGGAACGTTACCACTAGACTGAGGTATGGAGAATGGAGTAAATGAGTTTACACACTAGGGGGGCCCGAAATGGAAGCTCAAACTAACAGTAAAGCCCTATGATGATGAGGTAGGGGTTACAGTCAACACGGCCTCAAAGTGTGGTCGTAAACTAGTGTGGAATTGATTCTCAGCTGAGAATGAACCCTTGACTAGCGTATGATTCTGGGAGGCGCAATGAAAACTTATCTCCTGAATTAGCTAACTGTAGAGATTGGGCATATGAGATCGCCTGTAGAGTGGATGTTCGATAGCTGTTGGGCGTTAAGCTCCTACTGCCGCGGAAGTAGCCCTCACTTGATGTGCGCTTGCATCTGTGGGTGATAGTAGCTCTAGTGGCGCATTAATCTATGCTCACCACTCGGATATGTTTGTTCATTTGCCCCGAACCGTATACGAACGATGTAGAAAACCAGGTTCGCATTTTTGTAGTAACTTTCGATTTATTGTGATGTAACTCAGAATCATGAGAGTAATACCATGCAGCCATTCTCGTCTAGAATCATAGGTTCCTATGTAAGGCTTGTGAACTAAGATATTGTCTAAGATAAAGCCACTAAGAAGTGAAACATCATACTACGGGAGGCACACGGTACTCAAGGTATCAAAGGTTCCTCCATTCCAGCCTGAACCAGTTACCAAACCTAGTAAAAGACTTTGACTCCAGAAGCGGTTCTATCACCCCAAAAGGCCCAACAGTCTTCAGCGAGGCTTTGCGGATTTATGAAGGCGGGAAAATGCCCACCAAGGATATCGAGAGTCTTCTTACTGAAAAATGTGATGTTGCCTTGACGCCGAGCCCATTCAATCGGCTGGGAGTAGGAACAAGTCAGCTATTGGGCCTAATGTTTGGGAGGACAAGACGTACCACATTGTAGCCGGCGTCGCCAAAGTATTTGACCACGCCGACAGGCTGCTTGACAAACGGGAAGACGCCGTCTAAAACACCCTCCTGAGAACCGATTAGCACTATGGTTGTATGTAACAGACACATTGGGATCATACTCGGTTGGCCTCTTTATAAATTCTGAGTCCACCGTAAGGACCTTGGATGTAGTTCAACATAGACCACGTAATGAGTTGCTCTGTACCCCATTCATAACCTGGCGTCATCATGCGCATGCCCATATACTGCCACGCCATCCAAGCGATAGGGCTGTCAGTAAGGCCGATAGCGACCTGCAGAGGCACAGACTTCTCAATGTCCCAGTATGCTTTGGTCCAGGTGAAGCCAGGATCCGTCAGCAGACTGATGAGAGCTGTCTCGTCTGGAGTAGTCTGATTATTGGCGAATCGCTGTAGATCGGTAGAGTTCGGTGTGACGTTGAAGAGATTTGACAAGATTGAGATGAGCGAGTCGGGGAAGTCGGGCGACATGACCCGGAGGATGTGGCTGCCGAAGTCGCCTCCTTGGCCAACGTACTTGGGGTAGCCGAGTTGATTCATCAAGTCGTCGAAGCCTTGACCCATCTCGCGCAAACCCAAGCCTGGGTGCGTAGGAGCAGGGGAGAAGCCAAAGCCCGGCAGGTCTGGCGCCACGACATGGAATGCAGGGAGAGTGTTGTTTGGTGGACTCGTTAGAAGATCTATGATGCCTGCGACTTCATGGAACGTCCCAGGCCACCCATGTAAGAAGAGGAGGGGAATTGCATCGGCTCGTTCGGACCGATGATGGACGAAGTGAAGAGGAACGGGATAGGTGTAATTCTCTCCAGCGTGGACCGTCGTGGTGAAGTGCTGGAAGTCATCATTGAGAGCCTTTTCCACCGTTCTCCAGTCGTATTCATCTGCCCAGTGCTGGGACCAGGCGCTCACGACATGTGAAGGAACGCCATCGTCAAACTCTGGCTGATCAAGGTCGATTGATAAGCGTGTTTTGCCGGCCTTTGCTTTTGTGTCATCGATGAAGTCTTGGTGAACGTGGATAGTGAATGGCTGAGGGTTATCGGCGAAATCCGCGTCGAAGTTCAAATGCTGCGCTGCGTGGACGCCATAGGCAGCAAGGGAAGCCACAAGTGTAAGTGACAGTGCAATCATTGTGTCCTGTGGCTGGAACAAGGTGAATAGTGCTTGGATACTTAATTGAGATATTTTGGCTGGACCTACAATATACATCACCGTTGAACCGACTGTAAATCTTCGTAAGATGACAGCATTTATTGATGTATTTATCATACTTGTCCGTCGGACTCCGAAGCTGATTGACCATCCAGGCTGGGTGTCAGCGACAAAAGTCCACGAGCTCGGACCCCTCGGACTCCGAGTGCTCACGTGAACGTAAGCAGCCTATCCCAGATTTCTCCGAGACCTGGACTCCGACGGAGTTTGCACACTCCCGTAACATAACAACGCCCTTGGCTAAGCAGCCTCCAAGTTGGTTACAAACTGATCCTTTCCCAAACATCCCATGGATCCGCCCAGAAGAGACAGGGGCCTTGGTCGCAGAAAGGTGAGTCAGACGGTCTTTCCCCTGTTCTTCGTTCTGACAACCCCAGGCCTGCGATATGTGCTGCCGGAGAAAGGTCCGCTGCGATGCAAAGAAACCGCAATGTTCTGCGTGCTCTCTGCATAACGTTCCCTGTGTATGGACTCCCGGTCCAGCTTTGAAGCCCCCAAAGAGGGGGTTGGGTACTGGCATGTCCAGGCTGAAAGACAAGTCAGCTCGTGTTCGTTTGCTGTCTAGGTTCGTGGCTGACATCTACAGTGGCTCGAATGAAGGTCGCTTTGAGGCCATCGAAGACAGGCTCAACGCTATCGAGGCTCAGCTTTGGCGAAATGCCTCAACGAACCAATCAGCGATGGAGACGGACTATGACGATCAATACGTTGAGTTATTTGAGGCTCATTCACCAACGCCGTCCTCGATTGACACCCCGGCAAGTCTCCAGCAAAGCATGACTCTGGGGCCTTTGGAGTCAACTCGGACTGACGAAATGCCTCTCCCTCCTCGCCACGAGATTGAACCGCTGGTTGCCAACTACTTTCAAGGTTTCAACCAGGCCATGCCATTGTTCCACCACGGAAACTTCATGAAGATGGTCCAAGACTGGTATCATTTTCCTTCTCGGCGCGATCAAGCATCGTGGTCGGCAATCAACGTCGTCATCGCGCTCTCCTTGCAACATGCTCCCTCCGGGAAGACCAGAGCCGGAGATAGCATGGCCTCGACGTGCATCCGCAATGCGCAATCTACCATGGACAGTCTTGTCTACCGAGACCAAGACTTGAAAGGCCTGCAAGTGCTCTTGTGTTTGGCTTTGCTTTTCCTCGGCACTGCACATCCTCATCCTGCATGTGTTTTAGTTGCGACAGCTGTGAAACTGGTTCATCGCCTCAAACTTCACATCAAGGAGGCATCAGATGCTCATGAAAACGCCCTGGAGAGAAATCGTCTCTTCTGGATCACTTATATCGTTGATCGAATCATATCGATGCATACAGTTGAGCCGTATCTGCTACAGGAGCATGACATAGATATCGATGTTAAGGGAGTTACAAGTCTTGACAACGTCGGGTGTCTCTTCCTCAAAGATAACAGTCAACGAGTCGACTTCTTTCAACTCCGCATCGAGCTGGCTCTCATCCAGGGCAAAGTCTACGACCTCGTTTACTCCGTCAGGGCTTCGAAGCTGTCTCCGAACCAGAAACAAGCCGCCACCGAACGTCTGGACCGAATGCTCGACCAATGGTACAACTCGGTGCCTAAATACTTCACCTTTGAGAAAGCTGCAGAGTTGGACCCGAGGCCGCGAAGGCACTGCATCTCCCTACATGTCGCTTACTACCAGTGCTTATTCTCAAGCCGACGAGCCAATGCTAGTGAAAGGCCGTGGGTGAAGCGCTTAATTGATTACAGTGATACTCTTGGTCAAGAAGGCGAGCCTTCAAAGGATTCACAACATGCACCGGCGTTGCTGCCATCTAACTGGTCTAACTTGGTAACAGCCGCAAGATCATGCCTGGCATTATCCGATCTCATTGATGACAATGACTCTGCGCTACGATGGTAAGTCCATTTACGATCAATCTTTCTCAGCCACTGACACCAAGAAGGAGCGCAACCTGCGCCTACCAAGCTGCCGTTACTGTCCTTGCAGCGAAGAACCTAACCCTCTGTGAACATGATCTTCATGAACAAATCGACTCAGACCAGGACCGAATAGAGACTTCTGTTCGACAACTTGAGCTGCGACTGCAAGACTCTGAGGACGCTTACCTGCGAGCAGTGCACTCTGTGTGCGCCGATCTAAGCAAAAGAGCCGCAGTGGTAGTGAATTCATTTGACAAGGGGTCGACTGGTGGAGCTTTTTGGGACGACGGGCAAAGTATCAGTTGAAGGGGTGAAATGAGCATTGTATATATGCTCCAAACGGTTATGGATGAGTTCATACCGATAGTATCTTACAAGAAAGGATGGTCTTAATATACTCAAGTTGGACGAGGGTTGATGATTGTTTCAAATATTATAATAATTTGACCCTACAAGAGAAATATGTCCTGAAAGATGTAGGAATTACGCTACGACCCAGTTCGTGCGGCTAAGGTGTCGTCATTCTGAATCTATTGCTCAGGACCCAGGAATGTTGAAAGCTCGCTGCGTCTTCCCTGCCATAGAGGAACGGTACCCTCTGATGTAACGTAAGTGATCTCTAACCTATAATACAAAATTTGCCATTCAAGATAGCATAAAAACAAAAAAAAAGCGTCTTTAGGGCAATCATTCATGAAGTATTTTCAAGTGGTACAGCGCAACCCTACCTACCAACGGACGATGAACCGTTCATAGGCTGTGTATATGACCATCCATGTCGCCCTCAGTATCCAAGCTTGGATCCACCCCAGTTGAGGGGAGTGAACACAAAGTTCGGGTCATACTGATCTCTGGTACGTCTCAATCTCTCCTGGTTCTCGTATCCATGGTGAAGCCGTGCTTGTTGAGAAACCAGTTTACACCGCCGAGTAGGCTGGATCCTGCTACACCGATGGCCGAGAGTCGGTCGCCAACAGCATATAGGCCGTGGGGTGCTAAAGCTGAGTATACGCTTAGCCGCCTGTTGCGAGGCCCGACTTCAACAAGGTTCTTTTTCATGTTGATCTTGATCCTGTCAAGGCCGCTCAAGACTACGAGAATACCGTCACTGATGCTGTTCGCTCCCGGGTACTAGATACGAATTAGCGATTCACACATCTAGTTGCTTGTCCTGTGTGAGCTGACTGGCAAGTCGCCACCCCCACGAACGTCTAATTGAGCATTGTTGGCATGGAAGATTCGAAGCGCCGTGGCCACTTGAGGATCTGTCTCTGGTCTAAAGGTGCAGCTAGGGAGGAGGTTGGTCCTCTTATCCTAGACATTGATAACTTCCTTGGTGTACTCTGCCGTGTTGGAGAGAAGGACCAAGCCTGCATAGTCCTCTCCAAGTTCAGAGCATGCTCCTTCCACAGAATCGGAGGCATGTAGCTCTCAGGTTACGATATCGTGTGCTTTGGTCAGGCTGACAGTAAGCCAGATTGACCAAAGAATTGAGGTGACTCGCATGCTGTGAATTCAATTCAATTGAGGGTGAATAGACGGCTGACGGTCTCGTAGGGGAGATAAGGGCTATGGTCATGTTGATCCTAGCCCTCGGGATTGCAGTCTTTATATACCATGGCGCACCGGACGGGGTATTATAACATGGCTATTAAGTCCGCAGTTCGCTTACAAATCGCCAACGGGCATCCCACTTTAGGACATCGACCGTACGACTATAACATGAAGGTTGAGGGAGAGGCAGTAAAGTAAGAGCCCTACGAAAGCGAGACTGAGACCGAGGGCGAAGTAGCTTAAACGATCGCATTAGTAGATGCTCCGTAATTTGTTTCCATTTCATATTCTGGTTGTGCTGCGCCTTCGGATATATTACTCCATTGGTCTACCGTGTCTAGCCAGCGATGTTTACTACTCATATATTTTCCCATCCCATACATCTACCCATTAGAAAACTTCCGCAATAATGTGAGTCTCCTTTCTTTGCCTCGACCTGAACGAAGATTTATTTGGCAAGATTGGTAAAATAATGTACAAGGCTAGAATCATTGAAGTGCATAAGCTGAGGCTTTATGGAATGACGTTTCATTAAAAAGAAGGCTAGCAAGTGACAATCGGATACACGGCTCAATCCAGGATGTTTCCTCGGGAGAATATCTGTTTAAGGCTATATGGATAACTTTGATGAGTGAGAACTGAGCACACATCTTACCGACAATTTGAGTCCATCTCGGATCGATTAGCGATGGCAGCCCCCGCAAATCTTAATCATAGATTTGGGCTGAGCTTAACGCTGGTCCTGGACCTTCTCCCAGCTGCGGCCCAACACGTGTGCTTTTTACCCCCCCTATATATCGGAAAAGCTTCTTGTTGTAGGGAGCCGATCTGGAGAGAGTGAGGGAAGCTGGGGGATCGAGGCTAGGTCACTGCTAGGGCGCGGGCCGCGCTGGAAACCCGATGGTAGGGGTATCATGATGCATAGATTGATCTCTGGCCTTCCTAGAAGAAGGTCCAGTCTGTAGATATATAGCTATCGAGAGGCGCACAACTCGATAGCTGCGACCCGGTTGTTGACTAGCGGCTTTCAAGCCGCTATGTATCCATTGCTAATATGGCTCGTCACACTTGTACGGCTCCTTTACACAATATAAAACATGGTAGGCCAGTTAGTCACCGAACTTTCTTGAAGAATAATGCCCCTAGCTGTCGAAAGCTGTCTGTATTTTTGAGACTTACATACGATACGTGTCAGGTATTCCCAAGTGTTGAAAAGGGCATTGTTTCGGGACCTGGGTAATGAATGGATGGATGAATGTCATCGATGCTGGGAAATAGTTACAGGGAACTGGGAGTGGTGTAAAGAAAGACCCTGACATAAATTTGGACTACTACAACGGCCGACTGCCACTTGCAGTGGGAACTCGCCTGCTCTGCCTGACAGGGAAGCGTTCGTGACTTCCTGTGGTTCCCATAGGAAGTACTGTTTACATTGTTGGAAATGGTTGCTCAACTTACATGTAACTTGCATGTAGGAATGATTTCGTCGTCACCGATATGTTAGCACTATTCTTATCGACCTCAGCTCACTAATTACTGCACGGATATGGAGGCCACTACATCACGGTGCTTTAAGCTATGACATCGTGATGCTTTCTTTCTTGGAAAAATCTTAATTAAACACAAGGCTTTTCTATCACCATATCATCCTTTCCACGTCTACTGAGCCTCCCTACTCGCTTGCGTCGTGCTCTCGGGCGCAATCCAACCTTGAGCCGATGTACTATCGGGAACACTCTCAGGTGTGTAGTAGTTCTCGCCCTTGAACTCGGAGCCGCCAGGACCGGACGGGTTTCTTCCAACGTTGACCCGCGACGCTTTCTGGCCTTCCGTCGCAATATCCTTTCCGCTGTCGATGCCGTCGTTATCAGCCACGCGTGCGCTGACGACGTCGTTGTCGTTCTGGCCGCCTTGCTCCTCGTACGATCGCGAGACTTTGTCCTCGGGTCCTCCCTCGCCTTCGAAGTGTTCGCCACGGGTTTGACTGCATATTGTGAGTGTGTTTTCTGACGGTTTCCCAATATTGACTTACCGGCCACGATCATCGAGAGTACCTCCCTCGCTGGGAGGAATTCGTTTGTTGTAGCCGCGGTTCGTGCTCAATTCATCGCCATATTCGACATTTGCGTCATCGAACTTGCGCTCAGCGGTCGCGTTCACGCCAGCATCATCCAGGCCTTGCGGTCGGGCGTTTCCGGTTTTGGCCTGGTACGTATTGAGGTCGGTTTCGGCCTGCTTGGCGATCTGCTCGAAATCGGACATGATGTGATTAAGTGGATTCGGTAGAAACTATAAAGAATAATATATTTGGGTTTGATGCAATGGAGGTGAGTTGTAGAGATGGATTTTACCGGACACTACTGGCTTGCAGCTGATTTTAAGTACGGTTTGCTGTATCTACTCAATGACTTCACTTCAGCAGTCGATGATTTCATCGGTCTTCATATGTGGGACTCACAAGCTCCCGCGTCGATAATATTGGGGGACTGTTGATCGCGTCAGATTTTGCTCGGTGAGATTGTGGTATTGTTTCGTCATAATGAGGTTCTCCAAGATCCACACCAACGGGGCAGCACCCACAGACGCAGTATCAGCGACCGAAAACCCAGTGTGGTCATCACTAGTTGGTGGCAAAGACGCCGATCGGCCAAGCTCCTGGTAAGTATCGACCCTTGGTCTTTCAGAGCTCTGTTACCGTAAGATACTTTCACGTTTACGCTGATCGCGATGATGTCAACGGAGCAACGACAGTAATATAAGAACAGTTATCTTGCTTAGGAGTTATCCACTAGAAATTGGCTAGTGTACGTCTAATATCCCTAGCTAGAAAATTCATTAGTGGCAGATTAAGGCGATTCCACTTCTCGAATAAGTTGTAGCACGATTTGAGAGAGAGCTCTACCAGGGAGCATCACTCTACTGAAGGCGCAAGAACCTCTACTTGCTGCTTATGAGAAGGAACGGTTTTTAGACGCAATCGTTCTAGGTATAAAGGCTACAGTGATATATTTGACTTTACCTGATGGTCAGATTGATTCACGGATCCAAGTTTCAACCATTACGCTAAATATTGTGACCCTAAAAGTTAGGGTAACCAGGAACGCCTTGATTCCCGTTCCCTAATCTTATTCCTGCCATACCCAAATTTTTTGCCCGCCCTCTCTCCTCCCACCTGATACTCAGTCGGTGTCGTAATACATGTCGATTCTCTTGATCTTGAATGTGCTATCCTTTGCTGGAGGACCAGAACTCCAATACTTGCTACCACTAGACCAGTTATTCCAGGCCCAAGGACCAGACTCGGTTGGCACGTTCTTCGTTGTCTCCCACTGCTTCACGCCATCGACGTAGAGCTGGACCATTTTCGCAGTCCAGTCGATACGGTACTCGTGTTCGGTTATTGTAGGCTTTGATGGTGGTGTCACGCCTTGAGGGATCGCATTATTGCCGCCAGTTATATCTTGGTTGGCGAGCCACAGCTTGCGAGTATACCTGCATTGGCCAAGCCGGTGATGTTGGAAACCCATTCGATGTCCGTCCCCTGGGAATCAGATTTGTAAAAGAAGAACCCTGGGTTAGTGTTAATCACTGTAACCCGTAATAGTATCGGATGATCGAGGGTCTTGCCATTGACAACACCAGCAGGTTCACTCAAGATAGCAATGGTGCGTACGCTCCCATACTTGATATTCTTAGTCTTCGTCTCGATCTGATCACACAAGTACGGCATGGCGGTTCGTCCTCCCTGGACGAGGAGCTCAAGGTAGCCATTGCAGACGATGACGTTGTTCGCAGTGATTCGTGAATGTCCGAGTAGGGCCGCAAGGGAAGGCGCTGACCATCAAGCCCAATGGAAGGCCAGTGCCGGTGAATGTCCAAGACGCCTTTTTGCAGAATTCCGTTCCGCGCTCGGTGATGTACTTGCTATCCCTTAGCTCAGGCTCCGGTGAGCGTTTCATGAGGGTTGGCCTTGATGTTGCGGCTACGAGGCCGGCTGTGGATAGGACGGCGATGATGTGAGAGAGAAGGTGCATAGCTGGTCGTGGAAAGACTTAGATGATGTGTCCTGGCCACTAATTCGAAGAAGAAACCTTAGAGTTATATACACTACTGAGCATGCCGCCATCTATAGACCTAGCATTTACTGTTAAGCTTTTAAGGACGGAGTTTGTAAGGCTACTAAACTTGAATCGGGTCATGGTACGATACCCGATTGGATATCCCAAACTCCGCATCCAGCTGACATTCCTAACGCATGTTCTATTCCCTGGACTAGTCCGCCCACAGCTACAACTCATTGCTAACATCCTGACTCTCTGGTCTTTATAGCACCCTGCAGATCAACGGGATTCGGCGCTCACGAAAGCATAAGTACACCTTCGAGTTAGTCCTCGCCGTAGCGGTGGACCAATTCGGCAACACCACATTGGCTTCAAGCAGGTCCCAGATTAGTGCTTGTGGGGGAGCCTAGATGCGCTGGATTGGGAACGCCAAGGGTTTAAGCTGTCTTCTTAAGAAAGATTGAAGTCTTTTAAAGTTAACTCTCTCGGACTGTTGTGTATTGGCATTCATTATGCGTAACTAAGCTGGGACATTGTATGATTGCCATCTCACGCCATCTCGGTCAAGTATAGAGAACGTCACGAGTATATCTCGTCCAACTCGCCCTTGAACCTTTCCTCAACCTTGCTCCTCTGAATATTCCCCTTTGCAGCCGTTCGTGGCATTGATCCCTTCGGCACCACCAGAATAAACCGCGAGTCGTCAATCCGTTCATGGACGTATCTCCGTTTATGGAATGGCGAAACCCTTTGAAGGATTTTGTCTTTCAGCGACAAAATCCCTGCTATAGAGGCGATGGCTGTATCATCTCTAGGTTCCACGATCAGCGCAGGTGATGGTCGTCCCGCACCTGCGACAACGGCTGCGCTGATGAGATCGTTCCCGCAGGTTTCCATGGCATTCTTCTCAATGGATCCCGTGTCACAGCGCATGGCCGATTCCATCTTGATCCAGTCATCATTACGGCCCTTGGCCACGTACTTTCCCGTCGTCATCTGGATAAAAAGATCCCCGGTATGGAATTTCCCATCAGGTGAACTTCGCAGCGACGGCACCGGGCAATCACCCGACTCAGGAGTCACGATGAGTTCCAGCAGTTCGTCGCTTTGTTCTGAGCTACCCGACAAAGGTACAAACTCATAACAAGATCCAGGAAGAGGCTGTAGTGTTTCCGCATCTTCCCCTTTGCCCCCATGAGATTGCAGCATAACGCCGGCTTCCGTGCAAGCAAAGACGTTGATGAGATTGACGCTTCGCTGACGCGCCCACGCCTCATCCGACGCATCCAGAGGCAGCCCGCTGTATACAACATGGTCGAGACTTTGCAGTGCAAGGAGAAGTTCCGGGTCTTGACGAGCTTGTTGAATGTATCGGGAGAGGAATGACGAAAATGTGTTTAAGCACGTCAGTCCATATTGATCAACGAGTTGGCGCAGTTCCAGGGCCTCGTAGGGTATGTTGGTGGGAATGATGAGACAGCCGCCTCGTCTAATGAGCTCTGTAAAAAGCAATGCAGATGCAATGTGGCAGAAACTCCCACTGGGCGGGTACTAAGTTAGCAAGCGGAATGAATAGTGGCGTTATTTACTTACGCTGACACAATGATATCTTGCTTCTGCGTAGTCGGGTGTGCACTTAGAAAGTAAGACATCTTGTCAATCGAGTGATCAAGCCACCTAGCCGTGATTGGTACCAGTTTCGGGATCCCTGAAGTCGACCCCGAAGTGTGATAGATCACAGTGACCTCGTCAGCCTGCGATGGCATCCATAGATCAGGCAATGGTAAATCGGCGTGGTCAGAGGAGAGGACATTCTCCGCAGGCCAGACTGGCAATGGGCTATTAGCAACAAATGACCTAAAACTCGGATCATGTATGAGTGCCACAGCGTTGGCTTGACTGAGTAGCTCGTAGGTTACAGACGGGTCGGTCATTCGGAGGGACACAGACTGAGGAATAAAGCCGGCTCTGGCGATGCCCCATATATGGATCAGATCTATGTATGCCTTGCCTCCGAGCCTGGGTATTCGTTAAGTTTCTAGTTAAAATACTTCTTCTTAGTAGACTCACCAGAGCCCAATGACAGATCGCTTCTTGAAACCCGCATTCGAGAATTGACGCTCCCAGAATCTGGCAGACGCTTCGACATCCTGTTGGAGACGCGAGTAGGTAATGTCTTCCCAGACTGTCTTTGTAGCTTCACGGTGTGGGACCTTCACTGCTGTTGTGAACGGACGTCTGGCTGCGCTCGCCTGAAGGACGGAGAGTTGAGTCTGAAAAGAGGACATATTCGAGTGATAGAAGGTTGGACTGTGATGATTTGTTTCGCGTGAGAGGTAGCTCGGATGAAATACACGTACGCACCCAGCAAGAAGCTTTGATGAAATGGGAAAAACGCTGCGCTCGACCTAAGCTGGCTAATGATGACATTTTCCTTCAACTATTTCTTAGTGCTTATGAGGAAGCTGTCTCCCCCGCATTAATCGCGTCATCTGAGTGAGATTACGCGAGGCATTCTGTAAGACTAGCGTCGTATTAGTTATTTGTATTTACGTATCTAGATCCGACGTCAGTAGATCCAACTATAACTACCGCAACACCGTTCGACCAACAAGGTGAGAGTGCATTCATTGTGAGGTTAGAACGCTAATTATCCAGAGATAGCGTGCTGTTTGTGTCGCGGCCAAGAAATCAAGCTCGTTATCGTGCCGAATGCTTCCATAAATACTCCTGACTTTATGGAATATTCTGACATAATTATTGCTACAACCTGACTTGTACACGGGCTTGGCCACTCTTTCTCGGCGAGAACATGTCACATATGGCACGAAATGCTGTTTCTTATCCGGATTTCATCTTGGAACGCAATGACTGCCCAACTGGGCGATGTTATGTCTTGGAGTTGCATCTAAGGCTGCAGTGGCTGTCCGCATCAGTCCATTGTAGTAGGCCTTACACTTGCTTCGGGAATATTTTCCTTAAAAGACAGTGTTTCAAAAGAAAGTGCTCGTTTCAACCCTATATCAATAAACACAATGTGGGACTAGCCTCTTCCACTCACTTGATGATTCTCCCTAAGAGGTCTCCACGATGATCGGGGAATCATCGCGCAGCATTTCAACCGTTATTGTAGCTTCAACCCGTCACCGCAACGGTAGAGGTCCCGATTCAAGCGCAATAAAGCCTCATCTCAAGCTCGGCGTCTTCCTTTCAACTGTTCAAGGATATCATGCGCCCAGAATCAAGCGACAATGTGCAAGCCGAAGCCATTTCTGCGTACGAGGAACTCGGGAGCACGCATGAGTTCAGCCAAACTCGACAAAGTCATGCACACCATCGTCCTAACACCAAAATATTCCCCATTCGTTTCGTTGCACCTGTGAACCTTGATCCAAGTAAGGGAAAAAGCCAGATCAACTTATTCCCTCCCTAATATAGCTAATGCTACTATCTCAAACACGAATTCCACCATCCGTAACACGAGTGCTACCAGTGATGAAAGAGCTTTATCGCTCAAAAAAATACAGGATCAGCTCGAAAACCTCCTCAGGCTGCGGTCCATGACCAAGAGGGGAATCCTTGTGTAGCCTTGTATTCCTTCATTGAAAGGAGAGTCATTAACCAAGGGGGTCAGGACCCATCCTCTATTTATGCTGTTGAAGTGCATTCCGGGCGAAGGGTTCTAGTCAGGAGGGCTTACGGTGCAACGCGAGTAATTCTAACGCCGGACTTGGCCGTCTCCTTTGCAACAGACCAAGTGAGTCCATTGACTCCCCACTTCGCAGCTGAGTACGGGCCGCCATTCGCAAAGCCAGAAAGGTCCGCGGTACTGGTGATGTTGACAACGGAGCCGCTAGCCTTGCTCTTCTTCATCGCCCGCACCTGTTCTCTCATGCACAACATGAGCCCGGTGAGGTTGATGCCGATGGTGCGTTCCCAGTCCTCGTCCGGCACCTCGTCAATCGGGGTGACGAAATGTGACGGCGGCGCGATGCCGGCAGCGTTGACGCTGCCGTGGATCGGCCCAAGTTTTGGACCAGATTCGGTGTACCAGTCGGCGACTGCTCGCCCGTCGCGCACATTCCGCGCCGTCGTGAGGACTTTGGCGTTGGGTGTTTCGTCCCTGATAGCTGCGGGCTGTAGATTCGAGGTTGTACGCCTTGGTGTCCGCGACAGAAACAGCAGTGCCCTTGGACGCCAGGTCTCGAGCTGTCGCGCGGCCTATGCCAGACGCCCTCTCGGCAATGGCGAAGAAAAAGTCCACATTGAATAGATAGATGGCGAAGCGGAGGTAGAGTCTGCCTTACGTGGATTGGAGAAGAGAATAGAGAGTTAAGTGATGTTGTAGAAGTTTGTTATCGACTTCAGACAGCCGGCTTCTTATCTGTCTCAGTGAACTCCGTTCGACGTCAAGGAATAGCTTACCATTGAATCCCCGTGTCCGAGAACCAACACACATCCGAAAGTATCAGAGCCAACCACGAGTATTGCTCTCTCGAGCTCGGTGTAGTATACGGATTTCGGATGGCGGGGACGAATCAGATCAGTTGCTGCGGGACCAGCACCCTCCATTCCACCCGGCAGATCATGTCGGCTCTTGTCTCGGGGTGTTCCTATCATCCGCGTTGCCGAGGTGGGTTTGATCCAGTGCGATCCATATGAGGACATCAGTCTTCTGAAAGTCGTCTACTCCAGCGCCCTTTTCAAATGTTTCTTACCTCTCCCATATCCCTCCTTGTTTCTGTCACTATATCTCTTCAAGGAAACATCGCCACAACGTCGCAATGTTGAGTTCTCCACTGTTGATGGAGTCACCTTAAGAGGTTAGTTCTACGGCGCCGGCGGATACAGAGGTCGATCTTGCATCATCATGGCCAGCGGAATGGGTTCCCTTTCGCAAAACGTTCCCTGAAACTTCCGACTCGGCTCTCAAGGGTGAACCTGGCGCGTTGCTAAGCGACACCAACCTCAGCGAGGCCTCTCAGAAGCAGAACATACCGTGGTCTCCAAACATTACGCCTCAGACCCATCTTAACCTCATCGCCTTCGACTTACCAGCTTTCACGCGTCGTATTGCGCCAACGCCGCTCTTCTTAGTGGCCGCTAATAGCGACCACACCGCCCCGACGTTTACTCAACTTGGCACCTATGCGTCGGCACACTCGAGCCGAAGAAGCTGACTCTCTTACGAACCTCTCGCCACTTCGATCCTTGCTACAGCCAAAATTTCCAAGAGAATGTCAAAGTCCAGCTGGCATTCCTCGGCGAGGCTCTGTAGAAGGATGTCTTAAGGTTCTTGTGGCTGAAAGTACCAGAGCATAGATCGAGTTGGAGCCGATGTACACGGATATCGGCACTCCCTTCACCTCATGTCTCCAGCAACTTCTCTCTCAGTCTAGATATTAGATATTACGTTTTGTGCACATTTTAACTACATATCACCACTCAAATAGCCTTCAAACGCACCTAAATTGGCTGATGTTGTTGACGGAATACCTCATACCGTCATACGGGGCCGGTAGAGCAAAAGCCACGTAGCCAGGTATGCTTGGCTGCCCACACAGTAGTAGTGCTTACCGTAGAATTTCTCAGTCGTCTGAATGACTAACCGTGAGCATATTCTTAACGTTGCGAGAGCGAATGCAGCATTCAGCGAGCTGCTGACAGGATCAAGTACAAATATCAAGCATGCCCCACCCATCACTGGACGTGCAACTGGTTCAAGTAGAGCTCTTACAGAATCTGGGAACACTATATCATACTTGCAAATTGAAAATCTCCATCACACTACTGACTGCCGAGTTACCAAGGTTGAGCTGCATATGCATGTCTCTTTCTCTTCGTGGACTGGGCGCAGAATAACGGCGGTTGCATAACTATAGTAAACTGAAATAAAAACTTGTTGAATAAAGAGAAGGTTCCTGCTCAACAGGTGAAACAACATGCCTCCACCCCGACTATTTACAAACGTAAAACCCCAAATCCTCCCCGTTCTCATCCCGCATCGTGAAGCCATTTCCCATGAACTTGAACCTATTAGAGCTGTTGTATTCAATGTCAAAGTCTTCCGTCCGAAAGCTTTCAAGGATTTCCTTGTAATGAAGAACGCTCCCAGCATACATGGCCGTCACCTTGCCGCTCCCCTTATTGCCCTTGTACCACGACCGGCAACCGCTCACCCAGACGGTTCGCTTCATGAACTCCTGCGTATATGTGTTGTAGTCGGCGGTTGCGCCTTCATCAACGATGACAGACCTAGGCGAGATTAGCGTTGAACAACCACGGCTTAAGGGGCTGGTATAATGTTACTTGATGTCTTCCGTCGCAATCTTCCTGCACCATTTCAGGATGTACTCGGCTGCCCAGTCCATGACCGAGAGGAGGCTTCCGTGACCAACCGGGGAGTTCGGCCCGTTGAAGATGAAGTAGTTCGGCATATTGGGCACGCAGATGCCAAAATATGCTTCTGGGAGGTCGCGCCACTGATCTGCCAGTTTGATGCCACGCTGCCCGGCAAACTCCCATTGCGGCACGAAGCTGACGTCGAACCCCGTGGCGCACACGACGATGTCTACCTCCTCAAGTCCATTAGCGGTCACGACTCCCTTGTCGGTGATCTTTTCGATCGCGGCGAATTCCAGAGCCACGTTCGACGCCTGGAGGGCCTCGAGGTACCCGTCGCCAGGCGTCAAACGGCGACAGCCCACATCCCAGTCCGGAATGAGCTTGGCGCAGAGGTCGGGGTCGTGGTTAAGCCTAGCCTCCATGTCCTCCCTGTACTGCTTCGCGACGGCCTTCTGCTGGCGACTGTCGGCCAGCATCGCGTAGAAGAACTGGTTCAAACTGTGCTCGGTCATCTTGCGCATCTGGAAAAACTTGTCTGGGTCTTCTCTGAACTCCTTCTTCTGCTCTGCCGTGAACTGAAAATTCTTTCCCTCTGGGGTGAGTTCCGCTGAAAAGTTGGATGAGATCCATGTGGGTGATCGGATGTAGTTGATAATTCTAGACGCTTTCGGCTGAAGCTGGGGCAGGATCTGGATGGCCGAAGATCCGTTTCCGATGAGTGCAACTCGCTTGCCTGTCCAGTCGAGAGAAGGGTCCCACGAAGCACTATGCATCATCTCGCCCTTGAAAACATGCAAGCCACTAATGTTGGGCCAGCGCCACGTGTTGAGGATGCCGGACCCATTGATCAACACTTCCGCCTCGTCGTCGATGATTGTCCCGTTCTGGTTAACCTTGACTTTCCATTTCCCGCTCTGGTCATCCCAAATGGTCGACAGGACCTTGCTGTTCAACTGAACACGCTCATCAAGATTGTATTTCTTTGTTGTACGCTTGATATATTCCCAGATTTCCAAGCCGGAGGCGTAGAATGATGTCCAGTCAGGATTAGGCTCAAATGGAAAGGTGTAGGTGTGCGCTGGAACCTGCCGCACGCATTCATCGTCAGTCTCATGTCGACTAGAGGAAGGCGTCGCGACTTACATCACAGGCTACCCCTGGATACCGATTCTCCAGCCAAGTGCCCCCGACGTCGGAGTTCTTCTCGTAGATGGCCAGGTCAATGAAGTTTTCCATCTCCGCATGCTTCCATCTGTAGGACAGCATAAGCCCCGAGTAGCCAGCCCCGATGCAGATGACGCGCAGCTTGCGAGGTGTGTAAACTGGGGATTCCAGAATGGGGACCCAGTTGGGAGGGTGTTCGCCGCCCGGCTCGCTGGGGGTGCCGTTGGGTTTGTTTGGAGAAGGTAAAATGGAGTCGCCCATGTTGCAGATTCCTCTGGGTTGATGATAGATTGGTGGTTCACCGAGAAGAGGAATAATCCTGTTTGTACATTCCAGTCTTGCCCCAAACAGGAGTTTAAATAGACGACAAGACTTGGAGAGTGTACCACCAGCCCTCAGAGCGCGGGCGTCACATTTATTTCACAAGCCATCGGCTTCGGATGACCAAGTTTCGGTTGCTTATGATGTAAAGAGGGCCTCAACACCAATTCGGGTGTGCGGATAGTGTCCGGACACGCAGACTGCATGCTGCGGGCGTTATCAACATCCCAGCAGCTGAGATCTTGAGCCAGCTTCCGGAAGCACTCATCGACAAGGCTTCCCTGCACCCGAAGACTGCGGGCTTGTTCCGATGAGATGATCCAAGTCGAGTGTCACTCAAGCCTGACACCTTCCTCCTTTGGGGATCCGAGAAGCGGGCCGGTGCGTGCGGAGCCCCGGAGCCCCGGAAGACTCCGCACATCTCCGCAAAACCCCCGCAACATGCAGCGCAAGCGTTCTTTCTCGTCTCAGCCTCTCCATCGTCTCCCACATATTGTCCAAATGCCCACGCCAAAGGTCAAGAGCAGCAACCGTCGTCGATGCGCCAATGCCTGCGAGACGTGCAAGCGCCGCAAGGAACGCTGTGATAGCATCCAGCCCTGCGGACGGTGCGTGCGTCGCGGCGTCGGCACCGAGTGCATCTTCGCTGCACGTTCGAGTCCGAGTTTGCGCCGGACGAAACGTGATCGTGACTCCCACGATCACCGCGAGCTTCATCCCGACGCCGACCGTCTCCCAGACCTGGCTCCGCTCGGCGCCGTGTCCGCAGACCCATCTGGCATTGCCGGTCCCTCCCCCGGTAGCTCCCGGGCCGTCCCGGTTCCGCAGCTGTCGCGACTGATCCGCGATGGCCGGGGCGAACTCGTCTTTGTCGGAGACGCCGCCAATCTCTCCTTCCTCCAAATCATCCGTCGCCTGGCCAGTGATTCGCTGGGCTTCTGTCCATTCTCAGATGACGCTCTACAGCACGTCTTGGTCGAGACGACTCCATCCGGCGTGCCAGACTGGATTGTCGACATGGCGAAACGACCGCCCTCGAAGCCCGACCCGGCCGAGGCCAAGTACCTGCTACAGTGGTACGGCCTTGCGACGAACGGCGTGTTCAACATGTTCAACGACCGCGAGCTCCAGGGGAATCTGTCCACGTGGTTGCAGGCCGGTCCAGACAGCCCCGAGCAGGACCCCAGGAGTGCCGTCTTCTTCTTGGTCTTGGCCATCGGCGCCCAGACGTGTCCCCAGACTCGAGATGACCTCGCCGAGCGATACTTCAACTACGGGCGGTACCTGACCGTGGCGGGTGATATGGAAAGCCCTTGCATCTTGGCCGTGCAGACCCACGCACTAATCACCATGTACCTCCTTGGAGCCTCGCGGCGAAACGCAGCGTTCATGTACCTAGGCACCGCCGTGCGTGCAGCCTATGCGTTGGGCCTGCATCGAAGAAACGTCAACGTTCTTTTTGACCAGCCGGAGTATGTCTTGCGGGAGCGGCTTTGGAAGGGCCTGCGGGTGCTCGATCTCTTCATGAGTGCATCTCTCGGTCGACCGCCATCGACGTGCGAGACGCGCGATACGAAAACAGACGTTGGGTACTCGGCGATCAACGATATATGCAGCATCTTCGAGGCCATCCTTACCCAAGTCTATGCAAAACAGATGGTATCGATGGAAGCATTGGAGCAAATCAGTCAACACCATCGACAGTGGGCGACCAAGTTCACCTCGGGGCTTGTCATTGACGACATCCAGCCAAGTGAGTTCTTGGACAATGACAAAGGGGAGAAATCGCCCAACATCGGCCTATGTCATCTCAAGGAAGCCTACTACTGGGCCATAATGCTGGTTGCTCGGCCCTTCCTCATCGAGAGCGCATCAAAAAACGTCTCAAGCACACCTCCTCTATCACCGCCGCATCAGATACTGGCACATGCGTGCGTGGACTCGGCCATCCGAACTGTAGACCTGCTTCACGGGCTGACAACATCCGAAAAAGTGCCAAAACGGCTCCCTTTTGTTGTCAACTCGTTGTTCGTCGCCGCCCTCGTGCTCGGGTTAGCGCAGTTTTCCGACCTGGACGGCTTCTTCCAGCTTGAGAAAAGCCTCGCTAGGTCAGAAAGTATACTCTGCAGGTTGAGTCAGCATGATGCCGTGGCGCAGAGGAACTTGGCCATTGTGAGGCATCTCCAGGCGGCGTGCGACTCATACCGCGAGAAGCGGGCGCGGCAGCGGATGGAGCGCCAGAGCCTGTTCGTCGGCAAGTTCTTTGGCACTATCCACGGAACAGTCTGGCAAGGAGAACGGCCTGTCCCAGCTGTGGATAAGGGTGGCAGCATGGGCTATGTAGATTCGTTGTGTCCTAGCGATTCCGAAACTGCGTCACTCATCTTCCCTGACAGTGAGAGCTTTGAGAGAATGTCTGATGTGACCGCTCTAGCAGATAGTTATCTACCCATGTCGCCCAGGACACTCAGTCTTAATTCATTCAACAATGGTATTCCATTGCTTTCTTTTATACTTAGTAGCTAGTGTAGCTAGTAAGGGGTTAGCTAGCATTAATATTTCAACTTTACATATGCAATTGTAGAAGGGCCTTCCAGCCTAAGGCGTCAAAGACGATAATGATCATCCTTTTAAACTGGTCACATTCCTATAATGTCAAAGAACCCGTTAATTTGAATAAGAAGAGGAATTAATAATGATTGCCATTGCCACCCGCTTTTGCTGAATCTTCGTTCAATGCCTCGGTTCATTCCGGCTGAATATGGTCGTCAACTCTGGCCAGAGCTGTAGGGTAGCGAAGTGATGAGAGACGAGAAGCGAATAACTGCACTAACAGTCATGACCCTGACTTGGCTTAGACTAGACGAGTCCTAGTTCAACTAAGATGCAAAGGCCCATTAGATAATGCTACTTTAAATATCACAACCACCTTCCGCTTGTGGTACTTGTACAAGTGAAACAAGAACAACATGCGCTCCCGAATGACCTCCGAGGGATCACCAACTTAGTCTTCCGCTAACCCCCGCGTTTGACCCCGCAACTTGTCCCATTGTGTGACGGGCAGAACGCCGATTCGCGAGCTACAGTGGAGGCGGAAAAGCGCCAGTCTTTGAATGCGGGGTGGTTGGACTACCTCTAGTCCATCACGACGGCGAACGAGAAGATGACTTGATGGCTTGTGATTCCACGAGACACACGGCTTCGGAAGTAAATTCGAGTTTGGTTCCACGACGTTGGCTATACGCGTCTCTCACCGCCATGTGCCACGAGTATAGACCGGCTGCAGTCGATCAGCGGCACGTACATGTTTCAGAAGACGGAAGCGGGAGCGTGAGACATACACGAGATGCGCGCTTGTGAGAGGCCGGGTAGAGCTAGTCGGCATTTGTTCTTGGACGCCAATTCAGCCCAAAAGTCTAAGGAAGTGAGGGGGTGGTTCTGTTATAAATTCCGTGGCAAGACCCTCGGCATCTGAAGGTCCGTCTCGTCCTGCTTCTCACGCTTCACACTTGCCGCTTCTTTTGAAAGCACTCTGTCAGACCGTAACTCGCTATGGGGTTGTCCAACAGTCTGACGGACACCACTCGGGAGGTGGATGTCATTATTGCCGGAGGTGAGTTACTCTTCGCTCCTTACAGCGGACAAAAGTTCTCACAATTTTACTCTTTCAGGTGGCACCGCGGCATGTATCATCGCTGGACGCTTGGCTGAAGCCGATCCTGCCTTGTCCATCCTTGTCATCGAGCGCGGCCAGGACAACTACAATGTCCCCACCGTCACCAATCCCGCTCTGTTTCTGTCCCATCTTGCGCCGACGAGCAAGACTGCCATATTCCACAAAGGCAACAAGGCAAGTCAGTTAGCAGACCGCGAGCCAATTGTGCCTTGTGGCGGCACCTTAGGCGGTGGCTCGGCCATCAATTTCATGATGTACACGCGCGCCCAACGATCCGACTACGACTCCTGGCAGACGCCTGGCTGGTCAGCTGACGAGTTGCTGCCGTATTTGAAGAAGGTGAGTCGGGTATTCTCACTATCCGGGCGCAGACTGATGTTTTAAGCTTGAAACATACCACGGTGATGATCCAGACAATGTCCATGGTCGCGATGGACCGGTCCATGTATCAGACGGTACATACCGTGCTGTCGGCCCCGAGAGCGACTTCATTGATGCTGCCAGTCAAGTCGGCTGGCCTGAGATTCCAGACTTGCAAAACCTCAGGGCCATCAACGGTTTCCAACGCTGGAAGCGCTACGTGTCGACCGACGGGAAGCGCCAAGACACAGCGCACAGGTACTTGCATCCGTTGCTGCAGGACGGAAAGCACCCAAACTTGCACGTCCTGACCGAATCATCCGTTGCTCGCGTTCTCTTTGACGAGGATAAGAGGGCGACAGGTGTTGAGTGTGTCCCTACTGCGGACTTCCAGGTCACGCTTGGCTTGGCAAAGCAACCAACACAAACGATCAAGGCAAAGAAGCTGGTGATCGTCTCATCTGGGGCTTGTGGTACGCCATCCGTGCTCGAGAGATCTGGACTTGGCGATCCTAGCGTCCTCAAGCGTGCTGGGGTGCCCATGGTCGTCGACCTGCCTGGTGTTGGCCGAGACTATCAAGACCACCACCTTCTTTTGTACCCTTACCACACAAGCCTCAAGCCGGATGAGACGATCGACGGCATCCTCAGTGGTCGAAGTGATGTCCCGAAATTGATGCAGGAGAAGGACAAACTCCTCGGATGGAACGCCATCGATGTCTGCGCCAAGCTTCGGCCAGAGGAATCCGAAGTGGACGCCTTAGGACCCGACTTCAAGGCAGCTTGGGATCGGGACTTCAAGACAGCTCCAGACCGACCGCTGATGTTGACGGGACTGGTTTCATGGTAAGTTCAATATCCTTTTGGTTCGTTATAACCTTGCTAATCGTACAGCTTCCTCGGCGACCCGAGCACTATCCCAGCCGGCCAATACGCCACGGTCGGAAACTACACGGGCTACCCGTACTCACGTGGCCATTTGCACATCACCGGTCCTCAGTGTGGAGATGAGCTCGACTTCGACGTGGGCTATTTGACTGACCCTCACGACATCGACTTGAAGAAGCAAGTGTGGGCGTACAAGAAGTCGCGGGAGATCATGCGACGTACTAAGATGTATCGGGGAGAACTAAGCCTTGGGCACCCTCCGTTCCCATCAGAATCGTCGGCAGCTTGTATCACGACGGAGTCACCTCTTTCTACGGAAAGCATCAAGGACATTGAGTACTCGGCAGAAGACGACGCGTTGATCGAGAAATGGATCCGGGAGAACCTCAACACCACGTGGCACTCGCTGGGAACCGCGAAGATGGCGCCTCGAGACGAGTATGGTGTTGTTGACGGTGACTTGAACGTCTATGGGACGAAGGGATTGAAGATTGCGGATATGAGTATCCCGCCGGTGAACGTTGGGGCCAACACGAACAATACTGCTCTGGTCATTGGTGAAAAGGCGGCGGACATCATTATCAAGGAGCTGGGTCTCAAGGCTTAGATTCAGAGGTTTGGATGACTAGGAGCGATGAAAGGGCACAAATGGTAGTATAGCAGTATGTCTATGTCGTCAATATCCCTTCCCGCTGACATGGAGTTGCCTTGCTGTGCAAATTAAAAACCACAGGATGTGTCCCTTCAAAGAATCTATAACTATACTTTCTCCCCCAGGAAATGATTATTGGACTGCCTCTACTCGACGTTCTGTGGCTGGAGAACCTCTCTCTCTGCTTTGGTCCCCTTCCAGTCAATAATCCGACACGCCACAGGAATGATCGCCGCCAACACCATACCCGCACCCAAGAACGCAGCTGTGACTCCAAATCCAATAGGATATCCAGGCGCGTCACTCGTCTTCCAGATCCTGCTCCCATAGACACTCGAGAAGTTTCCAAACGCATTCACCAGCGCAAGCACAATAGCTCGCTTCTCAGGCGGAAGGCTCACAACACCGCTCGTCCACGAGAGAATCAACGGCAGGGCCCCCCAGATGCCCGAGGCCACGAAGCAGATCATGACGTACCGCACCACAGGCGTCTTGACGATGGCGCACACGACGCTGCAGGCGAAGCCAACCGCGAGCGGTCCCGCGACGTGCCATCTTCTCTCGGCGTTGCGATCAGAGGACCAGGCGTTGATGTTGAGGCATACCGCTGCGACTGCGTAGATAGGGACGGTCATGTACTGCGCCTTTACGGTCTCGTAGCCCAACGACACGGTGATGGTAGGGATGAAGTACGAGATGGTGCCCGCGCCGACGTCGAGCATGTACAGCACGAGGAACAAGTACGTGCGTGGGTCAGCCAAGGCGGCAACGAAGGCATCCCAATGACCCAGCCGTTTCTGCGTCTGGCCGCTTGTGTCGATTCCGTCGTTGACGATCCTGATCTTGGCGAGGCGTCGCTCCGACTCATTGAGGCGCTTCGACGTCTCGGGATAGTCCAGCAGGATGAAATACGCGCAGATTGCAACTCCCACGGTGGCAACGCCTTCGATGATGAACAGCCAGCGCCATCCAGCTATTCCATGTGCGTCGTGTAGATTCGAGGTGATGGCCCCTGCCAGGAGACCCCCGAAGGCACCAGACAGAACTGCCGCGGTGTAGAAAATGGCGAATCGTTTGCCTGTCGTACCAAGTCAGCGTCTCCTCGATATGGCATTCTGCTGTGACGTACCTAGCTCGGCGCGGGTATACCAGCAGCTCAACAGGTACAGCACACCAGGGAAGAAGCCAGCTTCGATGCATCCCAACACGAAGCGAAACCCCAAAAGAGCACCATACGTCTTGGAGATTGCCATCAAGGCACTAAGAGCCCCCCAGATGAGCATGATTGTCGGGAGGAAGACGGAAGGCCGGCTGCGGGAGAGGATCATGTTGGAGGGAACCTCGCAGATGAGGTAGCCGAAGAAGAAGATGGAGAGGACCCATGCGTAGTCGTCGTCGGAGAGTTCGAGCTCGGTTTGCATGCCTGCAATCTTGGCATTTCCCTATTTGAATCACTCGTCAGTTTGTTGGGTCGGGCTCGGTGAAGGGAAATAGGACGTACAATGTTGGTTCTGTCGATGTAATTCAAGATGTACATGATCCAGAGAATTGGCATGAGGAAGCAGTCAATCTTCCTCACCAGTTTCTTCTCCTCAGCAGTGCCTGGCTGATACTCCCGAAGGGCCTGCACCAATGCACGGTCAACTGCGTTGTCAACATTGCTGAACTCTTTCAGCTCCACTGAGTCTCTCTTCTCTTGGTCCATGGTGTAAGATGTCTGACGTCAAAATCGGAGAAAGAGGGACATGGTGCTAGGGCAACACTACTGATGTGCGAGCGGGTCGTTTAAGAAGGAAATCCGACATTAAAGTAGGATCCGGGAGTTGGGAGTCTCTCAATTGCCGAAATGGGCTTGCCGTTGTCCCCCGTGGGGAATGAGGGGAACGATAGCAGGGGGGACGATCTTCCCCAGATCGGCCTTTGCTCCGATTGGAGCGGGTTAGGATAGATGATCTCAAGCTTTACTTAAGTCAGGGGATTTGTTGGACAGTAACAATATGAGCGAACCAGGTATTCAAAGGACGCAGCTAGTGCTTAACTCCCTTCAAGTAATAAAAAGAGTGATGCTTATGTGGGTGGCAGTTGGGAACTATAGTAAGAATACCGATTCAACATGCGACTTGTCAAGTCCCCAAATTCGCAATACGACCGGGCTCCTCACCGAAATGGTTATGGTCGCAGTGCAGTAAGGGATGGGGGGGGTCTTGTTCGTATACCTGTACCCACGAAATTGGACATCATAGTAGCCCTCCACTTCCACTAAAGGTCGGTCGCAGAGTTGAATTACTCGGTGCAGTTTGCAATATTTGATGTTTGAAGCGAATTCAGTAGATCTTCATCGTCTACTGTGTAGTATTATTACCCATTCTGAGTGTTCTAATGATACTCTCGTTTAGGTGTTGATTTCAAATGGTGTTAAGGATGTGCCTTCATCGGGTCTGTCTCCATAAGATGAAGTGATAATAAGGTTATCTTTGGGCTATCTCAAAGGAATGCAATAGTCAATATCGTTATCAGGATGCGGCACATTTGTAAGATGAGGAGAAGGCGCAAGTCAGGATGCTGGCTGTCGTTCGGGTGGATTGCGCGGATCTTGTCGACGCGTAGGCCTGAAACGGTACAACATCAAAGTTTGACTCGATACTGACAACCCCGTGGTGCAAGACCCATGCTGCAACACCGCTTCATTGTAGAGCAATCGGCGAGGAGCCTGCCCAGTCGGACCTTTCAACTATGGGTGCGCTATTGTACAAAATCATGCTTAAGTCGGCTGAATGTAGTTATTAGTTGGACGGACTCCTCCAGTATCTACGCAAACTACTCAGGACGGAGTCGCGATTGATGTTCTAGCATGATATCTGCAAATCGCAATTCAAGAAAGATCACGATGATGCCATTAAGAAATTTGGAAGCCAGGCAAAAGAATGCTGAGGCAAGGCAGCTCACTATTTCCATGCTTTTTTATGTGTTCATTCTCTTGGCAGCTTGGTTTAGATCCTGAATCTATACAGAATAATCGAACACTTTCATGTGAATCATATCAAAGCAGCTAACAAATGTAATTTATTGCTCACCAGTAACCAATCGAGATGAGCCACATGGTATAATCCTGATCAGCTGTGAACGCCTTAAACGATTCTTTGGCGGCTGTGCAAGATGCCTTATGGGCTGCCTGACATGGATGCCTGACGCCGCGGCTGCACATTCACAGCACTTGGATTATGGCACAACCTTATCTGCTGGCCCTCTTCCTTCCACAGTCCATCGTTCTGGAGAATACGTTTTGCGAGCAAGTCCACGGACATGGCAGAGGCTCTCGGGGTCGCTGCTAGCGTCATCTCTGTAGTTGCCTTTGCCGGGCAGCTTGCACAGAGTTCCTCATTCCATTTTACCTTCTTGAGAGACATTCGGAACGCACCCAAGGACGTCAGAGCCTTGTCTGACGAGCTCCGCGTTGTTGCTTCCATGTTGATTCCCATCCAGCAATCACCCAACGCCCAGGACCCAGATCTCGGACCAGCTCTGAAGCACTGCGATGTCACCATCAATAACCTCTCCGCCATGCTTCAAACCATGCAACCCGCCGGAACGCCGAAGAAGAGGCAGCAGCTGTGGAGAAACATCAAGACGACACTCGGTCAGGCAGAGATCTCTAAGCACCTCGCTGCCCTGGAAAGATTCAAGTCCATGTTGCTGCAATGTTGCGCGACGACAACAATGTAAGCCGAATGAGCTCCAACCCTGAGATAAATGTACTAAGCCTGCCAGGGTCACGCAGAACCACCACTCGGACGCGTTACGGGACATGCAAGCTTCAATGTCAAATTTCTCTCATCAACAGTCGACTTATGCCACGTCTACTGCCGATAACAAGGCCTCCATCGCGTCATTAACCAACTCGGCGTTACGGATCGAACATTCCACAGCGACAACTCAGAGCGCTATCGACAAACTGAACAGACTATCTTCACGTGGAAACATCACGACGTGTGAGATTCAAAACACGGTCAAGGGCATAGACGAGTCAATGTCAAGGCTCAGTCAGACAGCTTCACAAACCCAAGGGACGATTGAGTCGATCCACCATACAACCTCCGCCTTGATGGGATCTTTCAGCAGGCTGTCGGAGATGACATCGCAAACGTCGATGACGTTGGAACGGCTGACCGACGAGACAATCACCACCCGAGAGACAACCGAAAGGATCGAATCAGCTTCGCAAGACATGGTGGAAGAAATATTCAGGCGCCAACCAGTCCTCCTTCAGGCCTTCGGTAACAACTTGAAGCGCACTATAACAAGAGCCGTGAGACAGCAGATGAGAGAAATCTGAAAATCCGAGTCCCCAAGTAGGAGCCAGGTGCGCAGTCGAGATGGCACCTCAGACACGCAGGGTTCAACAAATCGTCGAACGAACCTCGACACGGATTTGAATTCCGATAACCAAGAGGAGTGTCTCCTGCAAGATCATCCTAGAGATCATTGGTACCTCCAGTCATCGACAGCCAGCCAACACAACCTTGTACGCAACACTTTCTTCGGCACACTAAGCATGCAAACTTGGACCGCATCCCATACTCGCAAAGCCAGCTACGACTGCGAGGAAGAGAAAAGGGACACGACTGTCACTAAAGTCAAATTCTTTCCTGCACCGTGGCTCTTTTCCACTGCAGCTTTGTTGACGTATAGTTCCCTGAAACTGCGTAATACTGATTGGCAGCCCAGTCCATCATGGTGTCTTAGAACCGTCAACGTTATTTCTGACGAATCTGATATAATAGCCTGCGAACAGCTTAATATTTCCGCTGTTCGGAGGATGTTCGATGAAGGCCTTCCAAGCACATTCGATACAGATGAACGTGGTAGAAACCTGCTAGGCTTTGTTGCGCTTGGAGCTAGGGTAAGCATAATGTACTTTTCCCAATACGCAGCTGACCACGGACTTAGATAATGGAAAAAGATGCAGAGCTTACAGGAACAAGCTTGTTGAAAGATCGAATCCAGGATCTATTCAGACTTGTGGACCTGTTGGTCAGCTTAGGGGTAGACCCTGGCGAGCTGGATGTTGACTCTTTGTAGGTGATCACGATGAATAGCCGAGATATGAAACTGACAATGTTTTATAGCACTCCTATCATGGTGCTTACATCATGCTGGTTTGAATGGAATCCTGAGTTAGGTGAACAATTCAACGACGAACTTTCTTACCTGATCAACAACGTGAGCGCCAGCGTGAAATGCGATCCATTCGCATTCTGCGACGCGTCAATACTTGTAGGCCAGGACGGCAGGCTTTTTCCATTACAGTTTCCGGGGCTCTTGCAATTCGGCTTTTCGTTCACTCATGCTGGACTCAAATCAATATTACGGCAGGATACATGGTCACTCTCCTGGAGTCTATACCAGCCTGAGTCGGCATCTTCTTTGGCTCTTAATTCGTTCGACGGTAGCGTCAAAGACTTCGTCTGCTTCTGGATAACCAGTACCGCTCAAGAGGTTGGAACCTATCTCCATGGGAAGTCAGAACTCCTCCGAACCTTTCTCTCGCACAACATCGTTACCAACACCAACTATTGCTTCATGCTAGGAGCAATTGTTAGAGTAATCCAATCTGGAGCGGAAATCATTGCTCTACTTTCGGAGCATGAATACTGTGGAACAGGAAACCCACCTTGGCTGCGACACAGATTTAGAAAACAGGTCATGGTAACGCGGTATATGGTTGAGATCCTAACGCTCCTCCTTGAAGCCATACCCAGACAGACATTTCTGGACCATGGCTCAATTCTGGACCATATTACCCACCATGCACAGCGACACAATGCGCGAACTTTATGCGCTTGGAAGCAGGCCTTGGTAGCGGCGACGAAGGGTTTCGGTGAAGACGAGACGGATTTCTGGAACCAGGAGCCTCTCTCCGTGGATGAAGGGAACGGAACCATCTCGAAGGATGGAAACGGATGGGAGACGGAGAATTCCAGAGAGAGCCATGACTCAGAGTGGGAGACGGAGGAGGAGTATGAAGAGGGCTTCATGTTAGACACGGCAGTCGACAAAGATCACTGGGACGACGCTAATTGGCAAATAAGTATCTCCCATGATTCTGACTGCTATTATGCAGACTACGACGAGGAGTACTGGTCTCACATATATGACCGCATTCAACAATCGAATCTGGATCAAGGCACCCCCAATCATAGCGAGGGGGCACTTCGCAGGGTCACCAAGGCAGTCCGTAAGTTCTTGTCGTATATTGTCTAGGATCAATGGACCTTTATCGCTCGGGAATGTCAGACTATGGGGGATCTCTCTGGATGCGACTCTGGTACTATGGTTACATAGCGATTGTGATGATTTCTTTCAACGTTTTGTCGCTTAGCTAGGAACGAAGATGTTTATGTCAATGCGGTCAACTTTTGCCCAGAGCCAAGTCATATGAAGTAGTAGATTAAAAAATAGTCCTGCATAATCCCGTTGGAACAAACATCAGCTTGCCCCACTATCATTCATTCCGTCAAGATTGTGTAAGCTATTGCTCGTGTGGTGGAGAAATAGTTGAGTGACGGAATAATCCGGGGCGTTGGCAAGCGGGATTGACAGGAAGTCTAATAGATGGAAATTTCGATAGTTAAAAGAGAGACGGGTAGCACTAGCAGAAAATTGTCTTGGTATGGCTCGTAGGATGCTTCTTGTGGATATTCATAGGTTTTCTTAGATAAGGCCTAGATGGATCGTTGGCATTGGAAACCCGATAGTTTAAGATAACGATTCAAGTCGATGACAACATTCACTTAGCTTTCATATGTATATATGATAAGACATATACATATTGGGGCTCTAGGGCAGCAGTGAATTCTGACCTGGGGCCTGGATTAATCTTAACACAAGTGGATATAAATGGATTCTCCTAGACGTAATACATATAGGGAAAACGATGAGGATACAATGAGAAGGACTAACTCGTGGCTGCTCTTGTCAGATACCTTCTTCACCCGCACCGACAAGTAGAGACTAGAGTTGTCTCTTCAAGGAGAAATGAGGAGCTCTACTGGCATCACGTCATAGGAGTCATTATGATGTGCTGCGGTCATGCCGGAATTCCATTCTCACCCGAAGATAGCACAGTGACCCACATTCTGCCTGAACATCACTGGCACAGCGACAAGATACAAATATCGCTCACTGGTAGAACGTGCGAGATTGAGTACATAGTTCATGCTCAAAATCGTTTATACTAAAGCTGCGAGGCAGAAGACGGCTATGATTTCTTGAATATATACATCATTTCAGAAACACACCCCTCAGCCTTCAGTACCGCTGAATTCCATCATACATTCCAGCCTCATAACGGAAGCTGAAGGAGTAGCTCAAAGAGACTGAACATCAGGCCCTGGAATAGGGTAGCTAGTAAAAGCCTCATAGAGGTTGAAAAGGATGCCAGGATCCTCAGGAGTGTAGAACGTGGTAAAGTCTCCTCCCTGCAGGGAACCTGAGCCACTGCCCGTGACCCTCAGGTTAATGCACTGGGGGTAGGCTTGAGCTCCATTGACCTGCCCACCGGAGTGAAGAGCAATGATCTCATGTCGGAGAACATAGTTTCCAGGCTTCAGGTTCTTGGGGATAGTGACAGTCCACGAGAACCCGTTGCTGAGAAGCTCGTCCGCGGCCCAGAGGCCGGGGTTGGAGCCGGAGATGAGACCCTTGTGGGCGATCTTGGCAAACTTGAGACTGGTTTTGTCGATGCTGGCGAACTCCCCAGAGACAGGGGCGAGGTAGTCGAGGACCGGTCCGTGGTGTGACTCGGGCCAGGTGTTCCACTGCAGAGTGATGGTGTTTCCAGCCGCGACAGCGACCGAGTTGGAAACAGGCGTGGCGCTCTTGTGACAGATGATGTCGGAAGTGGCGAACGCGTCAGGGGCAACGAAGCCGTTGTCTTGATTGCCGGCTGCCCACCCGACAGCGTCATCTGGGGCACTCCACGGAAGACCGCCAGTGTACGTGACGCCGTCCGCGATGATGGTGGCGACGTGGCCGTGGCCGCTGACGGACTTGGCCAGGAGAGCGGTAAGGATACCGGCGAGAACTGAAGAATGCATTGTAGCGGCTTGTATGTAAGATTGAGTAGTAGATGAGGATGCAAGATCGTCTGGTCTCAACTCTTATCCGGGCGGCATAAGGTCCTCTTATACCACTGCCGGCTGTCAGTTCATTAATCACGATCAGGCTAAGAGTTTCACAGAAGTTACAACTTACCGCTTTCGTAGACGGAGCGGAATCCATGACCCATGTTGGGGCCGCACTGAAAGGAGACTATGGATCCGAATTGCCAAATGGACATCACGACATGTGACGTGGTGATGAGTTATGCCAATTACCTACAACGTGTTCGTCGATAAAGGCGTCTTATTGATGGCAAAATGGATCTAACACACAACAACTGTTTGTGTTTGGAGGCTGGTGGTTTAGGCTGTAGCCTCGCCCAATGAGGTGTATTTTTGAGTCACGTCCGGATCAAGATCCCGATGCTCATGGGTCATGTGCTTCCTTTTGTATAGGTGAAACTCGGAACGCTGGCCGATTTCTCCGCGACTTCTTATGGGATTTGTATTATAGGGTGGTTGTTTTTAGATTCTATGAGTCAATGCTTCTTGGCGTGTTTCCCGAAACGACGCGTTGTATCACATTAATGGGTTGGCGATAGACGAGAGGCCAATATTTGACCCACGATGCTTTGCTTTTGGCTATGTGCTGGACCGGAGCAACAGCCTAGTTGGTCTTGCGGACTGTACGTCTGACCCTTGAAAATTCTGTGAGAGGGGCTGCGTGGATCAAGGGTCGAGCGAGGATAGTTGGTTTAAACGTGGTTGACCAATGGGCAGAGACAAATTCCAACATGATGTGATGATATTCGTGCGTACCCGGCAATCTCGTCAGATCCTTACAAGCGGAGATCTGGCGTGTTTTGTTCGCAGCATGGACATGGCATGATCCTTGGTCACGCATCTTTATCTGCCTAGTCTAAGTCTAATTCCACCAACAGCATCTTCGTCCATTAATCTACATCTTGCGGATCTCACACATGGCTGCCTTCCTGTATCATTCTCCAGTATCTTGTCGAGGAGACCCGGGCACGCGAAACATGGGCACTATCCACAAAATCGGGTCGAGACAGGGCTGAGAACCCCGAGTCCGGGAGTCTTCCCCGTACGCCTAGACGAGCCGCCTCTGCACAAGCGGGTTAATATCGCTGTACGTGTAGGACCGGCACGTCTCCCGGACTCGCACTGGGACATTACTTGGCCTCGGAGGATGTGCATCCATATCCGGATGCTTGTAGGCGAGCTAGGGCGTGCCTCAAATGTCCCGGGGACACGGAGCGGCTATATCCCGGTCCTCAGATAGGCCGGGCAGCGAATCAAGTCCTGTAACGTGCACTGGCAGCCGGGGGCTTTGAGTGAGTCTTTCCGGAGGTTTCTGAAGCTTGGCCTGTGTCTTTGGCTGTGGCTGAGGCTACGAAGCTGCGAACTGCCGACATGACTGACATATGTTCCTCACGAGCGACCGGAAGCCAGATACAGTGTCGTAGATGACACATTATGACCAGGATGGCCGCATTGGGAAACAGATTTCTGTATTTGGCTACATAGTTTGCGATGTGGATGTCTTGTGTGAACGCATATTAGCAAACGTGGCCATGGTGCGGTATGTTCACTGCATGCTTTGGAGCCGGTCCGAAGGTTGCCAGATCAATCATGTGTAAGGGATTGAGAACAGTCAAATAGAAGCGAGAGGAGGGAAGAAAAAGCAGCATCAAGAGCTCTGTTAAGAAACAAATCAAACCCCTATTCCCCCGTGAAGCCTCCTCATATGCTCATAGCACGCACGGCTTTCCCCAAACGTCGCCAGGCACAACCAGCAAATATGAGTTCCACACCCCTTGCAAGTCATGTGGTTACATCCCTCAGTCTTTTCCATAGCCGTGCTGCACTTGGGACAATCCTTGACGCCTAGCTCTTCCTTAATCTTGTTTAGTGCCTCCACGCCGCCCGTTGCATCGCCCTTGTGCTCGGCACAGCTGATTCCAGGATGCGGGACGAGACAGCTCGTGCAGGTGGATACTAAGCATTTCCCACAAGTGAATGTCGCGGGCAATCCGGAGGTGACGCGGTAGATTTGACTGCAGTCTGGCGTAGGACAGTACCGGAACTGGTCAGCGTGGCGACGCACATGCGAAGCAAAAGAAGCTTCGAGCACATCTTCGAATGTCTCCGAGAGAAGAAGATTGTGGATTTCTGAAAGGTCCAGCACCTTGCCGCAGCGCCCAGAATCGCCCACGCACGTAACGCAAAACTCCTTCGAGGTTGATGCCTCGGCCCGACACATGTTCACGAAGCACATCCCGCAGTAGACGTGGCCGCAAGACGTACGCAACGACTCCTCAGCTTCGCAGAAACACACCGGGCAATCTGTCTGGCAGTTCGAGCCCTTGATCACTGGCTTCGTTTGCCTGCGGGCTATAATGAGCCTGGCCTCGGCGACATCTTCCTCGTTCCCATGGACAAGGATACGCCTCGACGAGAGGTCAAACACGGCCTTTCCATGTCCAAGCTGCGCCTCGAGTACCTTGAAGCCACCGGCAGAAGCCCACTGAAGCTCACCCTCCTGCTTGAGGCTGATTATGTGGCTGACTGATGTTACATCTTGAATGAGCCTGTGAAGGGCCTCTGTCGCCAATGCAAAGCTTTCTTCAGATCCAAAGACGCGTATTTGCGATGATCGTACATCGCGGACGATGACGACACCCAGGTCCTTCTCGATCTTCTTGAGTCTCTTGTATCCATCCCCGTTGACCCTAAAGTTGGCGTACCAGAGACTCTTCCCATCCATCCTCATGACCTAGCCAGCAATGATAGCCTCCAGATCCCTTTGGGCTTCCGCCACCAGCTGACGGTCCTCGCCATAAAGTTTCAGGATCCGACAAGAGCCCCGAGGAGCGAATGCGAGAAATCGGACATACTTGCGCTCCCAGGCTACCTTGTGTGAGTTGAGTCGCTTCTGCACAACGTCGTAGACTCGGGTTGATACTTTAAACTTGACGCATATGACGAGCTGTAGGAATAGTTTCCCGCTATTGCAGAACGGCAGAGGCTTCTTGTCTAGCGATTAAACCGCATTCCGGGCCTGTGACTCGTTGGCAAAAGTTGCCTGAGCTTTGATGCGTCTGCCCTTGGCGTCGTTGGAGACGTCCCATCGCTCCAGTGGTCCGAACTCGTACAACATCGATTTGACAAGAGTAGAGTCTATTTCCATGTCTGCAACGTAGGTCGGCTCTCCTATCTCTATCTGGAGAGGCTTTTCTGACGCAGTGATGCCCTGGGTGATGTCTCGCTCCTCGACCGTCTCAGCCAGGCCCGTCAGCTTGACGATCCAACTAGGCCCATCTTGACGGTCGTTGTTTTGCGCAATTGGCGATTTGGCGGTGACCTTGAACCCAAGGACTTGATATTTTCCTGAGGCGAACTTTTTGAAGACTCTCCATGCAACCTCGTTGCTTCCAAAGCTGAGGCAAACTGTCCTCGCTGGTCGATGCCATGAACAGCGCACTTGTCGACAATCGACCTGATGGAAATTGGATCCGGCGGGGACGGGAACCGGTATCGAAGCCACCTGGAGGTTGGCGAGTTCAGTGCAGGTACGCAACTTGCTGCTGGCTGTGTTGGCAAAAGTCGACTCTTCTACCTTGACGATGGCAGAGCAATTGTCCGCGCATGCGGGTTTCATGATTCGCACGGCCTCTGCTGGTATAGCCAGTCCGACATCGGCCAGCAGTTTCGTAACGTATCCGACCGAGGCCCAAGCCGGGAGATTGCTGATTTGGATAGCGGAGAAGTCGGATGGGAGGGAGACTTTGATAGTGGTTGCGCCTTGGCCGAACTGAACCCACGCGCCTCCAAGCTCACGCGTCCAGTTTTCGATCAATTCGTCATCCTGTGCGATACAAGAGTCAGTCTGTGCTAGAGTACCCTCATCATTCGTATAATACGGACATTCTCTTCATCCTCGTCCTCGATCACTTGGTCATGTGAGAATGGGCATGCAGCTCCTTTCTTGCAATGTCCTTTTGCGAAGAACCGGCACGGGGCCTGGCGTCGTTGGACTAACGCTGGAGATACGGGGCCGATGTGAGCAAAGCGACAGGCAGTCCCCCGTGAACAAGTACCGCGAGGATAGTAAAGGCATGGAGGCCGGCTCCTAAGAGGAGGGGGGTCGTGGACTGGTCGTGTAGCCCGCTCATTAACCAGCCATCGAGGCGGTTCGTGGACTGGTGGTGGCTCGTCGTGGGTTTGTGGAGCAATAACGTTACCCATTTTGGTGGCGATGTTGTGCAAAGGTATGGAAGGCACTGCGACCGGTGTATATGAGAGGAAATTCCTCCTATTCTTATGTCGTAGAAAAACGACTATTCAGGCACAGCTGTATCACTGTCGGCATCTTCATCAATTCAGCTGCCCAAGTACACATATACTTTCGTATACAGCCGTTGTCCATGATTAAAAACGAGGAAGTCTGTGTATCCTAAGTATTCGTACAATTGCAGTCACGCCATGACGCACATTGCTGCGGGAGGCCCTCCAGAGTCCACAGGGTCCAATCACGCTCTTGCTACCTTAGCATTGACATAGTACGTTGACTCATTTATTTAGACCTCACGATAACGTCCCTGCAGGCCAATGATGTTGATGCATGGCTTCAATGTTAATAATTTATGCTACTGATGTTCGAACGAACTCGAGTACGAGTTAACCTCACCCAGTTCATGATCCCTGGGTATCCCTGTTTTTCAAGGCAAAAAATGGTCGACTTTTGCCTGTTCGATGCATCCATCTTCGCTGCCCGAGCTCGCGAAGCCCTTGCTCAGCGAGCAGTCACCCAGACAGTCAACCACACTGACCACAGGCCTCTTCAGCTGCGCCCCATCACTCTAAGTGTCGAGACGAAGCGTCCTGGCAAAGATTTGGACACGGCCCAGTTGCAGATGGGTGTGTGGCATGCGGCGCAATGGACAGTCGGCTGTAGAAACCATGGCCAGATCAACAGTCGCGGTTGGAATGGGCGACTTAACCATTGCCGATATTGTGAAGGCCGCTTTACTGGAAGTTGGGTTTCTTCCGGGAATCATCATTCAGGGTCACCGTTGGCTTTTTGTCCTTTCTACTCTGGAGCCTAAAACCACAACGCTGGATAATGTATCCGAGGTGACAGTGTATTGCACCATTCTGTGGATTGAGCAGAAATTCGGGTCTACACAGCATTCCCAAGACCTACCAGATCGTGGCAGGACTTCGTCGTCTTGATGGTTGGACAGAAGACGTCTACATGCCTTGGTATCGTGACCATTTACTTTCAGGCTATGATCCGAATTAGCGCGCGTGTATGTTTGGCTTTCCGGTAGTTAGCGGGACTATTTTCTCTTTTTTTTTTTAAGGCAGTGTATATAATCTATAGATATATAGTATATATAGAGTATATCTATAATATAAAGTAGAAAGTTCTTAAGATATTCTATAATCTAAGTAATAAATTAGTAAGAAATAAGAAATCTATAGTTATAGTATAGTTATATAGTATATATAGAATATATTTATAATATACTTAATAAGTATATAATATATCTAAGTATATAATATACTTTTCTATACCTATTAAGATTAAAACTTTAATAAAAGTATAATAATACCTTAAATTAATTAAAACTAATTATTATACTCTTCTATAAAAGTCTTAATTATAACCTAATAAGTCCTTATATTATAACTAACCTTTCTATAAATTCTATAGTATTATAGCCTAGGTTAGGACTAGGTAGTTATAACTAGTAGAACTATAATATACCTACTTTTTCCTCCTTATTACTATTAGATTACTAGCTTACCCTTATAATCTAAGTAATCCTTATCTATCTATTAATTATAGGAAGGATTATTATAATACTATTATAATCTAATCTTTAGCTTACCTAGATTACTACTATAATCTAGTAATCCCCCTAAGTATATATATACTCTCCTTTAGTATAAGGATAACCTTACTAACTATTAATATATAATATAATTATATTAAATCTTCTATTCTATTATTATTAGACCTATAATTTATATTACTCTTACTAATATCTTATTTATTTATTTAATTATATATTACTTTAGCTACTAGCTATTTAGTCCTTTTTCGCTAAGACTAATCTAGAGTAAGAGGGAAAACCTAATTAGTAAGCTATAGGATAAAAACCCCCTACTACCTTTATCTAAAGGAAAAGTAAGTTAGGTTTAATATATATATATAGTAATATAAGTTATAAGTAGGTTTACTTTACTATAAAAGCTAGTTATATACCTATATTTAAAATTTCCTTATAGAGCTTAGCTTAAATAATATTATAAAATATCTTTAATCCTAAAGTAAGTCTAAGTTATCTTTACTATCCTTAATCCTTATCTTCCTAATTATCCTCCTTATTTAATAGTATACTTTCTCTTACTCTTATAAGTAATTACTCTTTTAGTTAGTCTATTAGACTAATTACTACTAAAGCTAGTAAAGCTAGTATATCTATCCTAGCCTAAGGTTACTTTAGAGGCTACCTAAGTCTCCTATAGATAGGGTAAATTAGTATAATTAATATTATTAGTACTAGTATATCTTATAGTAGGTATACTATATACCTATACTACTTATCTAGAATATTAAACTATATAGATCTCTCTAAGTAAGTATCCCTTACTTACTACTACTCTTTCTATATAATATAGTATATATAGGACTATACTAGGTATAACCTATTATAGTTATAATATACTAAGGGGATCTTACTAATAAAGATAGGGTAAACTATATCCTTTATATAGTAAGCTCCTCTATAATAGCTATACTTAGCTTACTCTTAGTAGTATTATATAATATATCTAAAGTAAAAGTATTTAAAGTACTACCTAGGTTAGATACTCTCTAAATAGGGTTTAGTCTAATAAATCTTTATAATTATAATTATACCTTAGTTATAAAGCTTATTTATATTAGTTAATTTAGTTAATAATATAATTAATAATTAGTAAGGCTTAATTATATAGTAGCTTTATAATAGTTTAATAGTATATATCTTAATACTATTTACTTATTAAATATTTATAGTAATATTCTTAAGTAAGCTCTCTATATAGCTAGTTAAGACCTCTTTAGTAATTACTATAAACTATCTTAAGACTTAATATATACCTAAACTAAAGATAGTAAGGATCTAAGTATTATCCTTCGGGAGATTTATAATAGACCTATAGAAAAGGATTATAATATCCCTACTAAGGAAATAGTATAAGGCTATTATAAGGAAGGAAAAGCTCTTTAAGAGGGTATAATTAGTAGCTAATACTATATTAGAAAGAGTATAGTTTCTAATATTAAGGGCTATACTTAGTAATTTAATAATAATCTTTTTACTAAGGTAAAGGGGAATTAGCTTTAAATATAATATTATAAAGGGCTAAGGTACCTTCTTATTATAAGTAACTTAGGCTTATATTAGGATCTTATTAGGTAGGCTCTTTAGGGTAGTTAATATTACTCTTTTAATAGTAATTATAATTATTTTTATAAGGAGTAGTAAGATTAAGATCTTACTATTTATACTTTAGGTATAGCTTATAGTAATATTAGCTAGGATTATTACTACTCTCTAAACTAAGGGGAAAGTAGCTTCTAGGATAATTACTTTAAGTTTAAGTTTAGTCTTAATAATAAAGTCTTTAAATTAATTATAGGTTATTTCTATACTAAGCTTAGCCTACTATAGTAAGTATAGGTTTTATAGTAAAAAATTTTCCTTAAGAAGAGAAGGGGGATAGTCTATAACCTTAATTCCCTTTATTCCGCTTAGTATACCTATTATATATAATATAGTAATAATATAAGAGTAGAGAAGGGATAAAGAGAGCCTATAGAGAAAGTTATTTATATTAGAATTAATTTTAGGTATATAGCTAAGGTATAGTAAGGGTAATTATAAAATATCTATAGTATATTATTATTAATATCTTAATTTACTTAATTATATACCTTATACTTAGACTTACCTTAGACTCTTAGGATAGACCTAACTATTATATATTAATAGCTTTTACTTAATATATTACTATATTAACCTAAGTAATACTAAACTATTAAAAATAGCTACTTAAGTAACTTTAATTAATACTAATTATAATACTAACCCTATTATCCTAGTAGTACTTACCCTTACTATAGATATTAATATATTTAGTAATAAGGAAGAAGATAATAATAAGGAAGTTAAAGTACTTTATAAATAAGTTATAAGCTTTATAACTAAGCTTAAGAACTTATATATACTAATTAACTATACTATATAAATCTAAGTAGAGTAAATTATATAATATTATAATAAGGTTTAGAATATTATAACCTTTATAACTATTATAATTAGTAGTAAGGATATAGGAAAAGTTCTTAAACTATTATTACTAAAACCTTTTAATAGAATACTAAGTAAGCTATAGATATTTTTAACCTAGATAAAGATCTATATTACCTACTTCCTAATATAGTTTAGCTAGGAATAAGAAAAAGTTTAGTATACTATAAGATAACTTAGGGGAAGCGTAGGATAGTAATTTAAACCTATAATAAGAAAGTACTATACTATACTTACTACTAAGCTTTCTCTATATACTTAGGAAATCTATAATAATTATAAGGTATTTAAATAAGCTCTATACTAGGTATTTAGAACTATTAATAAAAAAGGATATACTAAATAATATATTAAGATACTTAAGTAAACTAAGTTAGCCTTAGAATATACTATAGAGTTTTAGTAAGAACCCTCTAAGCTAATATAGGATTAAGATATATTAATATCTCTCTTCTTTAATAGACTAAAGGTAATAGTCTAAGATAAACTCTTTAAAGATAATAGACTATTAACCTTAGTAGAATATATTAGTAAGGTAGTCTAAATTAATAATTAATAGTTTATAAGATATAAGGTAAAGAATCTAACCTATAGAAAGAATTATAGTAAGAAGCCCTATTTTAATACTAGTAATAGTAAGAAATAGAATATACCTATATCCTATAGAATAAATTTAGGCCCTATAGAGCTAGGAGCTACTAAGTAAGACTACTTATAAGTAAAATACTAGAACTATAGAAATAAAGGCTATTTTAAAAGTAAGTACTAAAAACCTAAGATAGAGTAGAAGTATAAGCCTATACTAAAAGGTAAGATTATTTAATTTACTAATAAATAAGATAATATACCTTAAACTATAATTTATATAAAAATAGTAACTATAACCTAAGGAATATATAAAACTATAATTAGTAACCTTAGTACTAGCGAGCCCTTACTAAGTACTAAATAATATAAGACTAAAGATAAAAGTATTTATATACCTTATTATAAGCTATAAGATAACTATAGAAGGGATAAGAGTATAATAAAAAGGAAGTTTAAACCCTAGATACCTATCCTAGAATAAAAGCTATAGGGAGTGCTAATAGGTAAAATTATTATAATAGTTAGATAGAGAGAACCCTATTAATAACCTATAGTAGAAATACTAGACTACTAACCTTAACTAAGAACTCTAGAGCTATAGAATAAAGAACTTAGTATATAACTCTCTCTATAATAAGAAGAAGATAACTATATTTAATACTAGTTCTATATATAATAATTAGAAGTCCCTAGTATTAATATAGGATATAATACTAAAAGAGTATAATAGCTTAGACTACCTATTAGTAATAGTAATATCTATATACTTATAGAAGAATACCTAAGTAATAATTATAATAACTATAAGACTATTAGTATTAATAATACTTTATTAGAAAATAAAGTAAATAACTAGAAGATATAATAAAAGTAAGCTATTATACTAATCCCTAAAAAACTATAGTGGAAAATATATATATATAATAAGTATAGCCTTCTAGTATAGAAGATAGAAGTAGAGAAATACTAGTAGCTTAGTTATAAATAGAAGGATACTTATAAAGGTAAGCCTATATATATTAAAGCGAAATTATAAAGATTAGCTAGAATAGACCTTATTATCCTATAAATTAAAATTAGTAATAACCCCTAACTATACTATACTATACTTAGATATAAAGAGATATTATAGATATTATACTACTATTACTATTGCTAAATATATAAAGGTAATAAGGTAGAAAATAACTATTATCCTACTAAGGTTCTAGGGTTAGTTATTAATAACCCCTAACTATACTATACTATACTTAGATATAAAGAGATATTATAGATATTATATTACTATTACTATTGCTAAATATATAAAGGTAATAAGATAGAAAATAACTATTATCCTATTAAGGTTCTAGGGTTAGTTATTAATAATCCTTACTTAGAATAGGAAATATAAGATTATATCTTAGTTAAACTAACTTTATAGTACTATATTATATAATTAAAAGTATAAGATAAGTACTATCTAAAGGAGTATATAGATAGACTATTAGACCCTAGAAACTATTTATATTAAGAGTATAGAGTATATATCTAAGCTAAAGTTAATAAATAGTATAAGGTAATATAGCTATAATATATAAAATATCTAGTAGGATATACCCTTCGATATATATATAAAGAATACTAATAATATTAATAAGAGAAGATAGAAATTAAGTAATATATTAGCTAAATATAAAGTAAGAGATTTAACTTTACTAGATAAACTAGTAAGAATACTAAAGACTAAGTATAGTATTAAAATATTAGACTATATACTAGTATAAATATTAGTATTATATAATATAAATAATTAGGAAAAGAATACTATCCCTTATAGAAAAGTAATAGGCTAGTAAAGACTAAGAGGAAGAACTACCTCTAAGAAAGGCTCTAGGTATAATAATAACTATAATACTATAGTAGATACTTAATATTAGAGTAAAAGTTAAGAAAGAATAGCTTAATATATTAGTAGACTATAGAGTAGAAGCCTTATATATTAACCCTAGTATAGTTAATAGGCTAAAGCTACTATAGAAGAATAAAAAATAACCTTATATAGTATATAACCTTAAAGACAATCTATTCTTATATAAAGATAGACTTATTACTTAAGAAATTAATTATTTAAAGGTATTTATTAAAGGAAAGAACTAGGGTATTACTCTTAATATTATACCTATATAGTATTATAATATTATTCTTAGTTATCTATAGCTAAGGAAATTCAACCTATATATTAACTAGAGAATAGGCTAAATATATATTAATAATAATAATATACTCTTTAGTAATACTAAGGATAGTAAAAGAAAGAGATCTTAAACTTTAATTAATAATAAGATAGATAGTAAAGTCTAGGATAAGGAAATATATAATACCTTACTACCCTTAAAGGGAATATAATATAAGTATTAGAAAGGTAAAAAGAACTAACTCTAAAGAATAATTAGATAACTATACTAATAATTTATATAAATAAATAAAGATCTTAAGAAATAAAGAGATCTTCCTAAAGAAGAAAGAATTAAGAATATACTAATATAGTATTATATCTATAATAAACTCTTCGCGGAAAAACTTAAAATAAAACTACTAGAATTTAATTAATAGAATTATAAAATTATACTAAAAGAAGGAATAATAATTATATTCTATAAAATCTTTAACCTTAATAAAATATAACTATAAATACTTAAGGAATATATTTATTTATTTATTTAATTATATATTACTTTAGCTACTAGCTATTTAATCCTTCTTTACTAAAACTAATCTAGAGTAGAAAGGAAAACCTAATTAGTAAGCTATAGGATAAAAACCCCTTACTACCTTTACCTAAGGGAGAAGTAAGTTAGGTTTAGTATATATATATAATAATATAAGTTATAAATAGGTTTACTTTACTATAAAAGCTAGTTATATACCTATATTTAAAATTTCCTTATAAAGCTTAGCTTAAATAGTATTATAGAATATTTTTAATCCTAAGGTAGGTCTAAGTTATCTTTACTATCCTTAATCCTTATCTTTCTAATTATCCTTTTTATTTAATAGTATACTTTCTCTTACTTTTATAAGTAATTACTTTCTTAGTTAGTTTATTAAATTAATTACTATTAGAGCTAGTAGGGCTAGTATATCTATCTTAGCCTAAAGCTACTTTAAAAGCTACTTAAGTTCTCTATAGGTAGGGTAAATTAGTATAATTAATATTATTAGTATTAGTATATCTTATAGTAAGTATACTATATACCTATATTACTTATTTAGAATATTAAACTATATAGGTCTCTCTAAGTAGGTATCCCTTACTTACTACTACTCCTTCTATATAATATAGTATATATAGGATTATACTAAGTATAACCTATTATAGTTATAGTATACTAAGGGGATCTTACTAATAAAGATAGGGTAAACTATATTCTTTATATAGTAAGCTCCCCTATAGTAGCTATACCTAGCCTACTCTTAGTAGTATTATATAATATATTTAAAGTAGAAGTACTTAAAGTACTACTTAGGTTAGATACTTTCTAAATAGGGTTTAGTCTAATAAACCTCTATAGCTATAATTATACTTTAGTTATAAAGCTTATTTATATTAGTTAGTTTAGTTAATAATATAACTAGTAATTAGTAAGGCTTAGCTATATAGTAGCTTTATAGTAATTTAATAGTATATATCTTAATATTATTTACTTATTAAATATTTATAATAATATCCTTAAGTAAGCTCTCTATATAGCTAGTTAAGACTTCTTTAGTAATTACTATAAACTACCTTAGGACTTAATATATACTTAAACTAAAGATAGTAAGAATTTAAGTATTATTCTTTAAGAGATTTATAATAAACTTATAGAAAAGGATTATAATATCCTTACTAAAGAGATAGTATAAGGCTATTATAAGTAAGAAGAAGCTTTTTAAGAAGGTATAATTAATAGTTAATATTATATTAAAAAGTATATAATTTCTAATATTAAGAGCTATATTTAGTAATTTAATAATAATTTCCTTACTAAAGTAAGAAGGGATTAGCTTTAAATATAATACTATAAGGAGCTAAAGTACTCCTTTATTATAAGTAACTTAAGCCTATATTAAGGTTTTATTAAGTAGGCTCTTTAGAGTAATTAATACTATTCTTTTAATAGTAATTATAATTATTTCTATAAGGAATAGTAAGATTAGGATTTTACTATTTATACTTTAGGTATAGCTTATAATAGTATTAGCTAGGATTACTATTACTCCCTAAACTAAGAGAAAAGTAGCTTCTAGGATAATTACTTTAAGTTTAAGTTTAGTCTTAATAATAAGATTTTTAAATTAATTATAGGTTATTTCTATACTAAGCTTAGCCTACTATAGTAGGTATAGGTTTTATAGTAAAAAATTTTCCTTAAGAAGAGAAAGGGAATAGTTTATAACTTTAATTCTTTCTATTCTACTTAGTATACTTATTATATATAATATAGTAATAATATAAGAGTAAAGAGAAAGTAAAGAGAGTCTATAGAGAAAGTTATTTATATTAGAATTAATTTTAGGTATATAGCTAAGGTATAGTAAGGGTAACTATAGAATATCTATAGTATATTATTAAGGAATATATTAAATAAATACTATAGAAAGAATATATTTAGATTTCTAAGTTATTAGTAGGATATTCTATTATATTTATTCTTAAAAAGAATAGTAAACTTAAACTTATTATAAACTACTAATAATTAAATAAAGATATTATTAAAGATTAAATCTCTTTATTCTTTATTATAAAGCTTAAGAACTAACTTTATAGTATAAAAGTATTTATAGCTTTAGATCTTAAGGATATATATAATCTTATCTATATTAAGAAAGGGGATAAATAGAAAACTATATTTAGAACTAAGTTTAAACTTTATAAATACTTTATTATACCCTTTAGAGTTATAAATATACTTATATTATTTTAATATATAATTAACTATATATTATAAGAGTACCTTAATATTTTTATTATATACTACCTAGATAATATTTTAATTTTCTTAAAAAATAAAAAAGAATATATAAAATATATTTATAAAATACTATTATTATTATTATTATTATATTTATATACTATAGACCTAAAAGGTAGATAGTACTTCTACTCTATATAGATATAGGAAAAACTAGGTAGATAAAAACCTATATTCTATCTATAGTAAGCCTAGGTTAGGCCCCTTATACTATTACTATATATAAGTAAATAGTTTTTTATACTAGGACTAGAATTATCCTATTTCCTTATAGTTAGGGAAAAAACCCTAATAGAGAGTAAAGAGAGGAAGAAAAAGTTACCTAGAGTAAGCTTATATTAGTTATATAGTAGAAGTATATTAGTAGCTAAGGTATAGGATCTTTATATAATTATAATTATAGTTAAAGACCTAGATTTAAGTAAGTAGGTTTAGTTAATAGTAGGTTAGCTATATAGTGCTAAGCTATTAGTAGCTAGTAACTAAAGGTCTAGGTTTTAAGTAGGTAGATTTAGCTATTAGTAGGTTAGTTATCTAGTACTTAGCTATTAGTAGCTAGTAGTTAGTATAGGCTTAGGGCTCTATAGCTATTAATAGCTACTAGCTACTACTCTAGATTCTAGTATTTAGTCCTTTTGCTTAGCCTATAATACTTTCCTTTCTTTCTTCTTTCTTTAATAACTTCTATAAGTCTTCCTATCTTTAGATCCTAGCTATACCTATAATAGCTATAAGTCTAAGTTACTAAGCTAATATTCTTTCCTCTTTTAGAATTACTAATATATATATCTACTTAGTTAAGTATTACTAGTATTATAGCTTTACTATAGTCTTATTACTATAGTAGCTAACTTCTTATAGCTAAAGATAATAATAATAATAATAATAATAATAATAATAATAATAATAAACTTAGTATAAATCCTAAGTAAAAGAGGTATAGTAATTATTATTAATATCTCTATAAGTAAATACTAATAATAATAATACTAGTAATACTAGTAAGCTTCTCTTAATATAGTCCTAATATATAATTATACTAATCCTTAGTAAGTAAAGAGAAAGGCTAGAGTAAAGAGTATAGCTACTTTAAGGGATAAGTCTTCTAGTAAGGCTTTTATTACTACCCCTATAACTATAGCTATAGAGATAGTATAAAATATCCCCTATTCTATATATATTATATAGATAAGTAAAGATAGTATTATAGGTCTTTACTAAAACTAAGCTAATATAGTAGCTAATAGCTATATAGTTTATATATATATATATAAGACTTATAAGCCTTTACTATTTACTACTATTATAACTACCTAAGCTTTAATAGTAGCTCTCCTATATAAAAAAGATATTAATACTATAAGTATAAGTTAATTCTAATATATAATATTATATAATACTAACTAAAGTATAGAAAAAGCTTAAGAAGCTTAAGAATACTACCTTAAGGGCTAAGAGCTAGGCCCTTAAGTAACTCTATATTATACTTATAGTAATAACTATAGGCTTATTAACTAACTAGCTTAATAAGTTAGTTAATAGGGTTAACTATATTGCTAAGGTACTTAAGTATCTTAAAGGTATATTAGAACTAGCTTTTACTTACCTAAGTAATATCCCTAAGTTAATTAGATCCTTAGAACTTAGGGAATTTAGTAAAGAAGATAATTAGGAAGAATAGGGTTAGGAGTAGGGTTAGAGGGTAAGAGGGAAAGGTATAAGATTAGGGTATATCTATAGTTTAGTATAAGCTAGTTTTTTTACTCTTTATAGCTTTTTTCTAAGTATATTTTATCTTTCCCTAAGGGGGAGTAAAAGGTATTTAGTATAAGTATACTATAGGTTTAGCTAGTACCTATAAGCTTAAGCTATATACTTCTTAAGCTTATACTTTACTTTTACTTTATAATTATAATTATTATAGATTTAAAGGGTAAGCTTATAATATAGAATAAGGTATAAGTAAAGGAACTAGTAAGTAATTAATTAGGCTATTTTATAGTTTAATAGTTACTACCTAAGTTTATATAGGTCTTATAGTAGGTTTATAAAAAGGTTATATTTTTTAGTAAATCTTTAGTAAAAAATAATAATATATTTAAGTATTTCTTTACTATTTCTATATAGGTAAAGTAGTAAGAGTATATTAAGTATATATTAAGAGAAAAGAAAGCTTTTTAAACTAATTTTCCTAATCCTTAGCTATATAAATATTAAGCTTTAGTACTTATTAAGATCTTAATATAAATATAATACCTTTTTATTATTAGAAGGAAGGTAGGCTTTTACTAGCTTAAGATAATTTATCTTATAGTACTTTCTTACTATATCTTAAAGTTAGGTCTAATATATAGTCTACTTAAATTAAGTATAAACTTTAATTTTAGTAAGAGTTAGTACTTACTTTATATATAGAAGCTAGTTTCTTAGCTAATTCTTAACTTCTTATAGTAATTATTATTAAGATTTCTATTATTATTTATAGTAGATCTACCTTATAGCTACTATAATAGTAAACCTTATAAGTAAGATTATATTCTACTTTTCTATATAACTATAGAATTAAGTAGTTAATTTATTAAAATAAATATTAAGAAAGAGAATAGCTAATTCTATCTTTAAAAGATAAGCTAGTATAGCTTTATATACTCTTATAACTATATATAAACTTTAGGTTTATTCTAGTATAAGTACTTATATAATACCTTAAGGCTTTTCTCTAAGAGTAGTTAGGGTATAGTATACTCTTATGCTATAGATAATAATTAAATAAATAACTTATATATAGATTAATCTTACTACTTTAAGGTTAACTCTCTATATACTTATAGTAATTATAATAAGGACTTATTATTAGTATTTAAGCTTCTCTTTAAGGGTATTTATATATAGTCTCTAAAGGAATTTATAATAAAGGAAGAGTCTAAGGAATTTATATAACTTAATAGATATTATTATTAGATCTTTAAGTTAAGCTTAAGTTTAGTTTATAATATATTTTTAAGTAAAGTATAGAAGCTTTACTTTATTTAGTTCCTAGGTTATTCTATTTATTTAAGCCTAGTTATTATAGATATCTTAGGTAGTTTTAAGTTAGGCTTAAGTCTCTTCTATATTATATCTAAATACTTTATATAATAAGGGGCTAAATAGAAACTTCTAAATAAATACCCTTAAGAATAGAGAGAAAGAGAAAGATCCTAAAAGGGTAGTAATATAGTACTTATTAATTATATAAGATACTATAAGTACTATAAGATTATAAACTTTTAATTAAACTAAAGAAAAGTTATTTCTATATAAAGAAAGTAAAATTTCTTAAATATATTATTTTATATAATAAAATTAAGATAGATCTAAAGAAAATTACTATAGTTAAGGAGTAAAAGCTACTAAGGAACCTTAAGGAAGTATAAGCTTTTCTAAGATTTACTAATTATTACTAAAGATTTATTAAAAACTTTAGTAATATTATAATACTACTTACTTAATTTACTAAAAAAGGAAAACTATTTAGATAGGATATTATAGTATAATATATATTTAATAAAATAAAAGAATATATTATTAATAAGCTAATCCTTATAATCTTTAACTCTAACTAAGAAATTAAGCTTAAAATAAACTTATTAAACTATACTTAAGGAAAAGTAATAAAGTAAAGAGATAACTAAAAAGTACTTAAGCCTATAGCTTTCTTTTCCTATAAAATATATAATACTAAGCTTAACTACCCTATTTATAATAAAGAATTAAATATACTATAGATATTCTATAATTACCCTTACTATACCTTAGCTATATACCTAAAATTAATTCTAATATAAATAACTTTTTCTATAGGCTCTCTTTACTCTTTCTTTACTCTTATATTATTACTATATTATATATAATAAGTATACTAAGTAGAATAAAAAGAATTAAGATTATAAACTATTCTTTTTCTTCTCTTAAGGAAAATTTTTTACTATAAAACCTATACTTACTATAGTAAGCTAAGCTTAGTATAGAAATAACTTATAATTAATTTAAAAACCTTATTATTAAGACTAAACTTAAACTTAAAGTAATTATTCTAAAAGCTACTTTCCTTTTAGTTTAGAGAGTAGTAATAGTCTTAGCTAATACTACTATAAGCTATACTTAAAGTATAAATAGTAAGATCCTAATCTTATTACTCCTTATAGAAATAATTATAATTATTATTAAAAGAATAGTATTAACTACCCTAAAGAGCTTACTTAATAAAACCCTAATATAAGCTTAAGTTACTTATAATAAGGGAATACTTTAGTCCCTTATAGTATTATATTTAAAGCTAATTCTTCCTTACTTTAGTAAGGAGATTATTATTAGATTATTAAGTATAACCCTTAATATTAGAAATTATATACTTTCTAATATAGTATTAGCTATTAATTATACTCTTCTAAAGAGCTTTCTCTTACTTATAGTAATCTTATACTACCTTTTTAGTAAAGATATTATAATTCTCTTTTATAGGTTTATTATAAATCTCCTAAAGAATAATACTTAAATCTTTATTATCTTTAGTTTAAGTATATATTAAGTCTTAAGGTAGTTTATAGTAATTACTAAAAAGATCTTAACTAGCTATATAAAGAGCTTACTTAAGGATATTACTATAGATATTTAATAAGTAAATAGTATTAAAGTATATACTATTAAACTATTATAAAGTTACTATATAGCTAGGCCTTACTAATTATTAGTTATATTATTAACTAAACTAACTAATATAAATAAGCTTTATAATTAAAGTATAATTATAATTATAAAGGTTTATTAAACTAAACCCTATTTAGAGAGTATCTAACCTAGGTAGTATTTTAAATACTTTTACTTTAGATATATTATATAATACTACTAGGAGTAAGCTAGGTATAGCTACTATAGGGGAGCCTACTATATAAGGGATATAGTTTACTCTACCTTTATTAGTAAAATTCCCTTAGTATACTATAACTATAATAGGTTATACCTAGTATAGTCCTATATATACTATATTATATAGAAAGAGTAGTAGTAAGTAAGGGATACTTACTTAGAGAGATCTATATAGTTTAATATTCTAGATAAATAGTATAGGTATATAGTATACTTACTATAAGATATACTAATACTAATAATATTAATTATACTAATTTACTCTATCTATAGGGGATTTAGGTAGTCTTTAAAGTAGCTTTAGGCTAGGATAGATATACTAGCCCTACTAACTCTAGTAATAATTAGTCTAATAGACTAATTAAGAGAGTAATTACTTATAAAAGTAAGAGAAAGTATACTATTAAATAAGGAGGATAATTAGGAAGATAAGGATTAAGGATAGTAAAGATAACTTAGACTTACCTTAAGATTAAAGATATCCTATAATACTATTTAGGCTAAGCCTTATAAGGAAATTTTAAATATAGGTATATAACTAGCTTTTATAGTAAAGTAAACCTACTTATAACTTATATTACTATATATATATACTAAACCTAACTTACTTTCCCCTTAGGTAAAGGTAGTAGGGGGTTTTTATCCTATAGCTTACTAATTAGGTTTTCCCTCCTACCCTAGATTAGTTTTAGTAAAGAAGGATTAGATAGCTAGTAGCTAAAGTAGTATATAATTAAATAAATAAATATAATAAAGAATTCTTTATAATTATTAATTTATTTAAGGAATTTTAATATTATCTCTTAGGAAGTAAATATAAGATTAAGGTCTATACTAATTATAAGAATATTTTATACTTTATAACTATATAAGAACTTAGCTAATAATAGCTATAATATACTAAATACCTTTTAAAGTTTAACTATATAATTATCTATTAAAAAGAATTAAAAAATAAATAGGCTAATACTATTAATTAATAAAGTAACCTTAATATAAGATATCTAAAAATAAATAACTAAATCCTAAACTTTAATACTAAAGGATACCTTAAGTAGAAGTATATTACTAGTATATAAAGAATAAAATAGAAACCCTAGTATATAGAATTACTTAAATACTACTATAAATACTAGAACTTATAGATTAGATCTAAAGGAAATAAGTATAGTAAATAGTTACCTAATAGAAAAATCTAACTAAATAACCTAGAAATAGAAGTTATTATAGAAGCAATCTATATAGAAAAAGATATATATAATAATAATAAAGAATAGTTAATTACTACCTTAGAAGAATATTACTAAGGGTTAAACCTAAAATACTATATAAATAATACTATAATAAAGTATAAGAAATACTTTAATAAATAAGTTAGAGAACTTAGAAAAACCCTAGGATATATATATAGTATAATAAATTATAATAACCTTTATAAATAAATATAATAATTTAATAATAAATAACCCCTAGAAGAAAAAATACTAGATAAACTATAAGTTCTAACTAAACTATAGCTCTAACTTATATAGGAAATATATAAATATCCCCTATATAGCTATTAAGGAATTAATAAAACCCTTAAATAAGTTAGAATAATATACTAATTTCCTAGTATAAAAGTAATTATTAAAGAAGCTATAGATTAGTATAATTTCTATATAAAAACTAAGGCCTAATACTATAAGCTATATAGAGAATTATAGCTACTATTAGTTATAGAATAACTATAGAATTCTATTATAATAAACTTTATTATAAAATTACCCCTATTAAAGGACCTAATAACTAGTACCCTCTATAATAGTATTCTTATTATTATAGATAGATTTATGAAATTTTCCTATTTTATTCCTTATTAAGAATCAATAGATATAAAGTAGTTTACTTATATCTTTTTATATAATATTATTAGTATCTATAGATTCTTAATAGAGATTCTTTTAGATAGAGGATCCCTATTTATATCTAAGTTTTAGTAAGTACTAATAAGTTATTTAGGATTAAATTACTAACTTATAATAGTATTTAGAATATAGGTTAATAGATAGACCGAAAGGATAAATTAAGTCTTAGAATAGTATCTAAGGTACTATATTAACTATAAATAGATAGATTAGGTTAGGAAGCTAGTAACTATATAGCTTAGCTATAATACTACTATCTATAAAAGTATAAAGATTATACTATCCTATATAAACTTTAGATTTATTCCTAATACTTACTAAGCTAAAAGAATTAGAAAGATAGTTTTCTTAAGGGTAATCCTAATATTAGAAAAACTAAGAAATCTATATAAAGAAATAAAAACTAAGCTTAAATTTATATATAACTAAATAAGAAAATATTATAATAAGAAAAGGCTAAAAGGACTATTCTTTTAAGAAGGAGATATAATTTATCTTATAATAAAAAATATTAAAATAAAATAATAAAATAAAAAACTAAACTATAAATTTATTAGATCTTATAAAATTATCGAAAAAATCTTAGAAAATAACTACTAATTAGACTTACTACTAAAAGTTAGACTTTACTTAGTTTTCTATATCTTACTCCTTAAGATAGTAAAAAACATAATTTATACTAAGTTTAGTAATAAATATAAAACTAAGGTTAAAGGATTAGAAGAGTATATAGTAAAAGCTATATTAAATATATAAAAAGTGAATAATTAAACTAAGTACCTTATTAAATAGAAGGACTACCCTAAGAGTAATAACTAGTAAGAACTAGTAAAAAACCTTACTTATATATAGTACCTCCTAAAGAACTTTTATTAATAATACTAAAATTAGGTAAAGAGAACCCTAAAATAGTAGACTAATCTAGTAAGTTAACTATACTAGTATCTTATATATCCCTTACTATATATTACTCTATTAAAATAGCTCTCCCTTAGGATTAAACCCTATTAACCTTATCTAACTTATATATACTATAAGAGAATAAAGATAAATTATACTTTCTTAGTAATTTTATTTATTTATAAAGATAAGCTAGCTAGGCTAATATCTTTAATAAAGTATTCTCTACTACTTTAATATTAGCCTTAACCTTCTATTAAGCCTCTAGAGTATAATTATTACTAATATTAGTAAGAACTAGAGGAAAGAAAGATATCTAAAGAAGTAAATAGAAAAGTTATAATATTAGAACTATTATAAGAATAACTATACTAAATATATTCTTTATAATATAAAGATTTAGTAGATATATAATATACTAGCTATACCTTTTATTATTATTATATTTATATACTATAAACCTAAAAGGTAGATAGTACTTCTACTCTATATAGATATAGGAAAAACTAGGTAAATAAAAATCTATATCCTATCTATAGTAAGCCTAAGTTAAGCCCCTTATACTATCGCTATATATAAGTAAATAGTTCTTTATGCTAAGACTAGAATTATCCTAGTTACTAGCTATACCTTAAATTAGTATAAGTAGGGTATAACTTTATTACCCTTAACTTTAATAGTTTATATAAGAATAGATTACTAGATAGTCTTAGAAGATTTAGAAATATAACTTAATATTATAATTAATAGTAAGAGATTATAGGACTAGGTTAAGAAATACTTATAAGAAAAACCCTAGATAGACCTATTAATAGATATTAAGAATAAGAATTAATAGAAGAGAGATATTATATTATAGCCTAGGTTAGGACTAGGTAGTTATAATTAATAGAATTATAATATACTTACTTTTTCTTCCTTATTACTATTAGATTACTAGCTTACCCTTATAATCTAAGTAATCCCTACCTATCTACTAGTTATAAGAAGAATTATTATAATATTACTATAATCTAGTTCTTAGCTTACTTAGATTACTACTATAATTTAGTAATCCCCCTAAATATATATATACCTTCCTTTAGTATAGAGATAGCCTTACTAACTATTAATATATAATATATTATTATTATTATTATTATATTTATATACTATAGACTTAGAAGGTAAATAGTACTTCTACTCTATATAGATATAAGAAAAACTAGATAAATAAAAACCTATATTCTATCTATAGTAGGCCTAGGTTAGGCCCCTTATACTATTACTATATATAAGTAAATAGTCTTTTATACTAGGACTAGAATTATCCTAGTTCCCTATAATTAGGGAAAAAACCTTAATAGAGAGTAAAAAGGGAGGAAAAAGTTACCTAGAACGGGCTTATATTAGTTATATAGTAAAAGTATACTAGCGATTAAGGTATAGATCCTTTATATAGTTATAGTTATAATTAGAGACTTAGATTTAAGTAGGTAGGTTTAGTTAATAGTAGGTTAGCTATATAGTGCTAAGCTATTAGTAGCTAGTAGCTAAAGGTCTAGGTTTTAAGTAAGTAGATTTAGCTATTAGTAAGTTAGTTATCTAATACTTAGCTATTAGTAGCTAGTAGTTAGTATAAGCTTAAGGCTTTATAGCTATTAATAGCTACTAGCTACTACTCTAGATTCTAGTATTTAGTCCTTTTGCTTAGTCTATAATATCTTCCTTTCTCTTTTCTTTCTTTAATAACTTCTATAAGTCTTCCTATCTTTAGATCCTAGCTATACCTATAGTAGCTATAAGTCTTAGTTACTAAGTTAATATCCTTTCCTCTTCTAGGATTACTAATATATATATTTACTTAGTCTAGTATTATTAGTATTATAGCTTTACTATAGTCTTATTACTATAGTAGCTTACTTTTTATAGCTAAAGATAATAATAATAATAATAATAATAATAATAATAATAATAA